>JAPDVR010000021.1:26907224-27434724 GCA_026230005.1 Gila orcuttii
ATTATTCATTAGCATGTTCATTTAGCAATGAATCATATCTAATTAAATATTGAAGGCAGAAGTCTGAGAATGTGGAAATGTAGTGATTCCTAATGATTTTGATTAGGTTTTATATTTAGTACTTGCTTTTTCCAGGCCATTGAATTGGCTACTGCAATAGAGGAGCTTCATGCAACACACAGGTTGCTGCCAGTTGTAAAATAAAAAGGCAAAAAAAAAAAGAAAGAAACGAATTGTAGATTGTCAAAACATTTGGTAAGTAAACAGAATTTCATTAAGTTTAGTGACAACATGTTACCAAGCTTACATGGTACAATAACCAGTAGCCTACTGTTTTTATTAGTGCTGGACAAATTTCACAATTTCAAATAAGCCTGTGATACGATTCCGATCTTCATTCAATATCAATTAATTTGGATAAATATCAAGTACAGCTACATGTATCAAGGAAAAAAATCTCTCAACTAATGCAGTAAACATAAGCCCTGTCAGCTGGTTTTATTATTAAAGGTTCAAATTAACAACTAAAATTAATAATAGCTTAGACGTGTAAATCTGCTTTGTGTGCACAAATACTATATGCACAGGTGGGGGTCAGCAGCTTATACAGTGACCTTGCACGATGTGTGGAAATTGTGATTGGTACATTTTTGTGATCAAAACCCATACCTTGTCAATACTTGTGTTCGCCCACATCTGGTATGTGTGAATTCCACGTGTACCAGATGAGGGCCGGATCTGGGCCGAGACTATGTTGCTGTCTGGGTTTACTTGGGCAGCGTGAGAGAGTGAGACTCTCATGCTATCACACGTGTCTCATTTGCATCTGTATACATGTGATACCTACACTAAAGACTGAGCTATAAACTAACCTTTTAGACAGACTTAAAATGTATTTTCATAAGGTTTTATAACATCCATTTACATTTTGTGTATCATTTCTACAATTTGTGCGGTTTAAATGAATGTTCTTTCAAATGACCAGTAATTTTCACACTCAGACCTGAAATCTGCTGTATGCATGTATGTGAATGCAAATGCTTCTAGCTATGTAGGCTTGATTTCATGCATCATTGCCTTTCTAAATGTGTCAGAATGCAATTCTTGACGCAATGCACTACATTCTCAGCTACAAGGCATTTCCTGCTGAAAATTTTAAAAAGAGCTGGTCACCAGCATGTGTTGTGTTTTGTTTGCTGGACCCCAGCATGGGATCCTGTTGTACTGGTGTTCCAGTTAAGCTTCTTGACTAGTCTAAACGTCATTTCAAGCATTTCTCAGCATCACCAGAAAAACCAAGCTGTTTTGCTTGCAGGGTTCTTATATTTTTTCCCTTTTTTTATTTTATTTCTGTTTCTATTTTCAATTGAATTTAGTTTTCCAGAATTTCCATAGTCTATTTTTTTATTTTTTATTTAGGGCTACCAAAGTTAATGCACCAACTGGTATGATTTAAAAATGTTTTACAGCACTGTTGTTAATTGAGTGCTATCAAGTGGCATTTTCATTTTCAATACAGGCGGGTTGTAAAGATGTCATGTTTAAATATGCGATGTATCAAAAAGTAAAAATAATTTGTAGCACCACACTAGCATAAACCAGCTTGGACCAGCATGGGCACTGGTCCAAGCTGTTTATTTTAAGCAGCAGTGGTTTAGCATCATCCATGGCTAGTTTACTGTCATGGTGTGGCAGCAGTTTGAAGAGAATCTTGCTGAGCATGATAAGAATTAGTTAAATTGTTGACATTTTTACTGCTACATGAACAATAGCAAATTCTGTTTAATAGCACAGACATTTAAAGGTAACTCCATTGACCCTTGAGTAAGGTTTGTTACCAGCACTGTAATGCAAGAAACATCTCCGTATGTAGAACATTGCTAGCAGTGCAATGGCCAAGTTTATTTTGCATACATTTGTACAGTTTTTTCTGGCTTTATGCTTCATTACTTAAGCTGTCTCTCTGTTCTTCTTGCTCTGTCTCTGTAGGTCTCTCTGCATCTGCCTCATTGGTTTCACTCGCCTGGATGATCGCTTCCTACCAGAAGGTTCTGCGCGACTCTCGTGACGATAAACTCCCCATGTCCTACAAGGCTGTGATTGTTCAGATGCTCTGGCATCTCTTCACCATCGGTGCTCGAACCATCGCCTTCGCCCTCTTCGCATCAGTCTTCCAGCTTTACTTCGGGATCTTCATCGTGGCCCACTGGTGCGCCATGACCTTCTGGATCATCCAGGGCGAGACCGACTTCTGCATGTCCAAGTGGGAGGAGATCATCTACAACATGGTGGTGGGCATCATCTACATCTTTTGCTGGTTCAATGTGAAGGAAGGTCGTGCCCGCTTTCGGCTGGGTGTGTATTGCTGCGTGACCTTGGTTGAGAATGTTGCACTCACCACCGCTTGGTATATTCACAGGGGCCCTCGCACTTTGGACTTCTATGCCCTGATCATTGTATGTGTAGTTGTGTGTAGCTACGCTTTGGGAACGTTCTTTATGTTCGTCTATTATTGCCTACTCCACCCGGACGGACCCATCCTGGGCGCTCAGTGGAGCTGTGTGGAGGAGAGAATGGGGGTAATCGGCCTGGGAGGCGTTGGGGATTTGGGGACACCGTTGCCCCAACCTGACGTGGTTACTAGCCCTCCCAGAACACTCCGGAGGACTAATGGTGGGGATCGGGAGATTGGGGCAGAGGATAGAGACAGTTGCCTGCCTGTGTTTCAGGTAAGGCCTCCTAGTGTTCCCCCAGCTTCTTCCCCACGTCCATCAAGAACTGAAGGTCCCGTTATCCGCATCGACCTGCCAAGAAAAAGGTACCCGGCCTGGGACGCCCACTTTATCGACCGTAGGCTGAGGAAGACCATCCTGGTGCTAGAGAATACGTCTCCTGTGACGCCCCGAATCCAGTACCAGAGCTTCAGCAACCCCAAAGAAGTGACAGAGTATGAGACTACGGTATAGTGTTGTTCATACCTCCACCTTCCATATGGCATTTCTATGCAGAGGTGGTACTCAGGAGGCAGATACCACCATGAGGTTACGGTCCGATCCTTGATGGTCGGCATGGTGCTACACGGTGGGACCTCAGCATGTTTAGCATTCGGATGCCTGGGAACGCTTGACTGGTCCGAGAGTGCACATCAGGGCTGGATGGGACTAACATGGTGTTTACATGACCTGCATAGGAAGTGAATCTAGGAAAGGGACTTAACTTTCTGCCTATGCACTGAACATTAGAAAAGAGTTTAACTGACAGTGATGAGAAGAAGTGGACATTTGTAAAATATAGATAAACTGACCAATCAGTATTTCTCAGGTCCATCCTGAGTGACTGTTTTGGTCTAAGTTTAATGTTTCAGTGACCTGAAAACAGTACAAATTGTGTATTATTGCTTCTGTGAATGGTGAGGTTAGCGAGTTCAATCAATCATCCATTTCCTCAAAAGAGTTCTTCTGTAATTATTGACTAATTTATTAGATTTATTTTTAATGACTGTGGCCATGTCTTTGATATAATTATTCTAATTGAATATTCATAAATATATATTATCTTTTGTTATATGTATACAATAGAATGGTGCCAATGTGTTGGTATGAATTTTTTTTTTTTGGTGGGGGGGGGGGTTGTCGGTTTGATTGGTCATGCTGCATTGTTTATCTGTAAAGATGAAGAAAATATGTCATATAGTAAGACAAAAAGTTGTGATCAAATTGTAGTTGGATAAAAATAATGCTGTAAAAAAATAATTCAGATGACAGCCTCGGAAAAGTAAAAAAAATTATTGAATATGCGTGTTTGAGTGTTTCATGAAAGTGGTTTTGGGACATCTGGAACCAACAAACTTGCAAACGTCTGAGTGTTTGTGTTGCATTTCACACAGAGAGAACACAAATGATTGACAGTGAATTTTAATGCTGTGTGTGAGCTCTCTTTACAGTTACTAAAGCAGCAACCAGCGAGTATTGGTTTGCTCCGTCCCCAAGCCTCAAAACCCCTTTTTACATCTGTATGAGTTCATTTCACTCATTATTTTGTCAAGTGGAAGGGGTGGCCATTGCTGTGGTTATGATGATTTTAGATTCTGAATTGATGGGGGTTTTGTGGTTTGGCAATTGTGATTGCTCTTCTTGGCCATGAAAAGCTGCACTTAATGACGACTATTGGGGACAAAAATGTGTGTGTGAATGCTGGCTTGAGAGAAAAAAAGACTTTGTCACCTCATAAAATGTTAAGATCTCTTTTTAGTTTAACAGCTTATCCTACTCAGCTCTGTTCCAGGGCTTTTTTGAGTAACGACAATTGTAAAGAAATCAACCCAATTACAAGACCAGCAAAAGTTTTTCTCTCTCTTTCTCTCTTCATCTGCGAGGTCTTTCTTGCTGCTTTTAAATTCAATTGCCTGGTTAAAAACCAGGCAGAAAAAAAAATCCAGAGTCATGGTCGGTAATTGCCAAAGACAAGAATCCTGCTGTCCAGTCTGAAGACACTGATGGAGAGCAAATGATGCTTGGGGACTGTAATCACGCTGCCTCATAGTGGGATGTTCACACTTACAGTGATTTTATTGCAGGAGGTTGTGGAGTAACTGTGTTGTTGTTTGCAAAGGCCGTTCCTTCTGCTAGATGCTTTAACCTCATTGGTGGTCTGCACACCTTGCTCAAATCTGATCACATTAATAGTAAAATAAGATGATTCTAATTTCAAGTCAAGTCAAAAGTTCACGAAACAGCTGAGGACCTCTGCCAGGAGCACTTAACTAACTAGCCTTTGAAGAAGTCAGCCCTTCTGCACTCTAGCATTGAACTACTCTGATACTTTGGAAAGTTGGTATAGTGGAACTAATTGTGTAGAGTTTGCCTTTCATATAATTCCTTCTGCTTGAATTATTCTCACTCTGGGTAAAAGTGTCTTATTAAGGAATAAATTTAAATGTAAATGTAATTTGACAAGGCAAAAAAAAAACAGCTAAAATTAATTCAGGAATTTGTATAGAAATTGTCACAGTCATTATACAGTGTCATGAACAGGATGAACAATAAGCAATGCATAAATTGAAATGCTAACAACTTTTGACATGAATTTCCATGAATCGTTGTTCAATTATAGCCCTGTACATTGGCATAAACAAAACGTATAGATCAGCAAAATTGCACCTAACAATAACTAAGTTTTACAGTATCACTGTAAACTACAAAATGTCACGTGATGGATCACATCCCATTTCTTGGATCTCTGAGAATTGCTGCTCATTTGCATAATCACACTTATATCACAACACCAACAGTAATTATCATTTGTTTTATTATTTTACTTCAATTTGATATATTTCATCTGCACATTCTGGGGATCATGTTATGTTTGAACCAGACAAGACCATTGAATCCGTGCTTAAAAGGTGCGGAAAATTATTTTTGAGAAACATTGTTGATATTTGAAATTCAACCCAAACAAACACATGTCTCCCTTCATTGCTCCGCCCCCAAAATGCATGAACAAGCAACCCAGACAGCAACATAATGTCGGCCCAGATCCGGCCCACATCTTTGCCGACACTATGTTGCTGTCTGCAAGAGTGGATGTCTCTTTATCAGTGAAAATAAAGCAAAATAATGCTTCATGAAAAATAAAGTGAAGCCGACAAACGACCAACAAGGAAGAACAAAAACTGAACATGCAGTACACAAGAGTATATTCAAGCAAGAGTTTGTTGTTAGCCGCCAGCTGCACACCAGCTCCAGACAAACAATGCCACTCAAAACTGTCCTGTGAAACATAGCAAAAACTCTCAATTACTGTACGTACAGATTCTGAGGGCCAGATTTACTAAACAGGGCAAATTAGCATGAAAGTGCAATTCCAAAAAAGCACTGATGGGAGTGGAAAGTTCTGCGCATGATCTGCTGATGACACGCAAATTAAAGAACAATGACACAGCCGGATCAATTCCGTAATCACCAACGCAATCTATCAATAGCAGCGCAAATTAGTGTCTGGTTTAAGACATGCTTTTTGGGGGTTTAAATAATGGAGCAAATACCAGTAAGTTGACTAGCGCTGAGTAAATCTTAGTAAATCACCTTGCATGATTCGTTTAAATACTCTCCTGCCATACATTTTGCACCCGAAAGAGAAACTACAAATGCATACGCAATAAGGTCAGCCGCAAAAATAACTCCACAAGAGGGTTTGAGCTGGAACAAGCTGTTAGTAAATCTGCCCATTAAGATAAAATGTTTGTACAGTAATAAATTAGGCTTCAAATTAGTTACTGTCACTGGTGAGTACATTTCTCTCCTACCATTCTACATTATTTCATGTGTAAAGCATAGAGTAGGCCTATGTGACATGAAAAACATAAACAATCTGGTGACAGAAAGAGAGCATGAGACACTTCGAGATGACTCGTATCCTTTCACAGGTTGCTGTGGTAACAGCAGGATCATTAAGCAGAGCTGCAGGTATATGTGCTGTGTGTGTGTAAGTGTGTTTGTAGTCTGAGAGCTTTTCAATGTGGCCCCTCTTCTAAAAACTGACCCACCATTAGCTCTCCTCCCTTCTCCACTAATACCCTTAAGGGGGTCAACAGTGTCCTCGTCTACTGTAACAAGCACACACACACACATAGAGGGCACGCACAGTGAGGCTCTCCAGGTCAACAGTACACTCAAGAGAAAACCCTTCAGGTACAGTACCACATGTACATTACATGGCATGCAATGCAGTATAGCATTTGCAATATCTTTTATATTTCTCTAATATGATGTAATAGTTTCAAGTGAAGTGAAGGAGGATATTCCACCGGCTGGACTTATATATTATATTTGAGTTCCATAGCAGAATGAAGCCAAACCTGAATGTGTGTTTCAGTGAGCATCAAATCCCAGTGATAACAATTTTTAAAGTGTATTGTAAATTACAGGGTTAACTATTGGCAAGATTTTAGTCAGGCAGCATTATGTATACAGGAGCCTTAAACAACACCTATAGCTATTTGACTAACAATGTTTTCCCCATCTGCACAGCCTGTATCACATCAGCAAAGTATTGTCCTTCAAAATAAGACCAAGAACAAGTATTAAGAAAGATTTGATTGCACAATGACTTTAAATGCACTAGTACACTGCTTACCCCTTAGCGTCCCCTATGGCCCAGATCATCTGCCTTTGATTTTCAGGATCTGTTGGCCACTGTCCCAGTATGAAATTGGGTTTATGTTCCCCCTTAAACTGAGCTACCAGTACGTTCCCCTGGGCTGTTTAACAATCCAGATCAATCCAAGCACAATGTCTCTGACAAACTGCACATTTCTGCATGACTTTAAGAATAATTCAACTTACCCTTATGATAAAGTTTCATCAAATTCCTCTAGTATGTCATAGGGTGTGGTGAAAACTGCACTGTTGCACTGCACAATCAAATAGGCAACTCTCTCAATTCCACAAGGGCAAACAGGCCAAAAATTGCCAATGCTAATTTAACTATAAGACACTGTTCCTCTACAGAGTATGAAGGATATAACACAGGTTTTTTATCCAGCTCAAGTCAATGAGCGAGCATGCCGTCTCTCTGCAAGTGATTAGCTATCCTCCAATGTAGCCTCACATTAAAGTGCCACTCCTTATTGAAGCACAAGAGCTGAGCCACATTGCCTCCCAGTGGATGCTTTGAGTAACTGCGAGTAACATTGATATGACTGAGCTGTAGTGGGTGAGGTCAAATTCAAACCACTGAGAATTTGTGTTGAATTTTTTTTAGCTCTCTGGGAACATAGTGAAATGTCGTAATTTCTTCTACATCAGGGGTTCCCACAAACCAGCAAATATGATCATCCTCATGTTAAGGACCCCCGTCCTAAAAATTCAAAGGGATCTATATTTTATAAACACCCAATTTAAACACTGAAAATTAATATTATAACTCTAAAATTAGTTTCTATGAAGTTACATTTTTATATATTTTTCTGCTCAGTTTAGTAATGTACTGTTATATGTAGGCCTATTATTTATTCATTTATATTAATAAAATTTGTATTTATTTTAAATCAATTTAATCTATTTAATATATTAACAACTTACATATATTTCTATTTTAATCCTGCTGTTCTTGTATTTATTTATTTTAATATAATTTATTTATGTAGGCCTACTTATTTATTTTATTCTTCTTATTTATTTATTTAAATTGATTTCTGTCTCTGTCTCTTTCTCTTCCTCGGTCCATGTCACTTCCTTGAAAACCCCTGCTCTAAATGACGGTTTATAAAAGCATGTGCAGTTTTTACTTTAAAGGAACTATATGTTCGAATTTTCATGTATTAATCGCTTTTTTATTGCCAATGTGTGAACAGCTTGTAACGAAACTTAAAAGAACGAGGTGTGAACAAATCGGGACGTTTTTGCCAGGAATGTCAAAAGGGTGTGATGTTTACGCGCACTCCCGGGAGACTCTCTTCCATTCTATGACACATGAAATTCATGTGTAACGTATGTGTAAATGTCTGAAACCTAAAATAAAGATTATGTGGTTGAAAACACTGAAGGTAGTTGTGATAGGACAAGCGTTGTGATCGTCCGTCTCTGGCTCAGCACCAGCCAAAGCGCGAATCGTGATTCATCGTACACATTTTTTAGCAGTTGATGGCGTAGCCTAATGCACAATCACATCGGTGTGATTGTGCGCATCAACGGGTTAAATGTAAACAAAAGTCCAAATTCAATCTGTTCATCATATAAACAATCGAGTCTCTTCAGAAAAATTGAACTAAACCGCAAACTTCATATGGATTAGTTTTACAATCTCTTTATGAACCTTGAAGTATCAAACTGTGTCAGTTGCATATCTGTCAATGCGGTAAGCTTGTGATTTACCGCATCAAAAATAACTTCATTTGTGTTCCAAAGATGAACAAAAGTCTTACGGATTTGCAACTACAATTATTATTTTTGGGTGAACTATGATGTAAGCCTCTTTTACTGAAATCATGTGACTTTGGCAGTTTGATACGCACTCCGAATCACTGGTTCTAAAGGTGATGATACACAGGGCAACTTTTTGAGCAATGTTGCCGTAAACGGGCAACCAGATGAGACACAGGGCCCACGACCCATCTAAATTATCCAGATAGAAATGTATTGGCCATTTTCAATGAGAAAGTGCCCAAGCAACAATTGCTCTGCAAGATTGCCCAGCAACATTGCTCAAAAAGTTGCCCTGTGTATCATCACCTTAAATGATTCACAAAGGGTTCGAAGCTTCAAGAGCCGTGATTTGAAAGCTCCCATCACTATTTAAAGTAATGTTCCAATTCAATAGTATCTGTGATATACTATCAGTTAGCTACTACATGTCCAATTTTCCATTGTAAACAAATTCTGTTTAAAGTGATCATACACTTACAGTCTATGTCTGTAAGGAGCAGTCAAGGAAGTCTACGGCAAGGCTAGGAACAAACTTTTACACACTGTTGTGAAATATACAATCATGCCACATGAAATCTTTCATTGATTCCATCTTTATATGATCTATTAGAGTTTATTTAGCCAAACTTGCTTCTTTTGCTTGAAGTTTGCGTGTTATCGCAGTGCTGCTTCTTGTATGTTGATTAACATTACTTGTTTACAATTTGCAACCATTTCCCCCACAGCGGTTTTCTGATATCTCAGTGCTGTTGCTTGTTTACAATTTACAGCCATTTGCTGTTGTCTCTATAATTGAAATCTTTAGCAGAAAACACATTATGGTTACCAATAAGGGTCAGAGAGAGGGTGAAAAATGGTTATAAACCAAAAATATAACTCTTAACACTCTGTGCGTGTGTGTGTGTGTGTGTGTGTGTGTGTGTGTGTGTGTGTGTGTGTGTGTGTGTGTGTGTGTGTGTGTGTGTGTGTGTGTGTGTGTGTGTGTGTGTGTGTGTGTGTGTGTATTTGCAACCCCATTTTGAGTACTGTATGAGTATGTGTTATCAGTACTTTGAGAGTTGAGGTGCTGATGATTTTAGATCAGACTCTCTGGTGGAGTTTCCTGTCCAGCAGGAAGTGTGTTTCCTGCCCAGTCCTGCCTGGCTCCAGAGGGCTGAGAGGAGATTGGGCCTGTCCTAAACAGACACACACACACAAACACACACTCTTGGACACAGCTAGCCATCGGGCTGGTCAATATGGACTATGAGCCCAAGCGAGCCAAGAAGGTAAGTTGTTTTGTCACATTATAGATTGAAACTAGCTGGATATGTATTTAGGAATATTTGTTTGTTGCCAAGTATGTTGCGTATTCTATGTGAACCTGATCATGTGACAACTTATGTTTACATTTACATGTACTGTATGTATACCACATCACATGATATGCTAAAATTCCCATGTAGGCTGATAGAGGCCTATAGTTTGTTGATTAAAAACATATGAAGATTTCTTGAAGATTAAGATTTTACTTGCTTTACAAATAAATTATCAGACACTTTTATCAAAAGAAAATTACAGCGGACTAATTGCATGGACAATCAGATCGTAACCTTCCCTTCTCCATCCCTAATCTTTATCTGCTACGCCACACAAATGTTTTCATATTCATGTACGCAAATTCATTTTCAGTTTCTCTTGCAATAATTACTGAGGTTTGTCTCTTCAGTGACAGTCTTAACCTTCTATTGTACAGTTTTGCATCCACGCATGAGTTTTTTCTTCATCAAGACTCAGTATATATCTGACAGTACAGATTTGATGCGCAAGAAATATTTCATACTTTTGAATTATGGTGTATAATTTTCTATCACACACATACATCAACATTTTATTACATTTTTATCTTTCATTGTTTCATATGAGGTGCAGAGCCTAGCATTCTTCATTTTAAAGTGCTGATTGCTTGAGGCAACAAAATTCCTCCAAAACATTTTAAAATATTTATATTGACTGTTTAATTTAAGTAGAAAAAACCCAAAGGTATCATAATGTGTACCAGAGAGAGTCACTCATATATGGCAACATGCAGTGTGCTGGATACCAATTCTTCTGAGGTTATGTTTCCAGAGATTGCCGTGCTGAGCCACATCTCAGTCCAAAGCGTCGTCTCAGAGGACTGAGGCTCGCTGGTACAACTGTCGTAAGCCAATAATGGCTGTGCGTGTAAACCCCACTACCCTGGTCTCAAGAGGCGCTCTTGCAACTGATGCTGTTGTCTTTAGCGTCCTTGTTAGCGCGCCCGCCTCCCACGCCAGAGACACCAGTTCGAATCCCGCTCGGAGCAGGCCAAGTTGGACCGGTTGCACTGGCAACTGGGACAAACTTAAACATAATCTCAAGAGATTTCCTAAACATATAACTGTAGTCTGAAGGCTACTGCATCCATATGTGACATCATCAGTGCCATCCTGCGCTGATCACATCAGGAAAATTTTTTTAAAGTTTGAGGATTTTGAAACATTTAAAACAAAGATACATTATAGCGTGAAATGAATAACAAATATTTAAGCTCTTGCTCTATTTCTGGGCCACTAATTAGATCGCAAATCCTCTGAGCCATGGGACACTACAGTATAAGGCCAATTAAAGCTGCATATTATCTTCAAAGGGTTCGCTTATTATGTGTTTCTGTGAAAAAAAAAATCATTGTAGCTGAAGTTAGTAATGGAGTTGTGTTTAAGTTTAATGATGGAGTCATGATTGATGGAATGATTATTTTGTATTGCCTTCTCTTAAACGGAATGTGTTTTAACTAACACATTGAAAGCAGTCAGGATGATTGATAAGCCCCATTAGATTACACACCGTTACCAGCAGGATGTGATTGATTCACAGCTTTACACATTCCTTACATATTTTACTCTTTTCCTCACATGCATAAACACACACCTAGTCTACTGTATAAATCTGCAGGTTGTCAGTATGGACATCTAATCTGTCTTCCACGTCGAACAGCTGTCTCGCTGATGATGTCACAGTTGGAGCAGCAGGCTGATGTGTGTTACATCATCATAAAAGCAGATTTAAACAGGCTTTCACGAACTGACGTCAAGCAAGTGAACTTAAATTATACACATTGTGAAGAATTTTTGTGCATGCTCATATTCTGAATCATTTCAAATCTGAAAAGGGTAGTACTACTGTATTGCTACTTAAACAAAGCTTATATTTCTTAAATAGTGCAATACAGAGACTTTTTACTATGAATGTACTAAGAATACTAAGAGTTTTTTTTTTTTGTACTTTGCTTTGGGTATGGAAACCTGTTTCTGCCTGAGAGTAAAACAAATATATAAAGGAACTCATGCTACAGGCTATTGCGACTTTAATATCTGACACTTGTTATTTTTTCCCTCATTATTACACCTTTTATCTCTCGTTGTCACTTTATATCTTGCTTTCCTCTATCCAATCTCTCCTCTCAGGGATTTGTGTCTCCGATAAAGCGTCTGGTGTTCCCTAAATCTAGCCGGCGACAGGCGGACAAAGGCAGCGTGTACCGTAGACCCCTTCACACTGTCCCCCTCTATCCACCCGACTACCTCATCCACCCAGAGAGACTCATCTACGATTATGTGGAGAAGGAAGTCAAGGTTAGTCTGAAAATTCAAACATATCAAAAAGAACACATTCACATTAGACTTTTGTGAATGTTTGCAATTGTTACCAACAGTTCCTGGGACACCTGACATGGGTGTCATGTTCCCTGAACCCATCGAGCAGAGACGAGCTGCTCCAGCTTCTGGACACAGCCAGGGTAAGAGCAATTCCTCAAACCAGAGTCATTGTAATGTTGTTTTTAGATTCAGAAGATGGCTTAAATTATGCATTCTATCTCTCTCTTTCCATTTATAGAAACTGAGGGTTTTGCCTCTGAAGACCAGTGTGGAACAGGACTCTATTCTCAGTCTGTCAGCTCGATGTTTGCTGCTTACCTGGAGAGACAATGAAAAACTGCTGCTGAGAATCCCCACACATGAAATCGCCGCAGCCTCCTACCTGCGGGATGATGCACTGCACCTACTGGTGCTCAAAACTGGTCAGTGGGAAAGTCAGGAAGGATGTACATATAACATATCGGAGTTTACCCTGGTTACTGTCTTTTCTGTTTTAGTAAATAGTTGTAGTAAGAAAAAATGAATGCATACAATTGTAAATGTCTATGCTTCTTTAGTAGAGTAGATTGCAACAACAGTAATTAGTCTTTTGTACTTAATTTGACATTAATTTATACATTTTAGGGATACAGTGCATTGCATATTTCTAATTTACCTTTATTTATTTATTTGAAGCAGATAAATATGGGAATGTAATATCAAAGTCTGAGACACAAAGCGAAGTTTAAGGCCTTGGCGCTAACAACGCCAAGGTCATGGGTTTGATTCCCAGGGAAAGCATTAACTGATAAAATCAATACATTGAATGTAAGTCACTTTGGATTAAAGCATCTGTCAAATGCATTCATTTAAATGTAAGTGAGACATTTGGGTGGTAAGTGGTTTGAATTTCCAAGGTAAGCTTTTGAAATAAATAATATCCAGGATGGGAGGGATCTTCATTAATGTATTTGTCTTCTCAGGTCTGAATGTGGACACTGTACTGGCTGTTAACAGTCTGGAGAACAGGCCCACTGGTCTGGAAAGCCGCAGACAAACTATAAGCAACACTGACCCAAGGCCTGCAGGGGGCACCATGGAGCGCCGCCACACCATCTGTGGTGTGGACTGGAAGCTCTCTTCCCGCCATGAGCCCAAACAGGGTAGCGCGGGTGGAGGAGGCGGGACTGGGGGTGGAGGAGGCGGGACTGGGGGTGGAGGAGGTGGGACTGGGGGTGGAGGAGGCAGCGGTGATGGTGGCAGCCTGGAACGGAAGCGCGTGAGCGGGAGTTGGGAGCGTAGGCAGACCCGGAAGCCGTGCGGAGGCAGCTGGGAGAAACGGCCAGTGAGTGGCAGCTGGGACCGGAGGCCTGTAGGGGGCAGCTGGGAGCGTCGGGGAGGTGGTGGGGTGGTGGGTGGTAGCTGGGAGAAGAGGCACGGGACTGGAGCTAAACCAGGTGGAAGCTGGGAACGGAAGCACACGCCAGGTGGGAGCTGGGAACGCAGGCAGGCTTGCACGGGAAGCTGGGAGAGGGGAAAGTCCTATGGCAGCTGGGAGAGGAGGAACCATAATCCTCTGGAGCCCATGCCATGCCCTGATGCCTACTGCAACCTCATCATACTGGCTGTGGAAAACAGGGTGAGGTTAATGAGCCATTTGGATGGATGGATGGATGGATGGATGGATGGATGAATAGATTATTAAGCAATACTTGTGGATGGATTAATAATAATGGATGTGCATTGATAAATGGGTTAAAAATCCATTAATATGGATGGAAATGTTAAAAAGGGATGGATGGATGGATGGAAGGAAGGAAGGGTTAACAAGAAATGTCTGGATGAAAGGATGGAAGTCCCGAATGGGTTAAAATCCATTAATGTGGATGGATGGATGGATGGATGGATGGATGAGTTAATATGTAGTGGGTGGGTAGATGGATAGATGGAGGGCAGGGTTAAAGGGATGGGTGGATGGACAATGGATGAAAGGGTTAATAATGGATGGATGAAAAGGTTAAAAGTGATGGATGGGTGGATGGATGGATGGATAGAAAGGTTAAAAAGTGATGGATGGATGGATGGATGGATGGATGGATGGATGGATGGATGGATGGGTTTACAAGTAATGCCTGGATGGAAGTGAGGGATGGGTTAAAACTCCATTAATGTGGATGGATGGATAAATGGATGGAATGAGTTAATATGTAGTGGGTGTGTAGATGGATAGATAGAGGTCAGGGTTAATAATTGATGGGTGGATGGATGGATGGAAGGGTTAACATGAGATATCTGGATAGAAGGATGGAAGTGAGGGATGGGTTAAATGCCATTAATGTGGATGGATGGATGGATGGATGGATGGATGGACAACACAAGCTTTCAAACCTTGTTTTTGTGTCATTTGGATAAATACATAATTGATTTTGTATATATTTAAGATGATTATGAAGAATGACTTTATCTGTGTACGTCCTAATCAGTGTGTGTCAGCATCAGGAATAAGAATGCTCCCGGTGAGCTGTAGCTGTGCTCCTGCTGACGAGATGAGTTGTGTCAGCTGTGATGTAAACAGTGCGCTCAGAGTAGACTCCCCTGTGATGTAATGCCCAGACTTATGTAACAGCATGCTGTGTCAGTGAACTGTGCGCCTCTGTGTGTGCCTGCGGACATTAATATGGATGGGATTGTGTTGACCCACATTACAGTCTGGCTGCTTTTGTGGGTGTGCAATATGTGCATCTGTGTGAGACAGAAACGCAGAAATGTGAAAGCATATACAAGTTGTATGTGGCTGGATCCCTTTTTTGCACAAGAAAATTGATTTTCTTTTTATTTGATTCTTGTATTGATCACCTATACACACAGGATTCTGCAGAGGAGTACTGCGCCCTCATCTGTCAAATGTTTCAGATCATCTATGGACATCAGACCATTGAATGTGTCGACAGGGCGGGATATCATTACACCATGCCTGACCACTATTGGCTGCAGAGGAGTGAGTGACAAGCCAGTTAGCAGGCGTTTTTAGCCTTTCATCAGGGGCACAGGCCTCATCAAAAAAAATGTGCCCATATTTTTATATTTTTTAAATCCTGTTTTGGATATAAATGTATATAAATTGTCTTTAACTGCAATATAGAGTTGTTCAGAAGCTCGTGTCCTAGTAAAAAGGGACTAGGCCCTAAATTAACCCCAGTTGTAAACTATTGATCTAAAATCAAGGGTTTTCAAACTTGTTGGTGATCCCATAAATATGATGATCCTTGTGAGGGACACCTTCCTTAAAAAAAACATCAATTATGAATGAAGGCAACATTATTACTAAATGAAATAATTGGATTTTTAATATTATCTGTAATATTATCTGTAATATTATCTGTAAGATAGTATCTGTAAAATATTTATTTTGTATAAAGTTGTAAAAGTATATTTTTTTCTGCTCAATATTAAATCATAATATAATAAAATTCTGTAAATGTGTTCAAGAAATTATGGTTTAATATTTTGCTCATAGTTCTTGCTCATAGAATTGTGAGATATAAACAACATATGATTTTACATTGTTTAACTTAAATTTAAAGGACACCTTCAGCCGCCTTCGAACGCCATCCTACTGAGCCATCCGGCGCGCTACGCATGCAAGTATTTTACATCTGTTCGCCCCGCGACACTTGTAAAAGAGCAATTTTCTGAGGCGTTGTTTCAAATGCCTTCCTGTGCGTCGTGCAGAGACCTTCTTCCAGACGGGGATCGTCACATCATCTGCGCTCGCTGCCTGGGCCGGGACCACGCAGAAGCTGCTTTGACCAAGGGCAGATGCCCGGAATGTGACGACCTGTGTCTCTCCGAACTGCGGGCTCGCTTCGCCGCTTTCACCGCGAGCGAGCCCATCGCCGCCACCCCTCTGTTTGAGCCGCGCGTTAAGAAAAAGCGCCGCTCACAGAGGCTTCCTGAACCTGAGCTCAGTGACGTCACGCCGAGCCAGTCTCCGCGTGCTTCACCGCCGCTCTTGCCTTCCCCACCGCCGGTTGAGTTCACTCAGCCGGACCCACACCCCTCTAGCAGAGCGGTGGGCCTTGTGACTTTCGGCACGTCCGAGGACGACGGGGGAGTGGATGACAGCTTGTCCAACGACGCTGCATCTGACGACTGGCCGGGCTCCACTTTCGACCCTGCCCCGTCGACGCTAGCTAGCACGAGTGGGGGCTCCACCATGGATACGGAGATTATCCGCGTCCTCTCGAAGGCCGTGGAGGACCTCGGGCTCGATTGGTCTTCTCCCGAAGAACCAACTCAAAGCCGACTGGATGAGTGTTTTCTGCAGGGGCGCCAGCAGGCCCCTCGGCAAAGGCCTTCTCCCTTCTTTCCGGAAGTTCATGACGAACTCACCAAGTCATGGAAAGCCCCCCACTCTGCGCGTCTGAAGCCTTGTTTTTCTTCGTCGCTCTCCTCTGTGGAGGGCGCGAAGGAAAGAGGCTACGAGGGAACGCCGCCCCTCGAGGAGGCCGTGGCCAATCATCTCTGCCCGCCCTCCACCACCGGATGGAAAGCCAAAGCTTCCCACCCCTCGAAGCCCTGCTGCACTACTTCTGCTCTCGCCGGTCGCGCCTACGCCGCCGCCGGCCAAGCTGCATCAGCGCTTCACTCAATGGCGGTACTTCAAGTGTTCCAAGCCAAGCTTCTCCGCTGCATGGACGAGTCTGGCCCCGAACCCGAAGCCTTCAAGGACCTACGCAGCGCAACTGACATAGCTCTGCGAGCCACAAAGGCCACCGCCCAGTCTATTGGCCGCGCCATGGCTAATTTGACTGTTCTCAAGCAACATCTGTGGCTGACTCTCACGGAGATGAAGGACGCGGATAAGGCGCCGTTTCTCGACGCGCCTATCTCCACCAGCGGGCTGTTTGGACCGGCGGTTAAAGGTTTCGCCGAACGCTTTACTGAGGCCCAGAACGCTTCACAAGCTATGCGCCATTTCCTGCCCAAGCGCTCCAGCTCATCGCAGAGCAGACAGAGACCGCCACAGCCGCAGCGGGCTAGAGCAGCTCCCTCCGCCTCTCAGCCCGCGCCTCAGGCTGACGCTCGTCGCCGCTCGCGCTCCCACAACCACAAGCCGCCTCCTGAGCGACGGGGTCCTCGGCCCAAGATTGTGCTGAACCCTGAGCCTCGAAAGCCTTCCTAGCCACAGGAATGAGAAGAGAGAGTGCGTGTCTCGCAAAAGTCGGACCACTCTCTCTGCAAAATCTCAAACATTACCCAGTCCCCTTACAGGCGGCTGGAAATGTCCATACAGCAGTCAATGGGCCAGTCACAGAGCTCGCTCACCTGCAAACAAACGCCGTTTTTACGGCGACGCACAGAAAACACAAAAAGAGTCTTTTTCTGCCTGTGTCACTAAGGGTTCATATGTCCACAAAGTGTGCATTCCCAGATACTGTCAAAACAGTGCCAAATTCATTCCCTGCTCAGGCTGCGCGCCCCATGAATGTAGATCACGTGCCTACGGTCATGTACGCACCACTACACACAAGCACTGTTCACACAGTTATGAATTCATCCCCAGTAAAAGCGGGAAACATTATAAAAGTGACGCGTGTGCCTACCACTTTTTATGCACCCCCACTTATAAACACTGTCCTTACAGTGTCAAACACAACCCCAGCTCAGGCTGCAAGCTTGACAGACATAGCGCGCGCTGTTGTAATCACACACGCGCCCATTCACTCAGCCACTCAGCGCGTGCCCGCGCCTCTGAGAGCTACGAGCTCAGGCGATTCGCTGGCCGGGTCCCTACGTCACAGCGGCCCGCCCCTAGCCTGTATTCAGCCCATATCTGTACATGCAGCGGCATGGGAAAACATTCCAGACATGCCGAAATGGGTGTTGAATATAGTAAAGCACGGATACTCGCTCCAGTTCGCTTGCAGACCACCACGTTTTACGACTGTGGTCGAGACGAAAGTGAGAAAGGAGTGTTCACATGTTCTACGCACCGAGATGCGCAAACTAATAGAAAAGGGCGCTGTGGAAACTGTTCCCCCCTCTATGAGCGAGGCAGGTTTTTACAGCCGCTATTTTCTCGTCCCGAAGAAGGATGGCGGTCTCCGCCCCATCCTAGATCTCAGACACCTGAACAAAGCACTAATGATTCGCTCGTTCAGAATGTTAACAACCAAACATATCCTCGCGCAAGTACGCCCAGGAGATTGGTTTTCTCTCAGTGGATCTGAAAGATGCTTACTTTCACAGTCCAATAGCGCCTCATCACAGGCCGTTTCTGAGATTCGCTTTCGAGGGACAGTCTTACCAGTACACAGTACTTCCGTTCGGCCTGTCCCTGGCTCCCCGTACATTCACAAAATGTATGGATGCAGCACTTTCCCCCTTGAGGCGAAGGGGAGTGCGAATACTGAATTATCTCGACGATTGGTTGGTCCTAGCACAATCAGAGAGTCAGTTAATAACACACAGATGGATTATCAGCCATTTAGAATGCCTGGGTCTAAGAATCAATTTTGCAGCCAGAGGATTTCTTTCCTGGGAATAGTTCTAGACTCGATGCAAATGACAGCTCGTCTCTCATCAGAGCGCGCGCTCACCATCCGGCGCCTTGCAACATCATTCAGGGCGGGCGCGCGCGCCCCCGTCAAGCGGTTTCAGAGGATGCTCGGTCTCATGGCCTCAGCATCGGCCGTACTCCAGCTAGGATTGTTGCATATGCGCCCTCTCCAACGCTGGCTCAAGAGCCACGTCCCTACTCAAGCGTGGCGTTCGGGCCACTTTTTAATCAGAGCGAACCACGGCTGTATAAAAGCCCTGACGCACTGAAAAGCCGCCGACTGGTACTAGTCAGGCGTGAGTCTGGGTGTGAACACAAGGAGAAAGATGATCACGACAGATGCCTCCAAAATAGGTTGGGGGGCCCTTTACGAGGGCAGGCCTGTCTCCGGCTTTTGGTCAAACCCGGAGAAGCGCCTACACATAAACTGTCTGGAGATGAAAGCGGTCGCTTTGGCTCTCAGAGCCCTGCTTCCACATCTAAAAAAAAAACGAACACATCCTGGTCCGAACGGACAACATGACGGTAGTGTCGTACATAAATCGCCAGGGTGGACTCAGGTCGAGCTCCATGCATTCAATGGCCAGGAGACTCATCTTATGGTCCCAGCACAACTTGCGCTCGCTGAGAGCAGCGCATGTGCCAGGCGCCCTGAACCAGGGGGCAGACATGCTACCCAGAGACAAGATTCTCCCAGGATAATGGGCTCTCAACCCACTGACGATTCAGTGGTTATGGAAAACCTTTGGCAAAGCGGAGATCGACCTCTTCGCCTCCAAGGAGAACGCGCACTGCTCTCTTTTCTTCACGAAAAGCACGGACGCGCTCGCCCAGAGCTGGCCGAGCCGCCCCTTATATGCCTTTCCCCCGATCGCGATGCTGCCACAGGTCATCAGTCGGGTCAGAGAGGAGAAAAACGCAGTGCTTCTGATAGCCCCACTCTGGAAGAACCAAACATGGTTTCCAGATCTGATGCAAATGCAATCTGCACCACGGCCGATTCCACTGAGGCCAGACCTCCTCAGTCAGGCCAGCGGGATGATATTTCATCCCCGCCTCGATCTGTGGGCCCTTCATGCATGGCCCCTCAATGGGTTCCCAGGAACCTCACGAGCGGAGCGCTAAAAACACTCGCTGAGGCGCGGGCGCCCTCCACAAGACGCTTATATGCCCAGAAATGGAAAGTGTTAAGTGACTGGTGTAATGCCAAGGGCCTGAACCCTGAAACATGCGAGATTACGAACGTACTCGCTTTTCTACAAGGGCTTCTGGAGGCGGGTCGCACCCCCTCCATGCTCAAAGTATATGTGGCGGCCATCACAGCGTCACACGACCCTGTAAATGAACGTCCATTGGGAAGAAACCACCTAATTATTCGTTTCCTAAGGGGCGCTAGGAGGATGAACACTTCACGCCCCCCCCCCCCCCCCCCCCCCCCCCTCAGTGCCGATCTGGGACCTAGCTACTGAACCACTCCGAACCGTGCACCTTAAATAGCTCTCGCTCAAGACTGCGCTCTTGCTGGCACTCGCCTCGGTCAAGAGAGTGGGCGACCTGCACGCGCTTTCGACAAGCGCTGCCTGCCTAGAATTCGGACCTAACGACTGCAGGGTCGTCCTTAGGCCAAAACATGGGTATATTCCTAAAGTGCTCACCACTCCCTTCAGAGCACAGGTTATCTCCCTAACTGCGCTATCGTCTCCAGCAGACGAACACGACGCTAATCTACTCTGCCTCGTTAGGGCTCTCATAGTGTATTTGGAGCGTTCTGCCCTATTCAGACAGACAGAACAACTGTTTGTATGCTTTGGCGGCCGTACGAAAGGTTCCGCCGTTTCAAAGCAGAGAATCTCTCACTGGATAGTTGAGGCTATAGCGCTGGCTTATGAAGCTAAGGGACTTCAATGCCCCTGGGGAGTCAAAACACACTCCACCAGGAGTGTGGCTTCTTCCTGGGCATGGTCGAGCGGGATACCGATCGAGGATATTTGTGCGGCGGCAGGCTGGGCCTCACCGTCCACATTTATCAGGTTCTACAACCTACAGGTCCCGACATTGCATTCCAATGTACTATCAGCATGAAGCTAGTTGAACTACGAGTTCAATCTAGATTATGTATGTGTTTGTGTCACACTGAGCGCCTTCTAGCCGCTCTGTATTTTTTCCACATATAAAGCTCGCCTCTGCCGGCTAGTTGGATGATAACTTTGCTTTTATGCTTAGGCACCTGCCTCTGGCTATCATAAGGCGAAGTTCAGCACGCACAGCGTTTTGCATGGTGTTCCCATAGCTTAAGCTACTTACGCAATAGGAGAGACCTCTCGAAAGGGAACGACTCGGTTACTAACGTAACCTCGGTTCCCTGAGAGGAGGGAACGAGTATTGCGTAAGCTGCCGTGCTTGTGCTTGGTTAGTTCGCTTCAGTCGTTTTAACCTAAAGAACTCTCATGACAGGGCGCCCAATATATAGCACTTGGCCACGCCCATCTTGGCGGGCTCTGACGCGCGCGGGCGCGAAGCGCGCTCATTGGTCGCGCATTCAGAGTCGCCCCGTCATTGGTTCGAGCAAGTTGCCGCAGCACAGCCAATGACCGAGCTGCCTTCGCTCATTGCTGTCAGCTGTGCAGCTGCAATGCGTTTTACATAAAGACTTCAATATTCTCGAGAAAAGGAGTTTTCCCCATAGCGTAAGCTACTTACGCAATACTCGTTCCCTCCTCTCAGGGAACCGAGGTTACGTTAGTAACCGAGTCGTTTCTGTGTTAGCACCCCCCCACCTCCACAATGGTTTCTTAGGGGCACTGGAACAATCATTCATAAAACGCATTAAACTTTAGTTTACGAAGACGTGAAACTCACCGATTGGTCTGGGGTGTTCACTGATAAGCCACACAAAAATCGCTGCAAAAGATGCTTTCCAACAGGTGTTTTACCATTCGTTGTAAAACTGTGGACCTAGTTTTCCAAACGCCTCACACTCATACATTCTTCCGTTGAGAGCTTGAATAATAGACACTCCAGCCCAGTTGGTGGCGATAATGCACCTTTGCCAATGTTTGGATAGCGTAGCCTACGATACTGCAACTGGAAGACTACATAAAGAATACAAACAACCCCATTTCCGTTTCCGTCGGCGGAGTAATAACGTACCTCACAGAACATCCAATACAAGTCAATGGAGTTGGACAAAAACTACGATAAAACCTGTTGGAAAGCATCTTTTACAGCGATTTTTGTGTGAGCATATCAGTGAACACCCCAGACCACTCGGTGAGTTTCACGTCTTTGTAAACTAAAGTTTAATGCGTTTTATGAATGATTGTTCCAGTGCCCCTATGAAACCATTGTGGAGGTGGGGGGTGCTAACACAGAAACCTAAAATTCTCGGGACAGCAGCATTTGTCCAAACTTCAATCTTAACCGTTCTATTTCATCAGAAACGATCTTAAAACAGGGCTTTAAGTGTAAAATACCGAACTTGTCCTTTAAGCATTTTCAACTTATACATTTTCAAGTTATACAAGATTCAACTCATTTTTTAAGTCAGTTTAACTTAAAAAAATATTTTAAATATGTTAAATATTTTGCTCAATGTTCTCGTAAATCTGACTTTTCTCAGACTTGTGAGATATAAACTCACAATTGCAACTCATTTTTTAAGTCAGTTTAATGTAATTTAAGTTGAAATGACTTAAACATCCAAGTTGATTGTACAATTTAAGGTATCAACTTTTATTTTTTTTTAATATGAAGTTATAAAGTCCAAATGGCGAGATTTGGACTCTCAATCTGGAGAAAAAAAGTCCAAATTGTGAAATATAAACTGGTAATTGCGAGACAAAAAATCCTTTTTTTAATGAAAAAAATTACCTGTAATTTAATCTGTGCCGGAAACAAGCTTCTATATACTGCATGTCTACACTGCTCTAACCTATAAAATGTTTTACATTGTAGTTTCAGTTGTCTCTTAAAAAGCACATATATAACATGTCTGTTTTTCTCTATCAATTCTTGTCCAAGGTGACAGCTGCCTTACTGACATGACATATGGCTATGACACAGACTTCAGCTGCTGCAGTTCATAGTCAGTGTCTGTTTCTGCCTTATAATCTCACAAAATCTGTTTATGAATTATCATTACATTCTTGCACTCTTTTAGGTTGTACATTTTGATTTTATTAATTGCCTTCTCAGTCACTAGCAGCGCAAAAGATATTATAAAATAACGACCCTGTCTATCATTGTTTGGACAAACAAGTAGTCCTTCACACATATTTTTTGATTGACTAACATATGCTACAGTCTGTTTTTTAGCTATTTTTTAAAACCTATTTATATGTATTTGAGGTAGCAGGGGGTGTGTGCAGTGTTCAAAATTGCTTTGAAGCTCTGTCACATCTGACTTCAGGAACTGTTATCTCTCCTCACAGTGATGGTTCACAGGAAGCGTTTGATCCGTATTATAGTGAGAACTACAGTGAGAGCTCATCTCTCTCCTGCCATGAGTCACGTCGAAGCCTGGCCTCCACACACAGCGACTCTGAGCCCTCTAATGCCAGTCTGCAGGAGTACATGATCATTGTAAGATGCTTACGCACATAAAAGTATGTAATTCAAGGGACAGTTCTACTAAAAACGAAATGAAAATGGCATCATTTTCTTGCCCTCGCAAACCCATTTAAAGTCCCCCTGTAGTCAGTAATTTTATCCCTTAAAACTCATCTTTGATCACCAAAATTACATATTTTAACGTGTTTTTCTTGAAAATCCTGCCTATGGCTTGAATGTAACTCTACAACTTTGCCTCGTTTAGTATACGTGGTTCTATGAATATGCAAATTAGCCCCACCTCCACTCACTCACACCAGCTCAGAGATCCACTCGTTGACGATCACACGTCGTGATTGGTTACAAGGTAGTTTGTGACGTCAGAAACACCAGCGATTTCAAACCGCGTTTTTGAGACTGTCTTTGGTTCACTGCAGTTTTAAGGAGAAAATACTCACCAAAATACAATGGTGTTGTTGACTTATGAATTTGTACATGGTTTGTCTTAAAGCATATGAAAAACACCACTTAGACATATAAACAACATTAAAACCTTGATTTTCACACCAGGGGGACTTTAAGTGTCACGCTGTCTACAGGAGAAATCATCATAAAATTTGTCCATAACATTTGTGCTACATTTCAAGTCTTTTGAAGCTTTTGTGTGAGGAATAGACTGAAATTTAACATTTAAAACTAACATTTCATTAGCACTTCACAAATAATTATTATTATAATTATTATTACCAATTTATTTTAATTATTAGTTCAGGGGGTTATTAGTTTTACTGTATTAAAACAAGTTTAAAGTAAAGAATCTCACAAATCTGATCTAGTTCTTCTATTATGTTGAAATGCTTTGGCTGGTGCTAAAAAAAAACATAAAATCAAGATGTACAGTGAAATAATATTTCCTAAGGTATAAAGTTAAGGTATAAGAGTAGGGACCGGTTCGGTGGTATAGGAAGGTTTAAGGGTGAGTTAAGGGGTAAAGGAAGGGTCAACAGTGTAACAAGAGATGTAATTACATAAATTAGTTACAGCTTTAATTACATTCAGGTATTTATTAAACATTAGAACAATGTAAAAACGTACACAATAAGTGCATTGTATCAAATTATTAATTTAAATGTTACATAGTAGTTAAAGACACCTAATATATAGTGGAAGTGGAACCAATGTTTTTTGTTTTTTTTTGAAGAACATGCAATTCTTGAAAAGTTTAAAAATCACAGAATCATGATTATTTTAATATACCAATACTCCCAGTCTGAAAACAAGCAACTTTGGGAGGTTGACATAACCTGAAGATGAGTAAATGACAAGCATAATTTTCATTCAGGGATCCTTAATAATTGTCTCTTTGGTTGTTCTGTTGTATTGTTTTCTCATTGGTTAGTTGAGGAGCAAGCTGACGCCTCAGGAGATTCAGCAGTTTGCTCTGTTCCTGAGGGAATACAGACTCGGTGCTCCGATAGAGCAGTTCTGCACTGACCTGCTGCAGCTCTATGGAGACTCACGCAAGTTCCTGCTACTTGGTGAGAAACACACATTACAAAAGTCACCATTCTCTCTCTCTCTTTCTCTTTCTTTGCTGCTTTTGAACAATTTGAGTGCCTGTTTAAATTCTCAAGGGGCTTGTTTGTCCGTCTGGGTTTATTTCATGCTGAGATCCTCTCTTTGTAATTGCTGTCTGTCTATCATTAGCTCATTAGAGGGATTAGAGTAACATGAAGCCTAATGAATATTCATGAGCACCTGGCTTGCACTGGAGCAGTCATGGCCCGACAGCCTTTCCAACAACATCACATTTTCACAGTGTGACAGAATTACAAAACTCACTAAAACAACACCAGTCGCTGTGGGAAAAGAAACATGACACAGACTATAAATAGCTCTATGACCACGATTCACAACTATAAATAATACCATCCCAAATAGATCTGTATCTAATACATATTTAGAATATGAGTCATTAAATAATTAAAATGAATTGTACAGTATTCCCACTGAGACGCAAACTTGTCCAAGTTGATTAAAAAACCTTGTGGATACAATACGTGAGTTGGTAAAGGATAAAGCAACTCGCAGCAATTGTGTACGACAGAGACACAATTACATAACACACACTGAGCCACTTATACCTCATCTTTCCTGGCACTCAAGCAAAAGGTTGAGTCAGCTTAATACTTGTCTGGATGAGTGTGAGACTGTCCACTCTTTGACTGCAATCACCATTCAGTATTGTTGTGTTAGTTGCAGTGCTGAGACAATTCATCACAAACATTCAGCCCAGTCTCAAGGGATAAAGCAGTTTAAATGGAATTAGTATGTTTATCTGGTCTAGACATCTCATAACGTGAAGTGGATTTGTGCGTGCGCGTGTGCGCGTGCGTGTGTGTGAGTGTCCTGGTAAACCTGCATTATGGGGACAAAATATCTCAACAAAAATGTCAAAATTCGAAATCCATGGTCTCTATGAGGAAAACAGCTTTTAAATCATACAGAAAGTATTTTTTTTTTTAAGTAAATTGCATAAAGTTGTCTGTGATGTGTAGGTTTAGGATTGGGTTAGTGTAAGAGAATATAATGTACAGTAAAAAAATCATTATGTCTATGGAAAGTCCCCATAACATGAAAACACAGCATACCAGGGGTATTATGCGGTCATTTTTATATGAAATGTTTAAATAAAAATAAAATTGAATTATACTAATATATAATCATTCTAAAAATATTTTTATATTATTTCTAAAAATATGTATACTACTAAAAATAAGTCTCTTATGCTCACCAAGGCTGTGATTATTTGATAAAAATTACAGTAATATTGTGAAAAATGTTGAAAATATTTGTGCTTCTAAATATTTTTGTGGCAACTGTAGTACATTTTTTTCAGTATTCATTAAAAACAGAAGTTTGTACTGCCAAATTTAGTCAATTTAGTGTGTCCTTGTTGAATAAATGTATTCATTGTTTTTTTTTTTATCTTACTGACCCAAAATGTTTGAATAGTGATATTTTAATATAAAAATCTTTATAATGTATTTATTTTAACAGTTAACATTTTATAAAACAATTATTCTGTACTATTTTTTATTCTATACTCTCTAAGAATACAGCACTATGGTGCATTCTCACGTATTTCCTCTCCCCTGTAACCAGGCATGAGGCCCTTTATTCCAGATAAGGATGTAGGAGTGTTCGAGACATTTTTAGAAGACATTGGGATCCGAGAGGGTGGGATTTTGACGGACAGTTTTGGTCGGATCAAGCGGAGCATGAGCAACACATCGGCCACAGCAGTCCGTGACTATGATGGCTGGACCCTCCCCTCCGGTTCCCAGGATTTTAACCGCAGAATTGATGACATCACACACAACATTGAGGCTTTGGGATTTGAGGAGGGGAATGGAGACATAGAAGAGGAGGACTATTACCTGTGAATTGTACAGAAAGACCTGAGAGACATATACAGTATATATATTTGGAATTTTATTAGGAAACCTTTCAAATAGTTAAACATTTACAGTATATGTGCACTTTATTTGGCCACTAAGTTGCTGTTCATGAAAAAAATCTTTGCATCAGATTTGCATCTGTAAATCTGCATATTATTTCCATGCAAGTTTGGTTATGTTCTGCGTGAATGATTTACAAAAGAGCTTCAGTGCAGTGAGCAAGTAACAAGAAATGACATTATTTTGGAGAAAAGGTCACTTAGATATAAAAGAAGAAAATGAGAAATATGATGATGATAATGATGACAATGATGATGATGAAGAGTTTGTTTCCACCCAGTGTACAGTACACAGGAACCTGTTGGAGCCGAAGGGTCACTGACTATGACTGATGTCTGCAGGGAGAATAACCCAGCCTTGACATTCTTTCCAGTGACAGTCACCTTGCCACAATCTGATGCCCTTCCCCTCTCTGCCCTCTTATCTGTGCCAACCACAGGCGGTTGATGGGCACTGCGCCCAGCATTAGGGGTTATCAGAATGGCACATACATCTGTCAGGCTAAACTTTTGTTATGTAATGAAACCAGACCGAAGAACAGGGACAGGCAGGGTTTGGATTAAAGTTAAACCTCTTCTCACATGCACCCAAATAATCTTAGTACACAAACCAGCAGGGGACAACTGGGAACAAATTTTGTCCCAGGCCCTGTGACAAGGGGTCAACTAATGTTCTCTGTGGAAAAGTCATTGAGTCAGAGGATGGAGAGCTCATACATTATTACATCATATACAGCCTTGACTCAAAAAAGGGCTAATTTGGAGACTTCCGAATTCGCAGTAGGCCTACTGTTATAATTATGTAAAACCTAAAATTTGTGATACCTAAAATGTGAGTTGAAAGGACACATTTTGCTACTCTGCAATGAGGCATTTAAAGTAAGACTAAGATCAGTCCGCTTTAGATATAGACCTTTGATCAATGCAATATGAATATTTAAAATAAACATAATAACAAAACAGCTGAAATTGCATCAGTCCTTTATTCTCTCTCTCTCTCTCTCTCTCTCTCTCTCTCTCTCACTCTCTCTCTCTCTCTCTCTTCCTCACAGAGCGCGCCTGATGCTTTATTTCAGACGCTTTAGGACTCGTCAGCCAATCAAATTCACGCATGCTCGATCTATTTACTAAAATCCTGTACTCCAAGCCAATCAGATAAGAGTGGGCGTGTCCGGATGAGACGCTGCGGGGTAGAAACCGAATTGAGCATCAGCCGACGGTTTATTTCACTCGAGAATGGCGGCTGCTGCGTGCAGTCCGCAGAGTTCACTGACCCCGTGCACTGGCAAACTGCACAGAGAGCATCAGCGGAAAAGTAAAGACTCGCGGAGGAGACAAGCCGCGCTTTTATTTCTCACTAATATATCCCTGGACGGACGGCCTGTGCAGAGCAATGCGAATGCAGCGGGACCCCAGGATGCCGAGTTTCAGTGCGCTGACATCGGCGCGACTGTGCAACTGCCCGCTGCTGCTGCAAGTGGCGATGGGACCTTCTCCAGCCTCGCTGTGCCTAGACTCGGGCTGCTCAGTGTCCCGCCCATCCTGGTTCTTCCGTCGGATTCTGGGTTTAGTAACGTCGGGAGCACCGAGGTGTTCCTGGAGAGGGAGAGAGGCTCGTTCTCCTCGCAGAATAACCTCCTGTCCCCGTGCAGTCTGCAGCCCACTCCTCTCGGGGCGCGGAAGTCTCCGACGCTGCTGTCCGTGCAGAGCTGCGGCTCCTCGCTGGATTCGAGACCGCGGTGGGTTCAGCTCAGGTTTCTGAAGAAGGCTTTCACTTTAGAGGCTATGCGCTCGAGATAGCCCGGTTTAATGCACTCTGATAGTTTACATGAACTTCTGAGAGAGACGGTCCACTTGGGTTGTGTGTGTCTCTAAATCTAGCGAGATCATGCCTAACTAGACAGCGTATTTGGGCATCAAAAGGTCTTATCTAAACGCAATTCGTTTAGACTTTTTATCTAAACGCAATTCGTGCTTACATTTATTTATTTATTTTCTAGAAATGCTGGACCCATTGAATTTTCTCTAAAATTATTAATATTAAATATTAGTATTGAACCGTTAAAAATGTATATTTTGTTTTGAGTTTTGTGGTGCAGCACTTAACTATAATATTTTGCCAAAAATGAAGGGAGGAAAGTTGGTTCTGCATGTCAGATATTTTAAAAAGTGACGTAATCAGCATTAAAACAATATCGATAATGATTACTTCACTTAACATATTTGTTTCTGCAATTATAATTACTGTGAAAATTAATTTATGCTAGTGTATGATTAATGAACAGATCCAATACTAGTATAAATTCCTAATTATAAAATAAATGAAAAAATATTGGAAAATGTCTAAGGTGGCTCTAATGCTACATTTAGCTACATGAGGCGGTCACAGAAGGTATACTTTAATATGGCTTTTATGCAACACTGCATAACACATCCATTTCATTTACTGTTTACTTTGTGAAACTCGTTCTTGTGATACAAAGAAATTTTAAAACATTATGTGGTCACAGTCACACTTTACATCAGTGTTCTTTTTTACTTACTATTATATAAGTACTGAGTAATGCTGTTGAACAATATAAAATGTATGTGTAAATATTTTTTGGAGCATTATAATTTGCATTTATTGCTTTTTTAGTTAAATATTACAGCATAACATACATACACATGATGTAAGGTGTTAGTCATTACTCTGACCAGTTGTGAACAGCATGTTTTGTAACAAATTTGACCCAACCTACATATTTAGTGGGAGCGGCACCATAGAGTCATTCAGGCTAATTATACGAGTTGGAAATGTTTATGAGAGATGACTTAATGTTGTCAACCTCATCATTCACTTCATATTTTTTAATTATTTACTATAAATTCCAAAGAACCGTTTACAGCAAATATATACAAAACGCAAGTATATTATGCAATTGTATTTATGGTTGGAGGAGCATTTAATGTTTCTTCATGTGATTTTGAGTGAGTAATATACTGCATATCTGTCCAATCAGAGATCAATTTGTTTGTGCTTTAAATATAAACCCCTCTTTACAGTAAATTAACCATCCGCAGTTACGTACTTCTGTAGGTAGCTGGTTTGAAACACATGTTTTTCCAGTTTTCTTCCAAATTCCTTTACAAATTTCACTTTTACCAATATCTAAAAAATATATATGTATTTTCAAGTTTCAGACTGAACTACTGATAGACCGAGGCTGAAGTGACAAGCCACCATGGATTGTATCTGCTTGACTTTTAAATGTTGTTCCAGAGACACAAAAGTATGTGAAAAAGACTGTGTTTTCATTCTCTCACTAGTAAACTCATTGACCACAGACTGAACAAGCCCTTTTCTGGAATCCAGATGACTTCACAGCCAAATAAACTTTGCCTAAAAATGGCCATTTATTTGTGCATGAACTGGGTTGGTTTATCTTTCCCCATGAGGAAGTGAAAAGACTAGTGAGAGAATGACGTTTGTTTTGCTCTTAATCTCAGTAATAGATCATTGAGCAGTAGGAGGTCTTTATTCCCTTGACTATACCTCTCCCAGCCCTCTTCCCCTTTTTACTTTAAAAAGGGTGTGGCTGTGACATGTAGATTCAAACCAGACTGACAGCCAAGCCAGTCGTTTGCTTTGCTTTATCAGTTGGAGCTTTGAGGTCAGTCCGTGCATGTAAGGGTGGTGGTGTTCATCCAGCGCTGCACGCTGCTTTGTGCATACAGTACCTGCAGAGATTAAAGTTTAAGACATTCTGTCATATTCTCAACCCTTCAAAGGGTCTCTGCAGGCCTGAGGGAATGAACCGTCTCCGCACTGGAGAATAATTCAGGGCATGAATAGCATGAACTTGCTTGATTCAAATGTTACGGTTTCTTAAAATAGTTCCAGAAAAAGGAAAAAGAAATTTCCTTGCTTAAAAAACACCTTTCAGGGTAAATTATATTTGTGGAGCATAGAGAATTTGTGCTTATAACCGTTCTATCGGGGTTTTATCATCGAAAGTCAAATGCAGTGAGTGAGTGATGTGACATTCACAATAAAGACATAAAGATAGTCTGAATAGTCCAACAAGTAGGAGCTTGTTGGCCACTCTTGGCAAATTCTCAGCCTCGTGCATTGTCAGAATGCTTTGAGGCTTTAAACTGTTTATGGAGTTGCTCAAAACGAAGATGGTATGTAATTAATAGCTGAAATATTTTTTGAGTTTGCATGAGGGATGTTTTATCTTACGATCTCTTCATTTTAGATGTTCTCACATTGAGCTCTACTACCCATGTTTTTCTGATAAAAAGATCATGTTTGATGAAGACATTCTCCAACCTTCAAAAATGATTCTGTCATCAGTTACTCAACCTCTTGTCATTTCAAACCCATAAGCATTTAGTTTTTCTTCGAAACAAAGATATTTTAAATGAAACCTGTGAAATTTCTGAACATCCATTGGAAGTCGGTTCCACCAAAACTATGATGCTTCAAAAAACTTTCTATTTAACATATTAGTTGTGCTCTATTTGCGTGTTGATCAAAGTTTATGTAAATAAAAGCCCAAATTAAATTTGTTCATCATATAAAGCAATTAAGTCTCTACAGAAGACTTTGAATAAAGCGCTAGATTCATATGGTTTACTTTCAGTATCCCTTTATGAAGTTTTGGTGGAATGGATGGAAAGAAATCTCTCAGGTTTTACTAAAAACATCTTCATTTGTGTTTTGAAGATGAACATAAATATTGTGGGTTTAGATCTACATCAAAGTAACTGATAACCGAGTTTTCATTTTTGGGTGATGTTTTTGGAGGTTATGTCTTGCTATTGACCCTCAACATATAGGCTATATTTTGACCAATCAGCGTTCTTTAATTCAAAATCATTCATTGGTTGATGTGATGTGATGATGACTTATTGTTTTGCACGCAGTAGCGGAAAGTTTGGAGAGAGTGTATATACCTGACGAATTATTCTATTAAAAATAAGTTATTATCGTCAAAATGTCAAAAAGACATGAATATGGAAGCTTGTTTCTGCCACGGAATAAAACAATTTAAAAGACAATTGCAAGTTTATATCTCACAAATCTAACTTTATAACTTATTATTTGCAAGTTTATATCATTTTATACTCCATATCAGCCAATACTCAATATTAAATAATTTGGTTTGGGGCATAAAAAAACTTGATTGGGACATCCATAATTAGGTCTACCGCTAGTTGACATGTTGAGTCTGATGATTACTTGTGGATCACATGACTTCAGTCACTCCGGTTCTGTATGCCAGGAGTAGAAAGAAATAAAAAAACGACATCTCTGTGTGATGACAGTTATGTGGAGTCATCTGTAATGGCTAAATAAAATTGTAATGTGAATTTCAGTAAAAAATAATAAAGTTAAACCGTAGCTAAAATCAACATCATCTGACAGTGGAAACTATTGCTTCTCCTTGTTCATGCAAGTCCTTACATGTAAGTTAATAACTGGACTAGTAATGAGTGTATCCGTGTTTGCTGACTGACCTTGGCTCCTGCTCTTATGTCAACAGCACCCTTAGCACAATCAGAAATTGAGGCTGAGGTACTCTAGAAAAACACTCTTCAGTGTGAAGGGTGCTAACAGTGTCATTTGGCTGTCCTCTACCATTGCTATATTAGATTTGCTAAGTATTACTAGATCTGATGTGTTATATTATATATAAATAATGCAACAGGAAGCTCTTCTACACATTGCCATTGAAAACAAATGTTATTCTCTGCATGAATGAGGGTGAATGATGCATCCTTACACTACTGTTCAAAAGTTTGGGGTCAGTAAGAGTTTGTTTTTCGGATGGAATGAGGCCAGTCAGTTCATGGAAATCAAATTTTTCCTTAAGAGAACAACGTGTATCCAATCCTGTCCTTCCTTGCGTTGAGCGGACTGTGCCAAAACTCACCATATATCCAATTAGAGGATATATTACTCATACGTAGTTGCACAACCATTATAGTCTGTAAGATTTTGTAATGTTCTTTAAAGAAGTCTCTTATGCTCACAAAGGCTGTATTTATTTGATCAAAAATACAGTAAAAACAGTATTATTCTACACATTCACATAATATGTGTAGAATACACATATCAATTCACATATTTCACATAACATTGTGAAATATTACAATTTAAAATAACTGTTTTCTCTTTGAATATATTTTAAAATGTAATTTATTCCTATGTTGGCACAGCAGAATTTTCAGCATCATTATTCCAGTTTTCAGTCACATGATCCTTCAGAAATCAATCTAAAATATTCTGATTTGATGCTCAAGAAACATTTTTCTATTATTATCAATGTTGAAAACAGTTGTGCTGCTTCATATTTTTGACTTTTTTTCAGGATTCTTTAATTACTGACTCCAACTTTTTGAATGATTGTGTACATTAATCATATATTTATATGTATTATCCAAAACAACATGATTCTACATACAGTTGTTTTCGATAATGCTACCAAACTAAAATATGGCCTCACTCATAAATTGTACTATAACCCATGTAGCACCTCCAACACACAAGCCCACTGATTGAGGCCTGACATTTCACCCACTCGTTTCTCTGTGGCACTTCCTCTTCAGCCTGTAATAGTGCTTGGACATTTTGCACCAGTGCTGGTAATATAGCCTAGCCTTTCGTCCCTGCATGTGTGCGATTGGAACATTGAAAGCATGGAATCAAGCCATATGTTTTCTTAGCGCTTTAATACTGTGCATGTCCAGTCCTGGCAGGATTACGCTAGGGTATTTATTCAAAGCCTTGTGACGTGACTGTGGCCTGAGTCTGACTGCATCCAGTTGGCCAGGAACAGTTATTGATCCCCTGGAATGAGGAGCAGGGATCTACTGGACCTGAGATTGTGAGATATATACAGTATATATAATGTGATATATAAAGAGAGAGGAGCAGTGGTACACTACATATATGGAGAGAAGGTTAAAATTCCCCTCTGCCTCTTGAGTTGAACATGTGTTATTCTATTAGGATTGGACATTCTTTCTTAACTGTTTGTTTATCTTTGCCAGCCTGTTGTATTCCTCAGGCTGATGAGAGTCATCCTCTCCCATGCATTTTGCCCTAAAAGTTGTTTCACAATTGTCATTAAAAGTTGTATTATTAGTTTAAGGAATGTTTCTAGTGTCATAACAGACACAGCTGTCATAATATTTTCAATTTGTTATACATTGTGAGCACAAAAGAGTTTAAATATTGCAGAGAAGTGCCATCATATTTGAATTTTAACGACAGCAGCAGCACAATTTCTGTTAGAATGTGCTTTTTTGCTGAAATGAAATTATTACAGTACTTAATAGTAAAATACATGTAGGGATTAGGGTTGTCACAGTACCAAAATGTCAGTAGTCAGTACCAATACCTGTAAAATTTCACGATTCTCTGTACCTATTTTGATACCAGAGCAAAAACTGTTGTTGAATTAAGTACTTGAAAAAATTGTCCCGTTTTGTCTCGTTCATTGGTTATCACTGTCAATCATCACCATTTCCGATTCCATTGCTCATTTAAATACGGTTGTCAATCCTCAAACTCTGCAGTGTACTCAGCAGCATGAAAAACTTAACTTGTATTCTGATTGTGAACGGGTTATAAACTGAAAGAAAGAGAAGAGCCTCCCTTTATAATCACAAAGGCTTTCAATCTCTAAAGCACAAGCTCACTAAATTCTGCACTCTCGTGAAAAGTCCCATTATAATACAAAAGCTGTCTTACAATGAATATTTACATCGTGTTTACACTTTTTTTCGGTCACAATGAAAGGATTCGCAAGTGTGCGGCTCACGTTGAACAAGACAAAATTTTGTGAGTTTTCAGCAGTTCTAAGCAGATTCTGACTAACTTACTGACTAGCACCTCTGATCGGCCATTGCGTTCACGTGGTCAACAGATATGATTGTGATTGGCTACAGTGCTCAACACACTGTAAATAGCAGTCTAAATGTCTTAGAATGGGGGCATTTGAAAGCAGCGTCTACAATTGAATACAGAATATTCCCAGTAATCGGCAGAAATGCTGGTAAAAAGCTGAACTTTTTCCTCTTTTTTCTTTTTAGTACCGACTTTATCGATTGTACCGTGTGTTCGACAACCCTAGTAGGGCTGTAAGATATATTTGTGCCATATGAGCCTATTCTACTTTTTTTTTTATTATTATTATATTGGTCAATATTGTATATTTGATTGTGCATGCTCATTTAAGCCATTTTTTACTTTTAGATTTCTTAATGCCATCATCTAACATTCACTTAAGATAATCTTTAAAAGCACTATTAATTGAATAATGCAATTTTTAGCACCTCTAAATGAATATCCATTTTAAATACTGTACTGGGTTTTTGTTTTTCATTTATTTAGATGAAATTGTATAAAATTTTCAGCCATAATGTGAAAATTTTCAGCTTAGAATTCCAGAATTATAATATCAGTGCACAAGTATATGTTGTGAAAATGTATTTGTTTTCGAAGAAATGCATTTTTTGTTTTAAAGTGGCATCATTGCTACACGTAGTGAAAAGACCTGATTAATCAATAATGAAAAAAGCTCTTCTGGATGGTTCATCCAAACATATCCATCTTTCACTGGGCACGCTGCCCACTCTGATTGTGTCTGTGATTCAATATGACCTTTAGTGTTCTGCCTCAACAAGCTTATGTCTTACTTTCCTCTCCATCCCATTTTCTGGGTTTGAGTTGGATGCAAATGGATAGAGGATTTACTAGGAAATAAAGAGAGAGAGAAACACAAAAAATTACAAGTTGGAATCAAGCGAGTGACAGATGGGCCGAGAGAGAATGAGTTTTACTCAAAGCTGGCAGCTGCTTCAGAGTTCATCATCTTTTTCATTCTGGAGATAAAGAAAAGTGTTGTAAGTCATTTGTTTTCGGTCACAGTCTTCAGTTTTTCTTTGCTCTCTTCTTCTCACTCGCCTGCACACAGGTGCGGTTCCTCGCCCTGGGTTATGATAACAGTCATTTGGATTCTGAGGGTGGGTGTATCACCACACAAATGGCGGAGCAGATGGAGACTGCGAGTAGGGGGAGCTGTTTGTGTTTGTTCACACACAGGGGTTGTGTAATACTTTTCAAACCAAACAGAACGAAGATGTGGCCTTGTTTTCTGCCCAAAGCATGTGGCAGAAATTTGTGATGCTGATGTAGGGAAAGAGGGGGTTCGAAAACGCACAGATGAGTAGGGCTGGGGCGGTATGGATTTTTTGTAACCGCGGTTGAAAAGCTGAAAAGATATTCTGGCGGTATAAATACAAAGAAAAAAAATACGCTTTAAACCCCCTGCTTTTTAGAACAGCCAAGAGCTTTCTAGCCTCGCGGCAGCAGCGCCTTGCATCGCTCGTAGACCGGATGCGTTTTCGAAAATTGATCAAAAAACGTTGGTGCGGATGGATGGCGGATAGAGGATGAGTTTTGGGATGCGGTTGCGGATGAAATAATAATAGCCCATCCGCGCATCTCTAATACAAATGGAATGTTATTGTGTCATGGAACATTGCGCTCTCCAACTCGCGAAAGATCAGATTTGCTCCATCTTTTGATAAGTTTTGTTTAGAAAACCTTAAATCCATGCAAGACACAATGTCATTAGAATCAATGAATCCATGTCATTAGACACAACGTGCACATGTGCAGACCAATGTGTTTTTTTTGTGTGTTTTTGCGGTGATGACGGTGACGAGCTCAGACCAGCGGTTGGAGTCACGTGACCGCGGTATTGCGGTAATGCGGTAACCGTCCCAGCCCTACAGATGAGACATAGACTGAAAGTTATGTAACTGTAGTTCCCTTTCAGTCGCTCACGCTCAACGTAGTCGACGTGTCGACTGATTGGGATCACGATTAGGGAGCCTGTCATCTTTGAGTACTGTTAAAATGAGCCAATGCATATTGGCGTGCGAGATCTGCATCTCATACTCTGCCCCGTGGCGCGGGTATAAACGGAAGTGGATGTACGCACCAGTTGTCTTTCGCTTCGGAGCCGATCGGTGGCGATGTCTCTGAAGAGTGTTGACGTTTTCAATGATCGAGTGTGTCGGTGTTCTTCTGGAAGATTCTCCCAGTGGTGGTGTTTCTACAGCGCGAGTGCAGCGTTGACCGCGAGCTTCTGATCTCTCAACTGCTGTTTTAACAGCATAATTTCTGTGTGTTTGTTGACGGTTGGTTAGAGGGCAAAGAAGTGAGTGCTTGTTTCAGTTCACTGTTCAGTGTTGCCGCGGTCATTCCCCTGTGTGCTCCGGCACTGGTGACGGGTCCCATTTTCTGAAAGAGCAACACGTTTGCGTCTTTTTCAAGATGTAATTTCTCCATGCGTTTCTGGATGCGGTCATTCCCTGTCCCCCTCTGACGGTCACAATGGTTGCATCACGTGTTTGAAAAAAAAAAAATATATATATTCAGCACGCTGACGCAGCTTTTGTGGATAGTTCATGTTCATTGCGAGAACATGACTATCGCGGTGTTGAGATCGAGACTCGCCTTGCGTGAAGGTGGAGTCCCCATTACCATGCCCCGCTACGACGCCATGTGGGATGGGTGATCAGAGGATCTTATGGCGCTTTTCCATTACCAGTATCAGCTCAACTCGACTCGCCTCAACTCGGCTCGGCTCGCTTTTCGCTACGTTTTCCATTACAGATAGTACCTCCACAATAGTACCTGGTCTTCATAGCGATGCCACAGGAACTACGTGACACACACCCACTACCCACACACACACAGGACAATGGAGGAAATCGAGTGTATGCTGTGTTTGATCCTCAGGATGTGTCTATTTGTCACAGCAAGAAGACAAAAGTTGTTTCAGGAGAGGCTGAGGGCAGCAAAACGAAACCCTGCTGAAAAAAATAGCTCCGTCTGGCGCGTGCAATGATGACGCGGTGAATAGTGACGATTCTCTCTGACCAATCAGCAGTCTGCAGTGTTTTCACGTCACATTTTAGTATCGCCTCAGCCCGCTTAGAACCTCGCCGGAGGTGATACGAAAAAAAGTACCCAAAAGCAGGTACAGGTAAAACTTTTACACAGTGGAAAACCAAACAAAGGCGAGTCGAGTCCAGCTGGTACTGTGTAGTGGAAAAGCGCCAATAGTGAGGCTTTCCCGTCCGGTAACCAATCCCTGTGGGCCCTTCACTCCTCTATCTCATAGCAGCCGGTGGAGCCCCCCGTTGAGCGCGCTGCCGTTTCATTCGCGGCCCCTCCAGAGGACAGGATGCCGATTGCAGCATTGGAGGGTGAGCTGACCTCTGGAGAGGATGACTCGGCTGCATTATCTCCCTCTGGGAGTGTAACGTTGCCCGAGCCAGATCCAGAAATGTCAGCTATGCTGACACGGTGGAATCCTCCACCGTGTCCCAAACAGTCTCGGTTGGATGATTGGTATCTCGGGGCGGGCCGCGCTGGTTCTCAGCTCGCCGCCCCAGTGCCTTTCTTTCCCAAAGTACACGGAGAGCTTATTAGGTTGCGGACGGCATCTTTCTCTGTCAGAAACTGCCTGAGTAGCTCCTCCCCCCTTACTATCCTTGACGGAGTAGTGGTGGTGGGTTACGAGGCTATCCGGTGCACCTGTGTCCGGCGGCTGCGGCCTTTTGGACAGAGGATTCTCTTCTCCCCACAAGGCCTGTGAGTTCTCATCTGTTCCGATGGGCAGAGCTTACAAAGCCTGTGGGCAAGCCGCCTCTACTTTGCATGCCATGGCGTTGCTACAGGTCTATCAGGCCAGCGCACTCATGGACATCCTCATAGGTGAGCTCCGCACTGCAACCGACCTCGCCCTCCGGGGCACGAGCGTTGTGGCGTGCGCGATCGGTCTGGCGATGTCCACTTTAGTGGTCCAGGAGCACCATCGTTGGCTCAGCCTGGTTGATATGGCGGATGCGGACAAGGTTCGGTTCCTGGACTCCTCAATTTCCCAGGTTGGGCTGTTCGGCGACACGGTGGAGAACTGCGCCCAACAGTTCTCTGCCGCCCAAGCGCAGACAGAGGCCACCCGGCACATCCTGCCCCGGTGCCTCACTGTGTTCTCCACCCCACCACCGGAGGCAGTTCCTCCGCTTGCTCGTTGCCGAGGGCGTCCCCCTGCCACCGCTTCTGCTGGGCCCCCACAGCAGCCTCCACCCAAGCCTCTGCGTGGAGCCAGCCGCAGGTAGGCTGCCCAGCCTGTGTCAGATGCTGCCAATCCAGACCTTTGTTTCCCCGGGCCAGCCGCCCCTAGAACAAGTGTCCACCAAACAGCGGCTGAGTGGCTACGTACAAAGGGCATGCAGTAACGGGGGTCTGGGCGGGCCTCCAACTGCATTGGCATCAACTGCCTCGAGTTGCTGACATTACAACTTGCTTTGAGACACCACTGCTCAGCAAGCTTGTACTGGTCTGTACAAACACTGCGACCGTTGCGCTACGCATGTTGCAACTCGCCCGCCACCTCCTCCTATGGGGTCAGAAGCTTCTGAGGTCGCTTCATTCCACTTATGTTTCCGGCCTGCTCAATCGTGCCGCTGACAAGGCCTCATGACCGCTTATGGCCCAGGGAGAGTGGAGACTCCGTCCCCAGGGGTCCAGCTGTTCTGGGACCACTTCAGGGCCGCACAGTTACATCTGTTTGCCTCTCCAGACTCTTCCCATTGCCAGTTGTTTTAGTCCCTGTCCGAGCGGACAACCCTCGCCACGGAGAAACTGGCGCACAGAAATGCGTTTCCTTAGTGAGCCTTCTTGCACAGCAGATCTTGCTAGTTGCCCCTTATTGGCTCAACCGGACCTAGTTCCCCCGAACTTTTGCTCCTCTCAAAAAGCCCCATCCTGACTCATTCCTCTGAGTACATTCTCAGAGATGGGGCATGATGGCACCGCGTCCAGACATCTGGAAACTCCATGTCTGGTCCCGAAAGGACGGGACACGTTGGTTCGGGGTGATCTACCACAAACATGTTGTAGACACCATCACTTCTGAGAGAGCACCCTCTAAAGAGGCATGCTTACGCCCTGGAGGGGAACATGTTCGTTTAGTTGAGTCTTCTCTCCGAGAGGAGACCCCGAAGGTGTTCGATCACTTCTGTGCTTTTTTTCCTGCAAGATGGGTTGAGCAAGATGGGTTTCCTGCAAGATGGGTTGAGTCTCCCTTAGGGATGGCGAAAACAAAAAATTTTCTTGACCGACCACCGAGCCTCATTCGCCGGTTGAAACCGGTTAACCGAGTAGTTTAAAATATGCTACGTTATTTGAAATAACAGCCATTTCGAGCCGCGCCTTTTTGTTTTCCGTTGTTTTTTTATATATATATAAATTTAATTACCATTTGTGCATTTCATTCATTGCGCCTTGACACCAAAACTGAGTCCCAAAAGTCAGCGTAAGAAGCATAACTGTAGGTACGTTCACACCGCCGCCGACTTGAGCGGTAAAGAAGCTCTGGCCGCCCTGTCGAGGACGCTTGTCAAAAAGTACAGGGAAGCTTGTTGACGCTTTGGCCGCTCTGACGTAGAAACATTGTGTTCGAGAGAAGAGAAGTGTCACAACATGAAATGTAAACAGAAAAACAAGCAATACATTGACGCTAGAAACCTTTTATAATGACAGCATTTTTATATTGCCTATTCCGCATCTCAACGCACGCATAAAGCTTGCCACAAAGAACCGACCAAAGTAAGGATTATGCATTAAACATTTGAATTGTTTATTAATAAACTAGTGTTTTCTGTCAGTTTTCGGTTCATTTATGAGACGCGCTCCAGTTCACGCGCCGGCGCCTCCGTGTCCTAATTAGCCTATATTGTCTACTATATTTGCTTCTTATTTATTAATCCAGTCAATTTGTTGATGAAACATTGATTAAAATGAAGATACAATTTATACAAAACGAAATTCACTTAAAACAAAAGTTAAAAAGTGGTCAAAATTATGTCTGACCCATTCCAAATGTTTTCCGATAGCCTATATTGGGCATCTTATGATCCTATCTTACTCATCTCATGTGATTCCCTTTTCATATAACCAACATAGATGAAATAAAAAAAATAACATTATATTATTTAAACATATATATATGAAACGCATGTTTAAGTTTTTTAACTTATATTTAAGCGTCACCGCTCCGCTTTAGCTACTCACATGCTCTGGTGTGTGGCCTATACATGCATGCAAAAATAATATGAAACACACAACCATGAATGTTGAAAATATTTTTCAATATTTATTGAAAAAAAAATATTGCTCATTGTGCAATTATTTCCCTCCTATTTAAAAATATAATAAATCATCAGCACGCACTTAACCAACTCACCGGAGACACCAACTATCCCAGCTATTTTATCCCATGCCTTGATCAAAAATACAACAAATGAAAGCGTTTATCTGTATTTCCGACTGATGAGAACTATGCATATATACATTCATAAATCAGTCAATTTTGTATTTTATTATGAGATATTTTATTCTAATGTGATCAGTGACTCAAGCACTGATGGACCAAAGAGCGCGCATTTCGACATTTGCAGTAAAAACTTGAAATATAAATTCTCAGAAAATGCATTTAATACCAATATATTAAAACGTCTGTTTATATACTCCATTAATAAAGGAATCCAGACATTGGAAAAATATCAATCCACATGCGTTTTATATTTAATATGAAGGAAATAGACATGCATGCTACTAGACTAACGTCACTCATAAATCATGAAATTTCACACATCCACCATCTCTTGAGTTTTATTAAAAATCTTTAACTTTTAGGTAGCAAAATATTTTTTAGTAATTCTGTCAATTACACTAAGGTTAGATTTCATTGAAGGTAAATTGTAGCGGCCACACTGAGCTGTGTGTAACGCCCACAGACGTGAAGTGAACGAGACAGAGGCTGTCCGGTAAACAGATTTAACTAATCATAAAGTCAATCAGGATACATAACACAGCCTACTATAGGCCTACACTAAACCCCCCCCCCCCCCCCCCCCCCCAAGAATCCCACCCCCTCTCACAATATAGTTCCCATGTCCCTGCCTGTAGCCTTTACTTTTCGCGAACCCAAACGCTGTGACCTCACACTAAATGTTTTTTATTGGTTTATTAAGTACAAACAGGCGAGTTATGAAAAATTGAGTGTGAATGATTTGTTCACTTCACACAAAAATATCTTGGAATGAGATGGCTAACTGTAGTAGCGTTTAGTCCACTGTCTATAATAGCCTAATTTAGAGATCACTTTTTTTTTTTTTTTACCGACTACCGACTACTTTGATCGGTTAACGCTGATACGGTCAACCATCGGTCAAACGGTCATCGGTTAACATCCCTAGTCTCCCTCCACCCTCAAAATATTTGTTGCCTCTATATTGTTGCACATCATGATGCAGTGGATACAAATCCATGGGGAAGCACGACTTGATCATCAGGTTCCTGAGGGGAGCAAGGAAACTGAATGGCCTTGCGCCCCCTTTATACCCTCTTGGAACTTATCTCTGGTGCTACTGCACTGCAGAGACCTCACTTTGAGCCACTACAGGCAGCTGAGTTAAAAACCTGTTTTTAAAAGAACAGTTCTGCTGCTTGTTTGGCCTCTATCAAGACGGTACCTGCACGCATTTTCGGTCGACGAATCGTGCCCGGAATTCGGGCCGGCAAACTCTCACGATATCCTAAGACCCCGGCCTGTATGTGTGCCCAAGGTTCCTACCTCTCCCTTGAAAAGATGACCAGATGGTGAGTCTGCAAGCCCTGCCCCGGAGGAGGCAGACCCAGCCCTGGCTTTTCTCTGCCCTTTCTGCTTATAACTGGACAGAATGCCAAGCCTCAGGTCCTCAGACCAGCTCTTGTCTGTTATGGAGACCAGCAAAAAGGGAAGGTTGTTTCCAAGCAGAGGTTGGCCCACTGCATAGTGATTGCCATCATCTTGGTGTGTTATCCCAAGGTGCACGTGCCCCCCTGGGTAGTGAGCTCCTCCAAAGAGAGAGTATACCTCCTGCCTAAGCGTTGACACAGAGTGCCTCGCTGACAGATGCTTAAGAGCTGCGGGCTGGGTGACACCTATCACGTTCGCTAGAAAAATAGCCTACGTGTTGAACCGCTACTTTCCGTGGGCTCCCTTCTCATGACGCCAGTTTTTATTGTAAGCCCGGTTCGAAGTGTCTGCTTGCTGCGCCACTCTCCTCCTATGGACTGGATACGTGCGCAATTATTGCTCCAGTAGAGTTCCTCTTTAGCTGAACCCTGTTGAGTTCCTCCATACCATCCGGCTGCTGATGTGGCGGAGCGTCCGAAGCCAGGCCTTCACTTGTATGCACTGGTGGAACCTGTGTTAGGCTGGATGTTATAAGCTGGAGCCACCCCACTCCCGGTATCTGCCCAGTCTATATGTGTATCCTCCACATGTTACCTCCCTACGGGCAGGATGTGGCTTCCGCAGCGTATTCCTTTCCAAAGAAAGAGAACGCTTTCCCAGTGGTCTTGTGGAACAGCAGTGATTTCCCTGGCCTAAGCCCTGTCCCATCTCCGCCTCAAATAATGCGGGGGAATCAGAAGGTTTTTGTCTAGGCTCTGGAAGGTGGCAGCACTAGTGTAGTGGCGTTTTAATTGGGATCCCAATCTTTGGGATGTCATTCTAAAAACTTTATAAATCTATCAAGTCAGATTTGACCAGCGATCTGGCACTTGGTATTTCGTCTTTAAAGCTTGATCTCCTTTAATGCTCCATAATCCAAAGAATTGCAGAGCTCTTGGCACTCTTGTACTGTACATTCATATGCATGTAACGTTTGAGTAGTTTGAAAAATAAATGGTAAAATCACTAAAAAAATAAAAAGTGAGGAGTCAGAGATGTGGCATAGCAGTTTGCACACATGCTCCTGACATGATGAGCCATGGTTCTGATGTGGGTAATTTAGGTTTGAACCTGACCTATACTGACCCCGTTCACCCGAATAATCTTTTGTCATACTGTCTCCACTTAATAAATATGGTATAAAAAATAAAAAAAACAACGGGAAGATGAATGTCATTAAGGAAATCATTTTCTATAGGATTTTAAATCAATATGAAATGAAAGTTTGCCATATTGTTGGAGCCGATTGCCTCATGGGAAGCTCTCCGACACATTGTGTGTTTCACGAGTTCACACTTACAAATAAGTTAGATAGAATAAATGGTATGCATATTTGGAGTGCTGTCCGGGGAGAGGGCTCCGAGCTCGGATATTTGGCCCGAACCCAGAGTACTCCCCCCGTATTGCTGGTTTAAGAAGTAACCAGGCGAGTGTGAGGAGACGGGGTGGTGGAGGGATGCTGAAAAACTGTCGAAGAACATTGGTGAGTCAAATGAGTGTATATATAGGTCTCCAACTCAAGCTGATTGGATAGACATGTTGATTACTGTTTGTCGACAGCTGGTTGGAATGATGTGATAATTGGATGAATTATTTGAACGTGCTCCTCCCGAACTTTGTTTAGTGAAACATCATTTGCGTTTGTGCTTCGTGCGACTTGGGCTTTTATGGACCTTTTCCACTGCATGGTACGGCTCAGTGCGGTTCGGCTCGGCGCGGCACGGTTCGGCTCGCTTCGCTTTTCCACTGCGTGGTACGACTCGGCTCAGCGCGGCACAGCTCGGTTCGCTTTAGCTCGGTTGCTTTTCCACTGCAGTTAGTACCGCTTCAAAGTGGGTGGGATTATGACTGATCGTTATAGTTTATCCGCTCCTCGGCAACCAACAAGAGAAACGTCTGCGCTTCTCGTCCACTGACCACGATTCAGCCATTTCTTTTTTGGAAGTTTTTTTTCTTCAAGCAAGTCAAGCAAGTAGTTTTAAAACAGGTGCTACAGCGGTGGCTGTTACTGGCTATTTAAATCTAGCGGGTTTGATGTCTCGCAAATACAATGACGCTGGTAGTGACGATTCTGTCTGTCTGACCAATCAGTGATCTACAGTGCTTCCACGTCACGTTTTAGTATCGGTACGGTACGCTTGGAACCTCAACAGAGGTGGTACCATTTAAAGCGAGCCGAAGCGAGCCGTACCGTACCGTACCATGCAGTGGAAAAGCGCCACAAGTGAGCCGTACCGAGCCGAGCCGTACCGTACCATGCAGTGGAAAAGCGCCAAAGCGTGCCGTACCGAACCGTACCGTACCATGCAGTGGAAAAGCGCCATTAGTCTTGGCTTGTGGTACTTTCTGATCTCGTTCCCCTCTCTCACACATTGCATCCTGTCAGATCTTTATTGTCCTATACAATAACAGCAAAATACCAGAAAAGTTAATCTTAAACCATTTAATATAAAATGATACATTTATTACAGGTTCTAGGCTTCATTGTGAATGATTAATCAATGCACATTATTCCAAAGGAAATTGTCTCAGAATGTAATAATTTGCCTAAGTAAAATGTGAATGCAGTTACAAGTTGATTGAGCTATGAGCCAGGTACCATGCGGAGCAGGTCATGGCCAGTTTCATTAGCCACAATAATGACAGGAAACAGCCAGTCAGTTTAGTCACACACTTCAGCTACATTTAAACAGCACATCCCATTAACAGTGCTTGGCTTAACGGGAAGAAACCAGGGAACAAATTGAATCAAATGCTTTATAGGTCAGAACTATTGCAAGCTGGAAATCTGTGTTGGTTTCTTTCCGTTAAAGTGAAGTCGTTAGGTTTGGGTTAAATACTTGTGGGCATTTGGGCTATTTTGCATAGTATGTACTACTACATAGTTACAGCAGCATGTATTATAAAAGTTGTGTGTTGTCTTAAATCAGTGGTTTACATAACAACGAAGAGGTGAAGCCCAATATGATAGACTAAACGCTTTTCTTAAATATGTCCAAATGTGTTTCATGTTTTGCCCATGTTTTGTCTCTCAGCAGTCGGAACCTTTCTGGCTCTCCTCGTCCACGACCCGTGAAGAAAATCCACTTTATTAAGAACATGAGGCAGTACGACACCAGGGGCAGCAGGTATTGTTTATACACTTCTATGTGTGGGTATTGGGGTTGTTAATACTAGTGATAACAGCCGTGTGTGTGTGGGGTGTGTGTGGGGTGTGTGTGGGGTGGGGTCTTTTCCACACTATGTAATGTTTTCCCCTCTGTGTGCTTCAAAACAAACAATCTGCCTCTCGTCATCATTATTTTCTCAGTTTGAAGGTGATCCGTTACACTTGCTTTATGCTGTGCTTATGTACGATTCATCATGTGAGGTTATCATATCTGACAGTTTGAGACACTGAAGAGGGGAAGTTATTTTCTTAAAGAATTGCAAGGGCACATAAATAAAATAAATAAAAAAAATTATGTGCTCCGATAAATCATTTGTAATAAATACTTCAGTATTTAATACAAAATAAGAATTGTTGATTTTAGATTACAAAATTATGGTGAGTTTTGGCACAGGGCGCTCAACATAAGGATTGTTTGTTGTTCTCTTAAGGAAGTGGTTGTTCTCCATGAGATCTGGCCTTTTTCCACTTGAGGAACAGCAGCTATGTTTATTAAGTCCCATTATAAACTGCCCCAAATAGACAGCAGCCTTTATTTTCCGCTTGTGTTCCCAGGCTTTGGGTTTTCACACACAAATATGCATGTTCCTCACATTCACAGGGTCACAGACAGGATTGGGGCAAAATAAAACTGATAGGATATTTTCCACTGGATGATCACAGATTCAGATAAGCTTGGTGTTCAGTTGTCTCATCTATCGCATAAACGCAATACAGCAGAGTGTAAAAAGGGCGAGGAAATGCTAGACTAATAACTGTAATAAAAATTTGTAACTTATGAGGTCATATCCTATTTTTTGGGTTCAATATAGTTTATTCTTCAATAAAACCTGTTCTAAGTTTATAAAACAATCTGAAATAGTGAATACTCCATTGGGCCGCATGTAAATCTTAAGATGTTTTTTTTTTTTTTATGAAGACATTTGTACAGGAAAATTATTTTGTTTGTTGAAATCTATTAATTCCAAAGATTCCTATTGAGATATAAGTGGAAATCTGTCTTTGATATCTCTAGAAAATTATTAAATTAATGGCCAACTCATACTCTCTATTATTTCTGGTGCCATTTCTCCACTGTCTTGTGACTGTTGACAAAAAAAAATCCTCTTGGCTGCTGCGGCAGACCCTCAGTTTCATGTTAACTGCCATTTCACCACTCTGTCACAATTCTATGGTTAAAATGCAGTCACATACCCATAGCTAACACAGATATCATCACACTTCCTGTGTGAAAGAAGTGAGAGACAAGTTTACACCGAAGCTTATGATGCAGGTGTTCTGGCTAGGTTTAGGGTTAGGTTACAAAATATACAATTTGTACTGTTTAAAAATTATTAAAAGTGTGTAATGTTAACTTGTTTGTGTTCGCCACTGCAGGATCGTCCTTATCTGTGCCAGAAGGTCTTTGTGTGCCGCCTTCTCTGTGCTGCCGTATGGAGAGAGCTTCCACATCAGGTACTCAAACACACACTCACACATTTAAAACTAGGGTAGGCATTTCGGAGAGGCTAGCAATAGTGAGCTAGCTTTGAAAACAGAAGACCCCATCCCTTCAAGCGTCTCCAAAGCCACGCCTCCTTCAAAACACATGATACAGCCAGAGGAGAGTCTACAAGGCCTCACAAGAGACAGCGTTAAATAACCTCACGCCTCACAGCACAAAACATTACAATAGTAATTAACTAAACAACTTAAAGAGGTCTTAATTGTACCACCTGGCTGCTGCAGATTAATTTCGGCGTTGATATTGTTGACATACAAATGCATAAATCCGGTTTTGAGGACAGCTCAGAGTACTGTTATTCATCTTTTTTTTTCAGGACAGATTCATGTTATTGATCTAATTTGAACGATTCATCTGTGCATATTTAATTTATTTGTATTTTTTTTAATCAAAAGTTCATAACTAGACCTCAGATCTGAAACCACAGACTTCTCTCTGCTTATGTATTCAGGACTTCTCTAATCATTTGGTCAGATTAAATCCTGTCCCTACCCCTGCCCCAGAGTTTTACCAAAAATAGTATTGTTTTTGCTTAGATTATTTGTTACTTATTTAGTTAGCAGCAGTTGTTCACACTTGGTTGACTGGTTTAAAGTTTCTATACTAAAATATACGAATAAATTAAAAGAATCATTGATTATTAAGGATGCAGAATTGTTCATTGGGAAAAACGTCTCAGGTTACTATTGTAACCATAGTTCCCTGAGAACAGGGAACGAGACGATGCGTCGATCGACGCCATGGGAACGCCCCCAGCGTGACTGCGTCTGAAGCATCTATGTCAACTAGTCCAATGGAAAGAATGAGCGTCACGGGCGGGTGACGTCATGACCAGGAAATGATAAAAGCACATCCGGTGCAAACCGGCATTAGCTTCGAAAATTGCCGAAGCAAGCCGATCACAGGGATGCAGGAAGTATGGCAGGGTGACGCATCGTCTCGTTCCCTGTTCTCAGGGAACTATGGTTACAATAGTAACCTGAGACGTTCCCTTACGAAGGGAACTCAACGATGCGTCGATCGACGCCATGGGAACGAGAATACCCAAAGCGCCAGAATTCCAAGTACCTGAGTGTTAGTCTGTAGTAACTAAGCACTAAGCACCTGAGAACCTGGGGCAGCATCCAGGTCCAGGCAGTAAAACCTAATGAATGTGAGCGGTGAGGACCAGCCTGCCGCATCACACACGTCTTGAAGAGAAACTCCAAGTAATAAGGCTTTAGAGGCCGCCATACCCCTCGTAGAGTGAGCTCTGACCGCCAAAGGACACGGCTGGTCAGAGTACTCGTATGCAAGTGAAATAGCCTCAACTATCCACTTACTAACCGTCTGTTTAGAAGCAGGAAGACCCTTCTCAGGTGATCCAAGCAAATAAATAACTGGTCGGACTTCCTCATTGAAGATGTCCGATAAACATAAGTATCCAGTGATCGCACTGGACACAAGAGGTTCAGCCTTTCCTGGTCCGCAGTGTGCCACGAAGGAAACGTGAAATCAGGGGGTCTCGACCCAACGATGTACCCCCCACAGGGCGTGGTAAGCCGCAATGGCCGCCACGTAGACCTAACCTGACGTAAAGCGCTCCTGCAGGAACTCGAGTACTGTGTTCACAGAACAGTTAACCGGATCCCACTGATGTCGGTGACACCATACAGAAAAAACTTTCCATTTAAGCGCATATAGTTTCCTAGTAGCTGGAGCTCTGGAGCTTAGAATGGTCTCAACAACCTCAGTTGAGAGACCACTCTCTATGAGTTGGGCCCCCTCAGAGGCCAAACCCACAGGTTCCAAATCTCCGGTCGGGGGTTTTGAAATATTGTGCCCCCGGCCTGAGACAGAAGGTCTCTCCTGATCGGGATTTCTCCAAGGGAGGACCGTCTAAGAGATGGATCAGGTCCGCAAACCAGATCCGACTCGGCCAGCGTGGTGCTACTAGCAGTAGGCTTATTCCGTACTGGCGAACTCGCTCCAGAACTCCTGGGTGCAGAGCAACAGGGGGAAATGCGTACAGACGTAGCCTCGGCCACGTCTGCACCATAGCATCCAGCCCAGGGGGCTGGGTGAGTAAGGGAGAACCAAAGTGGACAGTGCGTCGTATGCTGAGACGCAAACAGATCCACCTCTGCTTGGCCGTAAAACTCCCAAATAATCCCCTGGCCTCAGCTCCTGCCTCGACAGGATGTCTGCTCCAATATTTTGGTCCCCAAGAATATACACTGCCCTCAGGGAGAGTACCTTCCCCAGAGACCACAGGAGGATCCTCAGACCCCCCTGACGGTTCAGATAAGAGACCACCGATGTGTTGTCTGTACGGACGAGCACATGATGACCCCTCAGGTCTGGGAGGAATTGCTTCAACGCATTGAAGACAGCCATCATCTCCAGGCAATTTATGTGCCACGAGAGATGATGACTCTTCCACAGACCCTGAACCGAGCGGCCTTCCATTACCGCTCCCCAGCCGGTGAGGGAAGCATCTGTCGAGATAGTAACTCGATGGCAAAGAGCTCCAAACACCGGACCCTGGGTTAAGAACCAGTGCTTCCTCCATATAACTAAGGCACGAAAGCAACGCCGCGTGACCTTGATCATACGAAGTGGGTTTCCCCTCGGGGAGAACCCTCTGGTCCTGAGCCACCACTGTAAAGGCCTCATGTACAGCAGGCCAAAAGGTATCCCGTTGGACGCTGCTGCCAAAAGACCCAACAGTCTCCCGAACTGTTTTACAGTGTGTGACTGGCCTAGCTTCAGCTCTTTTGTGGCTGACAGGATAGCAGCTACACGAACGGGCGATAGGGTGGCCCGCATCGTCACTGAATCCCATACCACACCAAGGAAAGTGGTTCTCTGTACTGGAGAAAGCACACTCTTCTTGGTATTGAGCCTCAACCCCAACATCTGCATATGAGCGAGAACGACACCTCGGTGCCGAACCGCCAACTGCTCTGATTCCGCTAGAATCAGCCAGTCGTCGATGTAGTTCAGAATACGTATGCCCTGCAGCCTGAGCGGGGCTAGAGCTGCATCTACGCATTTCGTGAACGTGCGGGGTGATAGAGCTAGACCGAAAGGAAGTACCCAATACTGGTATTCTTTGCCCCCGAAAGAAAACCTTAGGAACTTCCTGTGCTGAAGGAAGATGGAGACATGGAAGTAAGCGTCCTTCAGATCTATCGTGACAAACCAGTCCTCGGATCTGATTTGAGTCACGATCTGTTTGAGTGTCAGCATCTAGAACTTGAGTTCCTGTACTGAACGATTTAACAGACGAAGATCTAAAATGGGACGCAACTCTCCATCCTTTTTTGGAACAATGAAATAACGGCTGTAAAAACCCGACCTCGGTCGGGTGAGTACACCTGTTCTATAGCTTCTTTCGCTAACAGGGCCTTTACCTCTTGCTCCATTACCAGAGCCTGCTCGGGATGCACCACTGTGGGCAACACCCCGCTGTAACGAGGAGGACGTGAACCAAACAGGATTCTGTATCCTTTCTCTACAATCTGCAGGACCCAACGAGAAATATTCGGCAGAAGCTTCCACGCTGCCAGAAAATTTACTAAGGGAACCAGCCTCTCGAGGCTGGTCTCTGGTGTTAACGAGACAGACAGTCCGGGAGCCTGAAACATAATGGCAGGAACTACCTGAACTGGCTGCTCTAAAACCCCCCTCGGAGGGCGCGAAACCGATGCAGTGCCGCAGCATAGCATCAGCGACTCGCTGGAGACCGCTGCGCCCCGAAGCACCAAGGGTGACGGGGTTGGCAGAACGGTCCCGTGAGGACCCCGAAGTGGAACGGGCACCGTATTCTGAGGTGTACACCGCTCCACTTCGGTCGGGGCTGTCCTCACAGGTCTGACGCCAGTGACGTCAGGACCTCTTTTTTTTTTTTTTTTTGAGCCGAAGTCTTCTTCGCCTGAAGAACGGTCCTCAGATCCGGCTTCGACTTAGAAGACTTCGACTGAGAGTGTTGCGCCTGTTTCCATTGTTTATGTGGAGGTGCACGAGACGAAACACTCTTTCTGTTGCACATGATATGATGAGCTCGACGGCTGGGTCTGCTCACGCCCAGCAGCCCCAGGGGGCTGGACACGGCGAGGGATAAACTTTTTAAAAGCGTCAGCTTGCTTCTTAGACTCCTGAAATCGCTCGACGACCGCGTGGACTGCGTCGCCAAAGAGACCAGAAGGTTCAAGCGGAGCATCTAATAAAAAAGCTCGATCTTTTTCTTTAATCTCTGACAGATTTAACCATAAGTGTGTCTCAGTAGCTACCAAGGCTGCCATAGACCGCCCAATTGCTCTGGCGGTCTCCTTAGTAGCCCTGAGAGAAAGATCGGTAGCACGACGAAGTTCTCGAATATCGTCATGAGTAATTCCCTCACTACTATCCAGATCCCCCAGCAGGTCAGCTTGATACGTCTGTAGCACTTTTTTTGCCATTGTATGCAGACATGCTCCAGCTTGACCTGCTGCCGTATAAGCTTTGCCCACTAAAACCGAGGTGGCTTTAAGCGGTCTAGTGGGCAAAGCCGAGGCTTTCAGGGACGATGCGGGACCAGGCGAAAGATAGCTGTTTTTTATGCTAAATTCTGTTCCGCCTGGGGCATCGCCTCATAACCATACTCTTTTAGCCCTCTTATTCTCGAATAAGTGTTAACTTGAGGGCTAAAAAGTCGTGAAGAGTAATGTTTATTCCACGATTTCGATATTTCATTGTGAAGATCAGGAAAAAAGGGAAGCTCTCGTGGTGGAGATAATGTAGTGGATGATAAAAAGCGCTCATCTAATTTACTTTTAGGACGAGCGCCTTTATTCTCAGATGGCCATACAATATTTATTTTTTACAGCCCGTGACATAACATCCACCAGCTCATCATATGCTGGGGAAATAAATTGTGAATCTTTTTCCCCCCTGTGTGTGCTTTCACTCTCCATACTCATAACATCGACCTCCTCGGAGGAAGAGCATTGAAGTAATGGAGGGCTCTCTCCCCGGGCGGAAGAAACCGCAGAGCGTGCTTCCGACACCGGGGGGAGAGCGCTGGATCTTCCGGGTAAGGAAGGAGAAAAGGCCAAGAGACCCGTCTCCAACCCCTCCGAAAGATCCTTCCGCGATCCCCAGGAATGCATTCTCCGCGCCGCATCGGCAGACGCGGGTCCTGATCCCTGAGGATCGCGAGCCTGCCCACTCTTTACATCAAAGAGTGACAGGCGAGAGCGGAGCATGCGGAGCGGTATTCGCATTTCACAGTGTTGACACTCAGCCTCCTCGAAGGCTGAGACCGCATGCTCCACTCCCAAACAAATGACACAAAGCTCGTGTGTGTCCCCACCCGTTAAATAACGCGGGCAGGGAGGAACACACTGCTTGTACACTTGTTTCGCCATAACGTTTCCGAATAAATTGCAACAGACAACAATAAATAGACAGAGACAGTATAACACAGATCGCTTGCTGAGGCAACAGAAGCTAATGCCGGTTTGCACCGGATGTGCTTTTATCATTTCCTGGTCATGACGTCACCCGCCCGTGACGCTCATTCTTTCCATTGGACTAGTTGACATAGATGCTTCAGACGCAGTCACGCTGGGGGCGTTCCCATGGCGTCAATCGACGCATCGTTGAGTTCCCTTCGTAAGGGAATTGGAATTTCCTTGTGATTCTCATTCCTAGCCTTCACTTCCACGACACTTGTCCTTGCATGATCTTTAAATAGACAGATAAACACAAAGAGATATTTCCAGTTGAATGTGCAGTCATTTGGGTTCCTCTGCTCTCCTCTGGGGATTCATGTCCAGGGTGAGATTCGAGGAAAATGGGGCAGAAAGGAATTTTTCCCACATCGTTGAGCTGGGCCTGGTATGACACGAACGACAACACCCTCTTCTTTCCCACCATCTCCATTACAGTTCCAGAAAATGCTGAAATAAAACAAAATTAAGATTGAAAACTTGTGAAACTTTCTCTTATCCACGTTTTTCCTGAATGCGAAGTCTCGCCCAACTCATAGTGGAATTATTCTTTACATTTCCGGTCTCCGGTGTTTCTAGTCAAATTAGCATATTTTCAGACCTGATAATGTAATGTTAAACCTATGAAAATGGTTTTAAAAAACCACATGGCACCATATTACCATCACGTTACAGTGTTGCTGTGACCATCTTTTGTTAGTGTCTCACCCGTCAAAGTTTAATGAGAGCGTAGATGACATGAAGCTGCGTGAAGTTAACTACATTTAAAACAGGTGTGCTCTCATATCCTACATACAGCTGCTGATCAGTTGAATTTAAAAATTATAAGAGCGACATATAGGGGTGAATTCAGGTTGATTGGGAAACTTTTTCCCTGTCATCTTTATGGCAAAAAGTATCCCAATCACCATAAATTCACCCTACCTTTTATGGGGAGCATTTTAACTTAAGTGCTGCAAGCCATGCTCGTTTTCTCTTGTCATTCTTTGGCATAAAATGCAAGGCATATGGCGCTGTATACGGACATTCTTTTCAGATTTATTGGTACTCAAAACACATACTTTCCAGGAATTTCTTCAGTTTATTGCTGTCGTTGTGGCAGTCAACAACAGCACAGCTTAACCCTGTGCTCATTTTAACTTTAGTAATGTTCAAAAAGTTTGTTTATTTAATTGTTGCTCTTTTACCCCATTTTAACAATGGGTTCCTATGAAGACAGAAAAGCATCCAAATGGAAGTTAGAATCCGTTATGGCGGCCCTCATCATTTGCTCAGGAAAAGGTGGATACATCACATTTCTGAAAGAGAGAAGAAAATTACACAGTCATGCTATGCAGATAACATTACATTTAATGAGCCAACATGTCTTTCCATCTTTTTTCGGGATCGGACTTATTGAAAGGCTCATAGAGCTGCACAATTACTCATTAAAAGATTGCAACCTCAAATTCAAACACCCACACAATCTTTTTCCTAAATGACAGTGATTCGGCTATGTCTATTAAACATTTGACAAGTACGATCGCAGCGAGTCAGATCTGCGTTGGCTCTGCCACTGACCCAGAAAGAGCAGTTGTCAAGTATAGGAATAAAATAGCTTCACAAAATTTTCAACCACACAGAATCATTATTTCTGTCTTATAATAATTCACAGAGGTACTGGGACAAACTTTTATAGTTTGTATATAACCACTGATGTCTACAGTCGAGATTAAAATAGAGTAAATCACCTTTTGAAAGTAACATGACGCTTCAAATAAAGATTTGATCAACTATATCGTTACACCAGTAGGTGGCGACAAGTGACTGTTAAAAAAATGTATTTGTCATTGAATCATTAATTCAAGAGATTTGTTAAAAAAATGCTGATTCATCCAGTAATGAAACACGTGAAGTCTTTATAAGCGAGTCATTGAATCATTCATTAAAACTGATTTGCAAAAAAATATTCAAATTAATTAGATAATTTTTTAATAACTGCAGCAATTAACATTTTGTCAGTAAATTACATGTTATTTTGTTTAGTTGTCTCTCCAGAATCTCTGTTTGAAACATTAACAAAAAATGCGATTCTTAATTTATCCAGAATCATACAGCTCTTAGCTCATCTTGAAGGACTTTATTTAGCCAATAGATGTAGTGTTAGTCAAAGCTGGTCAGAGATAGGGTAATGGGTAATGGTAATAGGTGGAGGGACATTATAGAGATCATTTGATTGGACAGTTTTGTGAGTGCAAGATGAGTCATCAATATTTTTGGCCTGTTTTTTTAGAAGAGGAAAATGAAAATTTGAATTCACATATCAAATAAAATACATTTTGTCAACTACAAGGAGTACACTAAAATATGGATGACCTCAGAGCTGTTAGACATTGACAAATAGCCCACAAAATTCTCCTTTTCATACGCAAACACTTTTGCAGTACTAAAATATTTATAATAATTTTTAAAGCTTTCTCTCAGTCAAAATTGATTTTACATGATCATTGCATGCTTTATCTGACCTTTAGAATTGAACAGGGTTGCATTTCCCAAAAGCATGATAAGCCTAAGTAGATCATAGAACCACTGCCACCAGTTACCACCGATGCTTTTGTGAAACGCAGCCCAGGCTGTTTTTGCTGCTGCACCTTTAAGACTTCTATAAGTAAATCGCCTCAGTTATGGTTAGCTAGCCTAGAAACTGTGTAATGTTTGCTCTTAAGCTCTTGGGGTTTAAGGTTAGTTGGTAAAAATGTAAAGTTCAAAAATAAAACACTTCCTAAGAAAATATATAATATGTTATTTGTTTACCTGCATGTCATCAATTATCCCAAATTAGAGAACAGTGAATGTGCAAACGTGTTGTTCAATTATTGAAAATCTAATTAAATATTTTAGGTCAAAAAATTTTAGGGGGAATCCCTGTTCTTAATTATCGATTTAATCAATGAAAACCAAGCATCTGTCCGTCTGTCTTTGCCTCAGTGACCCTCGTCTGGACGGTCAGCGGCGGAGGCACTCATCCGGAGCAATATCCACCACCCTGGAGATGCTTCCCGGGCTGGAGGGGGTGGAGCTGGGCATGTACGGCAGGGTAAGAGCTTGTCGTTCTATCACTCACCTGTCAATCAATCAGTCAGGGAATGTCACAGAGCATTGTTCTCAGTGTACCAGTTAAGGCTGAGCAATTTTATCGATTCTGCGATATAAATCGATATTTTTTTCCCCCAAGAAAGTATCGATTTTTAAGCCGCGAGTATCGATACATAAGTCCCATTCAAATCCCCCGAGTTTACCCTCGTTCGCTTTAAAGCTTGGACGTTATCGGTTCTGCTGTCGGTAGGCTACTGGAGAAATTAAGAAAATACAAGTACTATTTATTATTGCTATAAAGACGTAATCTTGAACATGTTTATCTCGCCAGCCAGTTCTATATATAATAATATTAAACCATTTGTCTGTGACTGTGATGCAATTTTGCTATTCGCAGTCCAGCAGAGAGAGAGCGCGCACAACACCACAGCCCTCAGTGACATAACTAAACATTCAAACGTGGTTACACTTTAGATCTGGGATATTATTCTAATTTTATTTTAGATTTCGCCTTTTAGAGATTATAAAAAGATTAGACTAGAGTAGAAGCAGAGCAACTTCCTCCCCTTCACAGCGATGCGCTGTCATTTCTTTCTAAAACCCAAACGTACCGTCAGAATCAGCATGATCGGTGATTGTTGTAAAATGCAGTCTCTACTGTTGCTAGATAGCGGACAAGTTTAATCATTAAAAGAGCTAGTATAAGCACAAAAATCTGAGCAAGAGCTGTTTACAAGGCGACGCGCGCTCCAAAATGGACTGCACGGAGACAAGAAAAGCCCTACTTAACTTTGGGCTTCATGTGCGCATCTAAACTATCAAATATACATAAAAATATAAAAATGACTAGCTCTTCACTGAAACACAGTTTATTCACTTAAACACAGTTTATGTCTTAAATGGACGTAAATAATTGGGAGAAAATTATGGTGCATCAGTCACCTATTCGATCTGCACTCTTCTTAAAGGGGCAGCAGTCTAATAAACCTGCTGACGATTGAGCCATTAATGCTCATCAAACTACAAAAGGCACTCACAGCTCTTGAATGAATAACTTTAACTTGTCCAGTCAGTGACATATATTGTGTAATTGATGTTTTTAGTTTTCAGTTCAATTAATTCAATCCAAGTAAATGGAACACTAAAAAAAATGTCACCAAAATCACTCTGTCCCCTTTAAATCTTTCAGAAAATGATTTAAGTGTATCGAATTATATCGAATCGTATCGAATTGTATCGTTGGCTGAATATCGTGATATATATCGTATCGTGAGCTGAATATCGTGTATCGTAACGTATCGTGAGATTAGTGTATCGCTACAGCCCTAGTACCAGTCGACCTGCTCAGAAATGACAGGTTTATATCGCCTCATTTGACGCACCCAGGGGCTGTCAGGATGTTTCAGGCTGACAGACAGCTTGTTATGATCTTATATGTATATTGCAGACGGTGTCATACGCTCAGTTCCTGTACCCCACTAACGCTCTGGACCGTCACAAGCCCGCTGTGGATCTCGCTCTACCCCTGCCCTATTCCAGAAACAGCATCACTCACGGTTTTCCTCCCTCTCGCCTCAACAGCACCGTCGGTCTGGACCTGGGTATGTCACACACTCATAAACACATACACACAAACTACTACATCTAGACTTAAGGACCTCTCATAGTCATCTACTGTATTGCTGTAGACTAACCCTAACCCTACCCATTACCTACACATGCTTGGCTTTATTTGGTATTACTTGACCAATTTAAAACCTTTATACTTTTTAATTGTGTAATAGGTTATATACAAGATATTAATACTTTTATTCAACAACAATGCATTAAATTGATAAAAAGTTACAGTAAAGGCATTTGCAATGTTATAAAAGATTTCTATTTCAAATAAATGCTGTTTAAACTTTCTATTCATCAAAGCATCTTGAACAAATTTATTACGGTTTAATAATCAAAAATGATTCTTGAGCATCAAATCATATTAGAATGATTTCTGAAGGATCATGTGACACTGAAGACTGGAGTAATGATGCTGAAAATCTTAAAAGTTCTTTCAAAAACATTTTATTATAACGTGGCCATGATTTAGTAAAATGAGGGAACTAATTATAATGTGCGCATGTTTTACTTAACAAGATAACGAATTCCAGTCTCGATTCAGTTCAGTTCAATAACGTTTCATTTATCGGGTACAGTACATGTAAATTTTTCTTACGGTATTTGTTTTTTTTTAGCTATATGGACATTGAATGGCTTTCCTGAGGTAAATGTAACGTTAAGCTGTTTTATTTTCGTGGTTGAAATACTGATTGAGCAAATACATGAGATACATTTTGGTAAGTCTCTTGCAATATTTGGTCCTCACACATGTAACAAAATTACACGCACCCTTTTTCTGCTCAGTTCTGTAACCACTTAAATCTCAGCCACAGTGAAATCTGTAACTCTTTTCTGTAGCGGATTCCTTTGCTTGTGACCTTTTTTGACTTTGCTAGACTTTAGGTGTGTGTGTGTGTGTGTGTGTGTGTGTGTGTGTGTGTGTGTGTGTGTGTGTGTGTGTGTGTGTGTGTGTGTGTGTGTGTGTGTGTGTGTGTGTGTGGGTGTTTGTGTGTCCTCACAAAGGTTGATGTACAAGTATGTGTGTTTGTGTGTCCTCACAAAGGTTGATGTACAAGTGTGTGTGTGCGTGTGTGTGTGTCATAACACCTAAAGCATTTTAAAGCTAATTCTGGACTGTGGACATGGTGAAATTCTCTTTCATGCATGTCTAAATGGTGACATTAAATCACACAAGCATGCAAAACGCATTCACACTCAGAAAACAGACACACAGTTGCACAAAGAAGTGTGTAGTAACTGATGGGAGCTTAATAAAGGTTTTAATGCTATATATATATCACAGAGTGGGTAGGGACATTTCAATCAACTTGATAGACAGTTATTATCACAGTATTTCAGGCACAGATGTGCGTGCGTGCGTGCGTGCGTGCGTGCGTGCGTGTGTGTGTGTGTGTGTGTGTGTGTGTGTGATAATTACTAATATTGCTATCCCTGTGGTCTAATACTTAGTGAGTGTGTGAGTCATCAACACAGCTCTTTCAGCTCTCTGTATTCTCGTACCTTATTTCACAAACCTACATTAGCTACAATTGTGTCAGCCAAGAGTACAAGTGCTGTTTATGTGTGTTGTTTTAAAAGTGTAGCTTCCCCCAGAATGAAAATTCTGTCATCATTTACTCACCCTGACAGATGGGTGAACTATGCCTTTAATATAGATCTGCTCAGTCAGTGCAGAAAGACACCATTATCTCAAAAGCATGTATACACATAGCATTCAGTTACTGTATGTTATCTGTGGTATTATTGGCTCATTTTACAGCTGTATTTTTGTGTGTTTATGTTTGTTTTTTCAGGCCTAGAAGACACTGAGTATGACCCTAATATGCTCAGTGACCCCCAGTGGCCATGTGGAAAACACAAAAGAGTGCTCATCTTTGCCTCATACATGGTGAGATATACAGGTCCTTCTCAAAAAATTAGCATATTGTGATAAAGTTCATTATTTTCCATAATGTAATGATAAAAATTAAACTTTCATATATTTTAGATTCATTGCACACCAACTGAAATATTTCAGGTCTTTTATTGTTTTAATACTGATGATTTTGGCATACAGCTCATGAAAACCCAAAATTCCTGTCTCAAAAAATTAGCATATTTCGTCCGACCAATAAAAGAAGTGTTTTTAATACAAAAAAAAAAAGTCAACGTTCAAATAATTATGTTCAGTTATGCACTCAATACTTGGTCGGGAATCCTTTTGCAGAAATGACTGCTTCAATGCGGCGTGGCATGGAGGCAATCAGCCTGTGGCACTGCTGAGGTGTTATGGAGGCCCAGGATGCTTCGATAGCGGCCTTAAGCTCATCCAGAGTGTTGGGTCTTGCGTCTCTCAACTTTCTCTTCACAATATCCCACAGATTCTCTATGGGGTTCAGGTCAGGAGAGTTGGCAGGCCAATTGAGCACAGTAATACCATGGTCAGTAAACCATTTACCAGTGGTTTTGGCACTGTGAGCAGGTGCCAGGTCGTGCTGGAAAATAAAATCTTCATCTCCATAAAGCTTTTCAGCAGATGGAAGCATGAAGTGCTCCAAAATCTCCTGATAGCTAGCTGCATTGACCCTGCCCTTGATAAGGGATTGTAGCAATCACAGCGCTTGCGGTACGCGTAGAATTGACGTTACATTTTTGGAGAGGTGCACGTCAGGGTACGCCGAAGTGTACGCGCGCTACACAGCAACAGCGTGAGTATAAAGTATAAATAGTTTTTTTTACTCTGTTTAATGTAATCTTACGTGGGAAACCATGGCATGACCAAACCTAAGCTACTATAAGTAACGTTGGTCGACTTATATAGTAGTGATCATGACCTCTGACTACTACATAGACTGTTTCTGCTGCTCCCTGATAAAAGATACCTGTTGATACCTGATGACTCGTTTTAACAAACTAGATAAAAGGTAATGCCCTGGCAGTGGCAAATAGCTTTGTTTAAATATTTGATTTGATTACATTAATGTTTAAGTTGAGATTTGAGATTACTGTGTAAAGGGAATACTGCTGGTATAAAAGCACCTTATTTGTTTAAAGTTATTGCACTTTTGTGTATATAGCAGTACATTTAAATCAAAAGTGCGCAATACACTACTTTAGAAGTCATTATTCAATTTTGCGCATAACAATGCGATTAATCGCGATTAATCGCAAGAAAACCATGCAATTAATCGCGATTAAAATTTTTAATCGTTGCCCAGCACTAATATATAAATATATATATATATATTTATTTATATATTTATATATTTATTTATTTATTATTATTTTGTATATAACCTGGACTTGTTCTCAAAAGGTTTTCTGATAATCATCCCTCTATAACTGCTCAGCCATTTAGCTTTTTACAGATGTTTGTGTTTTTGGAAATTTAATGCAGCACAGTTTGGTCATGTTTCTTGTTTTTGGACATTAATTTACCCATCAGACACATTTGTAGGGATTAATGTCTATCTGTGGGATTTAAAGGAGCCGTATGTAAGAATGTGGCCAAAACTGGTACTGCAATCACTTTCAAATTACTGTAGAGCGGTGTATCCCCTCTCCCTCCTCCCTGACTCGAGGTTGCCAGATAGGCTGCAGGATACAGCAGGAACGTACGCTGCTACAAAAGCTTTTTCTGTTAATTATGTTTATGCTTCAAATGAGAGATGTTTTGCAAAGTAATTATATATCGCAAAAATTTACTAATGGCGATTAGCCAAATATAATCGTAAAGATGTACGCTCGTATGTGACAGTACATTGTTAGAACAGTAGCTGTTAGTCTAACTTGTAAGTACAAGCACAAGCCTCTGTCACTGTGTGTAACCGATATCAAAGATACAGCTATTCATTTAGCTGAAGCTATAAGTGAAAGCGACCAGCTGTATTTTTTAACTACCCTGCAGTACACGTCCATAACGCTAAAATATGTGATGTGAAAGATTACATGTCATTCTATTATTTTTGGCTGTAGAATTTGCATGATAAACAATAATGGGCCTGCTAATGTTGTTTTCCTCAGCGTCTCAGCATGATGACAGAGAAACGGGCTCTGATAATGCATTGCTAATGTTAGTAATGACGACTCACCGTTTTTATTACCTAAACAATTCCTTAGCTTTTCCTATCCCATCTCCTATACAGATCCTTGTTTTATGTCGGACTTTGTCACGAAGTATTTCGGATTCATAACAAGTTTTTTTTTTGGTTTCGCAACGTTAGACATTTTTTTATCCGATTCCGACAGGTTTCTAGCTGCAGCTGTGGTAACTAGAAGAGCTGGCAACCCGGATGCCGCAACACTACTGACTTCGTGATTGGTAGATAGGTGGAGGGTGGCGCATCAGACCAAAACACAACATGACAACATCAACATCAGTTGAGGGCTGCAACTTCACTTTTTAAATGACAATATCCTGGCCGGACTACTGTTGTCAGTGATATAAGTATTTGAAATGAACATGATTTCTTAATGTCTGGTGACATATCAAGGCCATTTTATGATTAATTTAAATAAATTTCTTACATACAGCTCCTTTAAGGGTCTGTGCTCAAAGCAGGGCAGTCTGACCAACAGACACAGATAAACATAACTTATCCAGCTGACGTCATTACTGACCACTGGAAAATACTGCTTATACACTGTAATTCTTTGAAATGTTTTTTTTTTATTGCTGAATATCTTACTAACATGTAAATCTTCAGTGTTTACTGTCACTCTCTTTCTCACACTGTGGTTCTCTCACAGACGACAGTAATAGAGTACGTCAAACCATCAGATCTGAAAAAGGACATGAATGAGACTTTTAAAGAAAAATTCCCCCACATCAAACTCACACTGAGCAAAATCAGAAGGTACACACAAATTTGAACCCTTATTTCAATAACTGTTTACACGCACAGGAATATTCCTATGTTAATCAGAATATCGTAATTTTGTTGTATGCGCGAACATGTTAACCTGATTTCAATATCCAGTTTAAGCCAAAATTCTTTAAAAGACAGCTTTAACCCTTGTGAAAATGAAGTACTCTGTAGCATACTTTGTAAAAAGAGTACTTATTATAGAAATAACATGCTTTAAAAGAATATGCTCAAGTGCAAACTGCATGTAATGTTTTCGGACACATAATTGCATGTTCTTGCAATTAAATGAAGATGTATTATAGACTAAATCTATTTTAAATGCAATTTGCTGAACTTCCGAGTGCTTTGGGGTACTTTTGACCCACTACATCTTTATATGTGATGTCATATTGACATTTATTGTCTTATGAAATGTGGTTCAAGTGTACTGCCGAATGTACTGACAAGCATTTATGGTAAACTAAAATATATTTTAATGTAATTTCTATTGAAACCTGAATGTCGTATAGTTAAATAAATTTGTAATTATGAAGTTGCAATATTGAATTACACAATACAGTTGGAATTAGTACTTTACATGTGCTTTAGTATTTCAAAAATAATTAAAACAATGATTTAAAATGTACTTTATAGTAAAACTTTGACATTATTACAAAGTGCACTTTTTTAAAGTGTACTTCAGTGTGTTAAAAAACCTAGGCCCTGTTTACACCTGGTGTTCTGTCTGTTGGATTTTTCAGATCTTTCAATCTAATGAACGAAGTAAGCTCACACAATTTACATATGAACGTGCCTGGAGACGACAGAAAACGTTTTAGAAATCAGGAATGATGCGAGAACATTTTCGTCTTCAAACCAAACTTGGGTCTTGAGTCGATATTTTTTTTCAAGTTTAAATCCCGCCTGGCTATCACGCATCCTATAATGTTTCCGCGTTTGGTCAGTAGGTGGAGAGCAGGTGGTCTTTAGTGGCTGTTTGAGCGCATTCGACGGCGACCACATGAGCGAAAGCAATCTGGTCGAATGCGTTTTCCACTGCCTCTGGAAGTGGTAGTAAATACTCACCTGTATTTAGCGTCGTCCACTTGCGATCCGAATGATGAAAATGCTACTTAATACCAGGTGTAAACAGGGCCATAGCCATAGCTCTTTAATTTCATTGCACATTCAATACAGTGGCAATTATTTTGTCTTTTTAATTTCTTCTCTTTATCTCTCCTAACATCTCTGTCATTCCCTCTCGTCATCAGTTTGAAGAGAGAAATCCGTTCAGTGGGAGAGGAGTCTTTATTGCAGCCAGTCACCATTGCCATGGCATTTGTGTACTTCGAGAAGCTGGTCCTACAGGGGCGTCTCAACAAGCAGAACAGGAAGCTGGTGGCGGCCGCGTGCCTCCTACTCGCTGCCAAGATCAGCAGCGACCTGAAGAAACAAGAGGTCAAACAACTGATTGACGTGAGTGATGCTTTGCCACACACTTTCCATTCAACACACATACTCTACCGTACAAGTTTTGTTTTTTAAAGAAGTCTCTCATTCTCACCAAGGCTGCATTTATTTGATCAGAAATACAATAAAAACAGTAATATATTGAAATATTATTACAGTTTTAAAACAACTGTTTTCTGTTTTAATATATATATATATATATATATATATATATATATATATATATATATATATATATTCAAATGTAATTTATTCCTGTGATGGAAAGCTGAATTTTCAGCATAATTACAGTCTTCAGTGTCACATGATCCTTCAGAAATCATTCTAATATGATGATTTGATGCTCAAGAAACATTCCTATTATCACTTCTATAATCAATGTTGAAAGTAGTCGTATTGTACTAAGCAGCTGCTTAGTATTTTTATGGAAACATTGATATGTTATTTTGGGAATCTTTGATGAATAGACAGTTCAAAAGAACACATTTTTTGAAATATAAATTTAGTATTAAAAGTATTAATTAAAGATTAATTTAAAAAAATTTGCTGACCCTTTTAAACAGTGGTGTACAAGCCTTTAATAGAGTAAAATAAATCTTTATAGAGTGCTGTATCGGCCAAAAAATTGTCTGATATTTTGAAACTTTTATATGCAGATTATGTACACTATACGTGTCAGTCCAAAATCCACTCGCCCTTGTCAAAGTTGTCAGTGTTATTGTCTATCTGATAACAACTATCTGTTTTTTTTTTTTCTCTGCCCTCAGAAATTTGAGGAGAGGTTCCGGATTAGCCGTCGGGAGCTGATTGCTTTTGAATTCACCATCTTGGTAGCGCTGGAAATGGCACTTTACCTTCCGGAGAGTAAAGTCATGCCCCACTACCGTAGACTGGTGCAGCAGACCTGACGTGGGCTCAGGGCAGTAGTGAACATGCAAATGCGTAAAACAGCCGAAAGTGTGGGACTCAGCGTTCCCATCATTGCGGTTTCAGGTATCAGAGCGAGTACACATCAACAGGAAGAACTGATGTTCCCAATGATGCTTTTTATAGCACTCGGGCCTGCGGCATTTGTTTTCGTGGCTGTCTGTTTTTGTGACCACCATGGGAATTCTTCTAAAGGAAAACAGCAAGGATTTTCTTTTATTGAAAACAGAGGGTTTTTAACTCTCAGACGACATGGGAAGAGTTTAACTCCTGCTACTTCACTTGTGTGAAATGTACAAGAGTGAATGCATGTTTTTAACATTCCATTTCTATTTGCCAAAAATAACTTGTATTTAATGTAGACCTCTCCTTTTATACAGAACCACCTACCATTCACTGTAACACTAAAGCACTTTTTTATCTATACATGTATTTTATCTAAAACTTATGCAATTATAATAATATAATCATTAGCACATATTATATGCATTTAATTTAGTAGCGTACTCTTGAAAGCGTTATTGACTGACTAAATCTACCTTAGTATTCAAACCCAATATGTTCATTGTCTTTGGGGCTTCATTTTACTGTGAAGAGTGCTCTATATTAGAGCTGGTTTCAAGAAAAGCACATTTTCAGTGCTGTGTGTTGTTCTCACTTTTTTCTTTTTATAGAATTAAAAAGAAATCCACTCTTTTTTTAATTCCACAGAAGAAAGAAAGCCCTGATGATGTAAATGAGTAAATTATGACTGAAGGTTTTTTGTGTGTGTATGTGTATGTGTATGTGTATGTGTGTGTGTGTGTGTGTGTGTGTGTGTGTGTGTGTGTGTGTGTGTGTGTGTGTATATATATATTCAGCAAGGATGCATTAAATTGATCAAAAGTTACAAAAAGGACATTTAAAACTGTTTTCAACATTGATAATAATAATTAATGTTTCTTGAGCATCAGATCATCATTTTAGAAAGATTTCTGAAGGATCATGTGACACTGAAGACTGGAGTAATGATGCTGAAAATTCTGCTTTACCATCAATACATTTTACAATATAAAATATATAAAAATACATTTAAAAATATATTCAGAATAGTTATTTGAAACTGTAACAATATTTCATAATATTATTGTTGTTATTGTATTTTTAATCAATAAAATGCAGCCTTGGTGAGCATATTTATGCTAAATTCACTGTTTATTTATTAACTGCCATAAAACATTGTTTTCGGTCTCAATTTTCATTGACAACTATTAACCATATGTTGTATCATGAGAATTATCAACAAAAAAAAACTTAACTTGTTACTTGTAGAAATGCCAGTCATTGTGATGAACTTTAAACAAGTTTTCCTGTCTTCCAGCACCCACAACCTATGCAATATTTGTAGATTCCTTTTGTCCCATTTCCTCACAAAACATCCCATTCCCAATTCAAATCACACATTTCTGCCTGATATTATAGATTATATTTCATTGCAGACTGTTGTGAAAAGTTTTTGTGTTGTGTGTCGGGAGCCAGTTAGCTGCTTTGTCCTTTATAGACGGATGTATTTTACATACTGTGGTCTCAATCAACACATCCTTGTATTTACTTAGGCCTAGATAATGTGCTGGTAATATTGTCTACAAACGTCTATGATGTATTTTTGAAATAAGACTTTGTTTTCCAGTAATGTTTTCTTATTCAGATATTGTGTTAAGCGAGACATTTGCACTTTGAAGCAGCGCGTGTGCTATGGCGCCATCTAGAGGAAGCGATTTACAATCACATGTCAAAGGAGATGTTAGGAAGTGGATTTTGCTACATAACAAGCTCATTTACTCAGGAGATATCTATGTAAATCACACATAGATTGGGCATTTTTCCAGGTTTTGTTACTTTGTTTCCGTGTGTGCTACTTTTTGAGACCGAGAGCCCCAGAAAAAAAACTACGATCGCAGGTATTAATGGATAGGAAATCTGAAAAATCACTTTTGCACACGTTCAATTAAAGTGCCTAGGAATGTTTGTAATGAATAATTTTGTGAAGAGAGAAAATGGAAATAAAAACAATTGTATTTAGTTTATTTACACCATTATTTACCATTGATATGTTTATAGCCTCCAATGTTGCCCTCCAAAGGCAAAACGGTACCAATTTCCTTTCTTCTTTTTTTTTTTTTTTTTTTTGTCAAGATTTATTTTATTATTATTTAATATCAATATTAACACACAATTCTCTCACTGGACAGATCGTATTCTGAGAGACCTGATTTTGCTCAGCCTAATGTTTTATTTTTGCACGGCATCTTCAGTATGTTTATTCTGCGCATCACGATTATATTTCAGCTCAGTGGACCGTTTCAGCGGTTTTGATCGTTCCGTGTGTGATAAGTGTTATATCTCCATTGGGTGTTTCAGTTGTGTTGTTGACTACAGTACTACTGTCGTTGTTTATTTCAAAGGTCAGAGGTGAAGGAGCATAAAACAGACAGCATAAAAAGCATTTCCTCTGATCTCTTCCATGGAGTTGAACAGATTTAGCTAATCGTCCATTTATGAATTATGATAGGAAGGCTGCACACCGGCAGCAGATAAGAGATATGGCTGTATTGTAGTGCTGCTGAAATCATATTAGAAGTTTCCCTCAGGTCGAGATATAACCTCTCTTGTCACTGACGTCCTGTAAACCAGCACCATGAGTACAGCTGTCTTTTCTATCTGTTTCTCTGTCTATCTCTGTCTATGAAGAATTTTATTTGTCGGTTAATTGTCATAATTGAGTAATCATGCACTTTCACAAATATATTTTCTAAAATCACTGACTACTTGTGCAAGTGACTTATTTCTATTTCTGGATATTGTTAGAACTGAAAGATCATTCTTCTGCACAATATTATTAGAAATAGAAGTACTTTCAAGAATCTATAACCAGAAGTTCGAAGTTGTTCAAATGAAACTGAAACAAATGATTTCGCAATACTGTACTAATCAGCTGTCTGACTGAATAGAGGTGAAAGCTGTTTGTTTATTTAAAGTTTGCATATGCAAAACTGTTTGTCTGAGATACTGAAGCATGACAGTCATAGTTCCACAGTGGGGATTCCTTTCGTGTGGGATATCCTGACCACAATGATTAATACATTCAGACAAAGAGGATCTCCTTTACCCTGAACACAGAGGAATCCCTCATATTATGCATCAAGTTTAAACAAAGTCTGAACAGAAAATAAAAAAAAAACATAGAATTGAGTTGAAAAATAACTGCGACATTGTGGGATCTGAATGACCAGCTACACAAGTGTAGTTTTTTAATATCATCATGCCCAAAAAAGAAAATCAGTCTATTTTATTTGAATAAGTTTTATTTACTTCTATTAGAAGAATAGATCAACAAAAATAATTAATATATAAAAAAAGACAACATGTATATTATAAAACCCAATCCCTTCAGAGAATGGTTTGGCTTTGAGAAACATTTAAGAGAAACATTTAGAACATTTTGCTTTAAACAAATTGCAGTTCAGAGATATTATCAAAAATTCACGTTATCCAGCTGAATATGTCAATAGCAGTTATGTTTGTTTTGTAAGCTTCATCTCTTATCACATGTACAGCCTAATGTGACTGTGACTGGTTTTATTTCAAATACAATGCGATTATTATGGCTCTTGCAACTCCGTCTGAATAACATGTTGAAATCTTGCGAAATCTCCTTTGCCTCTGCATTGTTGTCACACAGTCCACATTTGACATAATAGAATCTTTTATCCACCATGTCCATATCAGGTTCTGATAGTCTGTGAAAAGAAAGAGTCATAAGTGTTGGAGCCCCATCACAGATCATATTTCTATATCACCATTGCAGCTAAAATTAGTATAGTCCATCCTAAAGCAATAAAGTGATATTTATTTATTTTTGTCCACACAATGAATGTCCAAACATATGAATCATTGTTCAAAGTATCTTCTTTTGTGTTCCAGAGAAGAAAGAAATCATAAAAGTTTGGAACGATTTGAGGATGGGTACATGATGGGTGAACTGTTCCTTTACTACCCAACAGCCTCTCATCTAACATTACACACAAAAAATATTACTAGCATACAATTAATTGAATGTTTTGTATGAATACTTACTTGCAATTCCATTTAGGATTTGCTTTGTTTGAGATGTCGTTATTTCTGCAATGTGGAGTGGTCATGATCTTGCTGAACTCCTTTCTAACTTTCATCATTTCTTCACTAGAGCATGGATCATTGCAGTCAGAGCAGCGAATATTCGCATGAACATAAGCTGACATGACAGCAAAAACAAACACCTGTTTTAAACACAAGCACAAGTTAGTGGACACTCATATACACCAAATAATACAAATATATATATATATATATATATATATATATATACACTACCATTCAAAAGTTTGGGGTCAATACGATTTTCTTTCTTTTTTTAAAAGAAATTGATAGTTTTCTTCAGAAAGGACGCATTAAATTGATCAAAAGTGACAGTAAAGACATTTATAATAATGCAAAATATTTATTTTTTAATTAAATGCTTTTCTCTTGAACTTTCAAATAATCCTGAAAAAAATGTATCACGGTTTGCACAAAAATATGAAGCAGCACAACTGTTTTCAACTGTGATAATAATCATAAATGTTTCTTGAGCATCAAATCATCATATTAGAATGATTTCTGAAGGATCATGTGACACTGAAGACTGGAGTAATGATGCTGAAAATTCAGCTTTGATCACAGGAATAAATTACACTTTACCAGGCTATATATTCACATAGAAAACAGCTGGTTTACATTGAAATAATATTTCACAATATTACTGGGTTTGTTTTGTATTTTTCATCAAATCAATGCAGCCTTGGTGAGCAGAAGAGACTTCTTTTAAAAACATTTAAAATCTTACCGACCCCAACATTTTGAACAGCAGTGTATATATATTCTGATCCCTGAACAATTTCTTTGTCATATTTTGCACATAATATTTCTAGATTTACTCACCCACAGAGCAGAGATATTCATTATTCAGTCTCTCAGTGTCACTCTTAAACTGCAAGGCAAAGTAGGAATATTGCTATAGTGTGCTTCACAATCCCTTTTATACCTTGAACTTGATGATTTCGACTGACGTAATCCACCAACCTCTTTCCTACATGACAAATTTGCATGGAACAAATAGTGGCGGCGTTTGTACCTGCTGTTTTTCCATAATGATACAGTGACCTGTGGCTATTCAGGTGAGGGAATGGACCTTTTTCTCTCTTTGTATTGAGTGACATAGTCACACACACAAAGCCCATCGAAAAGAACAAAGAGCAACTACAATGTCATACTGACAGTCATGATGCTCCAGGGGAAATTAGCTTAAATGTGCTCTAGAAAGACATAATGCATTATTTTTACCAACGCTGTGCCTTAAAAATGCATTAGGGGCATTTGAAAGCTGTATAGATTCCTTTTTGCACTGCATTGCATTATATTTTGTTTTATTGCATTGCGATGTGCAGTACATTATAGTGCAGTGCACAGACAATTGCACAAAAACATAAATAGTTTAAATGTACCTTGAACTTTTATAAGATGTTTGCCTTAAAACTCCATAATTAAACAACAAAACACACATTCTCTTTTCGATGGACATACAGATTAAAGGACATGATAAATGTTTCAGGAAGACAAAATCTTATCAATTGCTCGAAATATTTACTGTGGTGATAAGACATGTTGGGTACTTGATATTGATGATTCCTTTGGTAATATTAAATGGCAATATTGGTGAGAACTATAAATACTTTTTACAGTATTGTTTCTACAAAATTTATTGCATTTCTGAGTGTAGAAGAAAAGCATAGACTAACTGTTAATGCTGCTTCAGGCATTCATTTTTAGTTTTTTTTTTCAGATGACATGCAAAACAATACATGCGAGCAATCGGCTCAAACCATGATGGGCAATATTGTTATTATGGAAGCTATTGTTCCACAGTGGGGATTCCTTTTGTGTGGGATATCCCTACCACAATGATTCATACTGCTAGAGAAATCCTGGACACAAAGACCTCATTGCATTGCCTTGATAGAAATTCCTCTCATTGTATGTCATGTTTAATAAGCTTTTTACACTTTTTAGTTTTTATTACTCAACAATGCAAAATACTCACACATGATTAAGTGTCTTAGGTAAATATAAATGGACACTTGAATAATTTAATAATAATAATAATAATAATACATTTTATTTAACAGCGCCTTTCTAAGCACTCAAGGTCGCTTTACAAATAATAAAAACAGGTACAGGGAACAGCAGAGTATAAACAAACAATTATGAAAAAGGACAAGAACAGTGCATTTACAAATAAGCAAGCTGGAACAGGTGGGTTTTCAGTCTGGTTTTGAACAGAGGGAGAGAGTCGATACTGCGGAATGAACAGGTGGAAGTGAGTTCAAGTTAAGCTGGAGGTACAGTGAGGTGAATAGAGGAGGAGGATCTAAGGAAGCGGGAGGAGGTGGGGATGTGAAGGAGGGCAGATAGATATGGAGGAGCAAGGTTATGGATAGCTTGGAAAGTATGCAGAAGGATTCTAAATTGTATTCTGAATTGAACCGGAAGCCAATGGAGCTGCTGAAGGACAGGGGTTATGTGACACGAGCTGCTGAATTCTGAAGAAGTTGGAGTTTATGGAGAGATTTCTGTGGGAGGCCAAAAAGAAGGGAGTTGCAATAATCAAGGCGGGAGGTGATGAGGCTGTTAATAAGGATGGAGGCAGTGTGAGTGGTAAGGGAGGGTCGGAGGCAGTTAATGTTGCGTAGGTGGAAGTATGCAGACCGGCTAACATTATTTATGTGTGACTGAAAGGATAGGGAGGAATCGAGGATTACGCCCAGACTCTTGACCTGAGGGGAGGGGGAGACCAAGGAATTATCAATGGGTAGTTTGAAACTATTGATTTTGGAAAGGGTGGATTTGGTGGCTACGAGGAGCAGCTCAGATTTATCACTGTTAAGTTTAAGGAAGTTTGAGGTGAACCAGTCTTTAATTTCAAATAAGCAGTTGGTAAGGGACAGGGGAGGGGAGCGAGGAAGTGGGTTTCCTAGATAAATAGAGCTGGCTGTCATCAGCGTAACAATGAAAATTAATATTGAATTTACGGAAAATATTGCCAAGGGGCAGGAGGTAGGTGATAAAAAGGAGGGGGCCAAGAACTGAACCTTGAGGGACACCAGTAGTGACAGGGGAAGGGTGGGATGTGAAAGATTTGAGTTGAATAAACTGAGTGCGGTCAGAGAGATATGAGCGGAACCAATCGAGAGGGGTGTGTGAGATGCCAAGAGAGGATAGTCTATTCAGAAGAATGGAGTGAGAAATGGTATCAAAGGCCGCATTAAGATCAAGGAGGATGAGGATAGTGATGAGTCCAGAATCAGCTGCAATGAGTAAATCATTGGTGATTTTTATTAGGGCAGTTTCAGTACTATGGGAGGGGCGAAAACCAGACTGGAAAGGTTCATAAAGACTGTACATACAAGACTGTTAAGGGTAAGAAAGGCGTGGAGTTGAGCAGACACTATTTCACTATTTTTAAGTGAAATCACCCTTTTTAAGACACTATTTTTAATTTGCTACTAATGATAATGGAGAAGTTATATTTCATAAAATTTATATTTCATATTTCCCTTTTAAAGAGAACTGTCTATTCTTTGGACCTTTTCACTCTATTTACAAAATAAGTTGCTTTTAATTTAGACAGTTTGCTTGACTTATTCCTAAAGTACAGTACAGTACAGAAGTGAGACAGAAGTGAAATTGTTTCATTCGAAATTGTTCGAATGAAACGGAAACAAATGATTTCGCAATACTGTACTAATCAGCTGTCTGACTGAATAGAGGTGAAAGCTGTTTGTTTATTTAAAGTTTGCATATGCAAAACGATAGATACTGAAGCATGAGTGGGGACAGTGGGGATTCCTTTCGTGTGGGATATCCTGACCACAATGATTAATACATTCAAACAAAGAGGATCTCCTTTACCCTGAAAACAGAGGAATCCCTCATATTATGCATCAAGTTTAGACAGAAAGTCTGAACAGTATGCAGAAGGATTTTAAATTGTATTCTGAATTGAACCAGGAGCCAATGGAGCTGCTGAAGGACAGAGGTTATGTGATGAAAAGAGGGGGTTCTGGTGATGACACGAGCTGCTGAATTCTGAAGAAGTTGGAGTTTATGGAGAGATTTCTGTGGGAGGCCAAAAAGAAGGGAGTTGCAATAATCAAGGCGGAAGGTGATGAAAAGGAGGGGGCCAAGAACTGAACCTTGAGGGACACCAGTAGTGACAGGGGAAGGGTGGGATGTGAAATATTAAATAACAGAAAAATCAGAAAATAAAATAAAAACATAGAATTGAGTTGAAAAATAACTGTGACATAGTGTGGGATCTTTTTTATTTAAGTATTTTTTTATTATCATGCACAAAAAAGAAAATCAGTCTATTTTATTCGAACAAGTTTTATTCACTTCTAAGAATAGTTTAGCAAAAATAATCATTATTAAAAATATATATATTGTCATTTTTCAAATATTTATGACATATACAGGTCCTTCTCAAAAAATTAGCATATTGTGATAAAGTTAATTATTTTCCATAATGTAATGATAAAAATTAAACTTTCATATATTTTAGATTCATTGCACACCAACTGAAATATTTCAGGTCTTTTATTGTTTTAATACTGATGATTTTGGCATACAGCTCATGAAAACTACTCGATTACTATCGTAACCTCAGTTCCCTGAGAGAGGGAACGAGTATTGCGTAGCTATACGCAGTGGGGGAAACTCCTTTTCCTCGATTTACTGAAGCCTATTTGTAAAACGCATTTGCAGCTGCACAGCTAGCACATTGAGCGTCTGTCACGCTCATAGGCTGTGCTGCAGCAACTGCACATCCAATGGTGCGGGCGACTCTGACGCTCGACCAAAGAGCTAGCCCAACGTCAGAGCCCGCCGAGGGGGCGTGGCACAGTCTATATAGACCCCCGAAACCGCCATTATAGCAGGTTTATACGACTGAAGCGACAACTTCACCAGTTACTACAGTGCGGCTGGCTACGCAATACTCGTTCCCTCTCTCAGGGAACTGAGGTTACGATAGTAACCGAGTAGTTCCCTTTCGAACGGTCACTTCGTATTGCGTAGCTATACGCAGTGGGGACGCCATGCAAAACGCCGCACCCAAGTAACTGGTTGCACTGCAAACTCAGGACCCCTGAGTTAACAGAACAAGCCAGAACCCAATAATATATGTATATATGAATATATATAACAGACCAGACATTGTCGGGTCGAATAATATACAGGTCCTTCTCAAAAAATTAGCATATTGTGATAAAGTTCATTATTTTCCATAATGTAATGATAAAAATTAAACTTTCATATATTTTAGATAGGGTTAGGCACTAGAGTATCATTGACAGCCTCAAGCAAGAGGGTAAGACAGAAAGAAATTTCTAAACAAATAGGCTGTTCCCAGAGTGCTGTATCAAGGCACCTCAGTGGGAAGTCTGTGGGAAGGAAAAAGTGTGGTAAAAAACGCTGCACAACGAGAAGAGGTGACCGGACCCTGAGGAAGATTGTGGAGAAGGACCGATTCCAGATCTTGGGGGACCTGCGGAAGCAGTGGACTGAGTCTGGAGAAAAAACATCCAGAGCCACCGTGCACAGGCGTGTGCAGGAAATGGGCTACAGGTGGCGCATTCCCCAGGTCAAGCCACTTTTGAACCAGAAACAGCGGCAGAAGCGCCTGACCTGGGCTACAGAGAAGCAGCACTGGACTGTTGCTCAGTTTTGCATGTCATTCGGAAATCAAGGTGCCAGATTTTTTAGGAAGACTGGGGAGAAGGAAATGCCAAAATGCCTGAAGTCCAGTGTCAAGTACCGACAGTCAGTGATGGTCTGGGGTGCCATGTCAGCTGCTGGTGTTGGTCCACTGTGTTTTATCAAGGGCAGGGTCAATGCAGCTAACTATCAGGAGATTTTGGAGCACTTCATGCTTCCACCTGCTGAAAAGCTTTATGGAGATGAAGATTTCATTTTTCAGCACGACCTGTCACCTGCTCACAGTGCCAAAACCACTGGTAAATGGTTTACTGACCATGGTATTACTGTGCTCAATTGGCCTGCCAACTCTACTGACCTGAACCCCATAGAGAATCTGTGGGATATTGGGAAGAGAAAGTTGAGAGACGCAAGACCCAACACTCTGGATGAGCTTAAGGCCGCTATCGAAGCATCCTGGGCCTCCATAACACCTCAGCAGTGCCACAGGCTGATTGCCTCCATGCCACGCCGCATTGAAGCAGTCATTTCTGCAAAAGGATTCCCGACCAAGTATTGACTATTGAGTGCATAACTGAACATAATTATTTGAAGGTTGACTTTTTTTTTTTGTATTAAAAACACTTATTTTATTGGTCGGATGAAATATGCAAATTTTTTTAGATAGGAATTTTGGGTTTTCATGAGCTGTATGCCAAAATCATCAGTATTAAAACAATAAAAGACCTGAAATATTTCAGTTGGTGTGCAATGAATCTAAAATATATGAAAGTTTAATTTTTATCATTACATTATGAAAAATAATTAACTTTATCACAATATGCTAATTTTTTGAGAAGGACCTGTATAAGTCAGGAACAACTAACAGAATATACTAACAAAACCAGACACCGTCGGGATTATTAGTATAACTTTATAACCGGCCAAAGCGGGTTTAATAATATGTATGTGATTATGCACAGTAATCTTTGTAGACAAGACCAGACACCGTCAGGCCTAAATCATACCGAAAGCACCTTCGCCTGCAGGGAAGGTACCTCCATATTATAGAACTTCATAAATGTGGAAGGCGAGGACCAGCCGGCCGCATCACAAATATCTTGAATGGGAAACCCAGATGACCAAGCCCACGACGAGGCCATGCCTCTGGTCGAATGGGTCTTGACACCTATGGGACAAACCTGACCCACTGAGGTATAGGCCAAAGAAATGGCATCCACTATCCATCTAGACAGTCTTTGCTTAGTGACTGGATCACCCTTAGATCGGCCACCAAAGCAGACAAACAGCTGTTCTGACTGTCTAAAGGACACAGAACGCTCCAGATGAATTCTCAGCGCCCTAACAGGGCAGAGAAGATTAACCTCCCCATCCTCGGCAGAAGGGGGAAGGGCTAACAACGTAATAACTTGTGCTCTAAACGGCGTTGAGAGCACCTTGGGTACGTAACCATGCCTGGGTTTGAGAATGACTCTGGAGTCACCTGATCCAAACTCCAAACATGCAGGACTCACAGAGAGGGCCTGCAGATCTCCCACTCGCTTGATAGATGCCAATGCCAACAGGAGAGCAGTCTTTAGCGAGAGTGGTATTAGATCAACCGACCGGAGCGGCTCAAAAGGCGGTCCCTTCAGGGCCCTAAGGACCGTGGAGAGGTCCCAAGGCGGCACCGAATGGGGCCTGGAGGGGTTAATCCTCCTAGCACCTTTCAGAAACTTTACCACCAGGTCATTCCTTCCTAGTGATTGGCCAGCCACCAAAGCATGATGCGCTGCGATGGCTGCCACATACACTTTGAGCGTGGACGGGGTGCGGCCCGCGTCCAGTAGCTCCTGCAGGAAAGAGAGCACCACAGAAACCTCACATGACTCTGGGTCAATACGATTTTTTGAGCACCAGCTGGAAAAACCAGACCATTTTAAAGCATAAAGGCGCAGAGTAGACGGGGCCCTTGCTTCAGAGATAGTGTTTAGGACCCTGTCAGGGAGGTCATGAGCCATGTCATGAGCCATGAGCCTGTCATGAGCCAGCGCGTCCCTGTTTTTCGAGAAGAACACCCTGCAGTGGGTGTTGGCTCTCGAGGCGAAAAGGTCGACATCTCCCATATCAGACTGACCGTCTGCGGGTTCAGGGACCACTCGCCTAGGTGAGTGTTGCCCCGTGAGAGCATATCCGCGCCCACATTTTGGACGCCCGGGATGTGTGCTGCTCTCAGCGAGCACAGATTGGCCTGTGCCCACAGGAGGAGGTCCCTCGCCATAGCATACAGTTTGCCTGACCTGATGCCGCCCTGGCGATTCATGTAGGCCACCACCGACATGCTGTCTGTACGGACCAGGACGTGGTGACCCCTGAGGTTTGACGCAAAAGCTTTCAGGGCCAAACCAACTGCTTTCATTTCCAGACAGTTGATATGTAAGCTCTGCTCCGTGCTCGACCAGAGGCCGGAGGCAGGCTTGCCCTCGTGCAGAGCTCCCCAACCCAGGTTGGACGCGTCTGTAAAAACCACCTTCCTTCTGGAAACTACCCCCATGTTCACCCCATTGTGGTACCAGTCCTGAGCCCGCCAGGGAATCAGTGTTCTTTAACACCCGTGATTCACCAGAATGCACAGGCTGCCTGACTGCCAAGCATGGGTTGGCACACGGCGTTTCAGCCAGTGCTGCAGCGGGTGCATGCGCAGTAATCCCAAGCGGAGTACTGATGATGCAGCTGCCATTAGACCGAGTAGTCTCTGAAATTTCTTCAGAGGCGCGCGCTCGCGCGCCCTGAACGCAGCTGCCAGTGTCTGTACAGCGAGCGCGCGCTCTTGAGTGAGCCGTGCTTTCATTGTCACAGAGTCTAAAACCGTGCCCAGAAAGACTACAGTCTGGCTGGGGGTCAGTTTGCTCTTGGTAACATTGATTGTGAGCCCCAGGCATTTTAGATGGCCGAGAATCAAATCCCTGTGAACTATCAGTTCGTCTCTCGACTGCGCCAGCACCAGCCAGTCGTAGAGATAATTCAGCACGCGCACTCCCTGACCAGTGGGGAGAGCGCTGCATCCATACATTTCGTGAATGTGCGGGGTGCCAGGGACAGACCGAACGGCAGGACGGTGTATTGATATGCCCTCCCCTCGAAGGCGAATCTCAAGAATGGCCTGTAACGAGGGTCGATCTGAATATGAAAATATGCATCTTTCAGATCCTTTGTAACAAACCATTCGCCCAGGCGAACTTGCGCGAGAATTTGTTTGAGTGTTAACATTTTGAATGGCCGTCCCATGAGAGCCTTGTTCAAATGTCTCAGATCTAGTATGGGTCTGAGTCCGCCGTCTTTCTTTGGGACTAGAAAATAGCGGCTGTAGAACCCCGAATACATTAGCGCGGGAGGGACTGATTCTATCGCTCCTTTTGCTAATAAATTCTGAACTTCGGTGCAAAGCACGTGACCCACGCTGCTTCTCACAGACGTCTCGATAACCGCCTGGAATTTGGGGGGTCTGCGAGCGAATTGGAGCGAGTAGCCTCGCTTTATAGTGTTTATGACCCAACTCGACACACCGGGGATAGCTTGCCAGGTTATGGCCCGTGTGGCTAGGGCTTGACACACTGAATGGGACGGGCCGCCTAACATAGGGGACCTGATACCCTTATAATGTGATTTGTGCACATACTGAGTGTTTGACTGACTATACAGGCTTTTGCCCGGGGGGAAAGTCAGTGTTACAACAGGGGGGTGAAAGGCTGAAAGGCTTGTTCGACGGCGAATAATCAGTAGAAGCTCAGGGACATGTGTACTGTCGCTGAAGGAGTAAAAATCTGCTATAATGGCGGTTTCGGGGGTCTATATAGGCTGTGCCACGCCCCCTCGGCGGGCTCTGACGTTGGGCTAGCTCTTTGGTCGAGCGTCAGAGTCGCCCGCGCCATTGGATGTGCAGTTGCTGCAGCACAGCCTATGAGCGTGACAGACGCTCAATGTGCTAGCTGTGCAGCTGCAAATGCGTTTTACAAATAGGCTTCAGTAAATCGAGGAAAAGGAGTTTCCCCCACTGCGTATAGCTACGCAATACGAAGTGACCGTTCGAAAGGGAACACAAAATTCCTATCTCAAAAAATTAGCATATCATGAAAAGGTTCTCTAAACGAGCTATTAACCTAATCATCTGAATCAACTAATTAACTCTAGACACCTGCAAAAGATTCCTGAGGCTTTTAAAAACTCCCAGCCTGTTTCATTACTCAAAACCGCAATCATGGGTAAGACTGCCGACCTGACTGCTGTCCAGAAGGCCATCATTGACACCCTCAAGCAAGAGGGTAAGACACAGAAAGAAATTGCTGAACAAATAGGCTGTTCCCAGAGTGCTGTATCAAGGCACCTCAGTGGGAAGTCTGTGGGAAGGAAAAAGTGTGGCAAAAAACGCTGCACAACAAGAAGAGGTGACCGGACCCTGAGGAAGATTGTGGAGAAGGACCGATTCCAGACCTTGGGGGACCTGCGGAAGCAGTGGACTGAGTCTGGAGTAGAAACATCCAGAGACACCGTGCACAGGCGTGTGCAGGAAATGGGCTACAGGTGCCGCATTCCCCAGGTCAAGCCACTTTTGAACCAGAAACAGCGGCAGAAGCGCCTGACCTGGGCTACAGAGAAGCAGCACTGGACTGTTGCTCAGTGGTCCAAAGTACTTTTTTCGGATGAAAGCAAATTTTTCATGTCATTCGGAAAACAAGGTGCCAGAGTCTGGAGGAAGACTGGGGAGAATGAAATGCCAAAATGCCTGAAGTCCAGTGTCAAGTACCCACAGTCAGTGATGGTCTGGGGTGCCATGTCAGCTGCTGGTGTTGGTCCACTGTGTTTTATCAAGGGCAGGGTCAATGCAGCTAGCTATCAGGAGATTTTGGAGCACTTCATGCTTCCATCTGATTTCATTTTTCAGCACGACCTGGCACCTGCTCACAGTGGATGAGCTTAAGGCCGCTATCGAAGCATAACACCTCAGCAGTGCCACAGGCTGATTGCCTCCATGCCACGCCGCATTGAAGCAGTCATTTCGGCAAAAGGATTCCCGACCAAGTATTGAGTGCATAACTGAACATAATTATTTGAAGGTTGACTTTTTTTGTATTAAAAACACTTCTTTTATTGGTCGGATGAAATATGCTAATTTTTTGAGATAGGAATTTTGGGTTTTCATGAGCTGTATGCCAAAATCATCAGTATTAAAACAATAAAAGACCTGAAATATTTCAGTTGGTGTGCAATGAATCTAAAATATATGAAAGTTTAATTTATATCATTACATTATGGAAAATAATGAACTTTATCACAATATGCTATTTTTTTTAGAAGGACCTGTATTATAAAACCCAATCCCTTCAGAAAATGGTTTGGCTTTGAAAAACATTTAGAAAACTTTGCTTTAAATAAATTGCAGTTCAGAGATATTGTCAAAATTTCATGCAGGCATGATTCACATGTTATTCAGCTGAATATGTCAATAGCAGTTATGTTTGTTTTGTAAGCTTCATCTCTTAACATGACGAAAGTACATGTCATTTTATTATTATGAAAAAAAATGTAATAAATACTCTTTCCAATAAAGAAATTATAAATAAAGATTTTTGGGATTATCTATTTACGATACCGTTCAAAAGTTTGGGGTCAGTAAGACTTTTTTAATGTTTGAGAAAGAAGTCTCCTCTGTTCACCAATGCTGCATTTATATGATTAAAAATACAATAAAACAGAAATATTGTGAAATATTATTACAGTTTAAAATAAATTTTTACTATAATTTGAATATATTTTAAAATGTAATTTATTCCTGTGATCAAAGCTGAATTTTCAGCATCATTACTCCAGGCTTCAGTGTCACATGATCCTGCAAAGATCCTGAAAGTGGAGGGTGATAAAGATGAACCGAATGGAAGAGCCCGATATTGGTATGCTTCGCCCCCAAAATCAAACCTCAGGAATTTCCAGTGTTGTGGAAGGATGGATACATGGAAGTATGCGTCCTAGAGATCTACTTCTCTTTGCTACTTCCCAAAGAGATACTTTCCCACAGCCTTTCTGATGATAATGACGGTCCTCAGATCTGTCTTAGATCAGCCCTGCTTATTGGCCTCCTGAAACCTCTTAACGACTATGTTGACAGCATCTCCAAAGAGGCCAGGAGGCGATAGTGTGGCGCGCATAAGAAAACTCTTGTCTCTCTCCTTTATGGCACTCAAATTTAACCACAAGTGCCTCTCCTTGACCACCGGGGCTGCCATAGCACGGCCGATGGACCTGGCCGTCTCCATGGGGAGAGAAAGATCTGTGGCCCGACACAACTCTGTCACTGTGTCAGGGCCAATACCCCTGCCCTCATCAAGGATCTCTTTGCAAATCCGCCTATTAGGTTTGCAGCAATGACATGGTGTGTAAACATGCTGCACCCTGACCAGACGCTGTGTTTGCTTTACTCACTAAAGCCGAAGTTCTTCTGACCGGCTTGGTGGGCAATGACGGGGCTTTTAGGGACGATGCAGACTGAGGGGAGAGATAGCTGGCTAGTGTCTCTTCCATCTTTGGCATTGCAACATAGCTGTGCTCTTTATAGCCAACTAGTGTGATGTTTGTGCACACGCGATAGGTTTCTTCCATGATCTTGACACCTCGTTGTGGGGGTTATCCAGTTTACTCTTTGGATGAATGTCCTGCTTCTCAGCTGGCCAGTCAATGTTTAACCTGGCAACTGCACGAGTCACAACCTCCACCAGCTTCTCGTATGCAGGAGAGTGAGGTGGGGAGTCCTCAACATCTCCTGCCTCGATGCTTACAACATCTAACTCTATATAATAATAATTATAATTCTAGCACGGGTGCCTCACTCAGGGCGGAAGACAAGTGCTTCCAAACCCTGAGAGAAGGCACTGGATCTAGCAGGTGAGGGCAGAGATAAGGCAATGCTTATGAGGGAAAGACAACACCAAATAAGACAAACGATTTCACAGAGAGCGCTTACTGAAAACGCTTATAGAAGCTAGCGTTGCGTTGTTTGGGCATGCTTTAAAGTTTCCTGGTCCCTGACGTCACCCGCCTCTGATGTCTCGTCACACCAATGGACTGTTTTCACACGTGCTTCACGACATAGTCATGCTTCCAGAACGTTCCTGGGTCATTGACGGATAAGGTTTTTAAAAGTGTAAAAAAATTTAATGGAGATATAATTAATTTTGAAACCATTTTTTTAGTTTTACTAAGTGTTAACAATGAGATTATGTGGTTTGTACAATCAATAAACACTGCTTATGTCATTTTTTTTACAAGATGAACAAAATTTGTCACCAAAAAAGTCATTCGGTTTAACCATGAATATTTCTAAAATTATTAATTTGCAGATAATTATTCATGAAAAAACCTGAATTGTCATTAATGTTGAGATAGTATATAGTGTGTACCACAGAAGAAATATAAAATAACATTACCAGAGATCTCATAAATGTAATCATTTTATTGGACTACTCTAAACCCTCCTACATATTCAAGTAAAAGCACAGGGAAATGAGAAAAGGGGAAATGTAGAAAAAAAGCCTAATCTGCTTTATATTTGTATTATTGTAGTTTGTTTATTTATTAAAAACAATATTATTCTATTTAAATATTTACTATATTTCGGTTTTACCAAATGACCATGGCTGGTTATACCGAATGACTGTCTGCTGCCCTTGACATTATATGAATATTTAAGACAATACACAGACAAAAATAGTTACAAAAGCACATTTTATTTTTAATATAATATTAATGTAATAAAGTACATCAAACATGAAAAAATTTCCGTCACGACCACTATCATCAAATACAATTGACAATTAGCATACAGTTTCAATTAGCGGTATGGTTCTGTTCTGGGCAGCCTAGCATGGATAATAGCAGGGAGAGCAGCGATAAAACACCTTGGGTAAACAGAACAGAAATTGACATGCATTGAGCATGTCAGTTCTGGCAGGCCAAGTAGTCAAGATGCTGCTAACGCTATTGGCCAACAACACGGTCTCATCAGCGATCTGCTCAGCTGAGCTGCATCAGTGCATCAGCTGTTCATCTCCACTCGCTGCTAATGGCTACGCTCAAATCAGGGCACCTTATTTAAACAGATTCAGTTCGCTCCTAACTGCTTGCTGCTCGCTCTCTGCAACCCACCACCTCCCCAGCTCCTCCTTATCGTGTATAACGTGGCATTTGCTATTCTGTCATCGTTGCTGCTCTGTTCATATGGGGGAATAGTTCTGCTCTCCCAGTGCTAAACTGTGAGCGTTCCCTTATGCTGCTGCTGTCCTCTGACTCTCTGCTATTTCATGGTGCTCATGAAAGGTCAGAGGACTCCCTGAACAGAGCCATACCGCCAAATTTCAATTGTCAACTGAATTGCAATTTATTCAATACAATTTCCTAATCATTTCTATTGTCTTGTGTGTTCTTGACTTAAATGGACCTGACAGAACCAACATTAATGCAGATATCATTCATTCAATATTTTAATGTGCAACATAATTCGAGAATTTATTCTGATTCAAGGGGAATCAGAATGCCAAATCCTTACTGGAAACAGGAGGAGCTGGGCAGGGAGGAGGGTAATCAGCTCCTGAGAAACGCGACAGCTACTGATTATACTGAAGGAGCTTATATATGAATACAGTGATAGGAGTCGTATTCATATAGGTATAACTGAGAGTCACTGAGGCGAGATTGACTAACGTGACCTGCCAGAACTGACGCTACGCTTGATTTCATTGTTAATGGAACCAACATATTTACATACAACTCATAGTGTTAATGTGATAATGTGATAAAGTAATTAAAACACTGAAGCATTTAATTGTTCTTGAAACAAATGTTTAAATTGTTAAACATTTAGATTAGATTATATTGTTAGATGCTATATATTCATCAAAGTCATCCAGAGCATAATCTTGAGGACCATGAATTTAGAGGTTCTGGCTCACTAATGGTTGTATGCTCGTCGTCTTTAAAGTAGAAGATTTTGTCTGGGTCTGATGCCAAATGTGGTTCCTGTGGCACCTCATCCACTGCGATGTCAGGTGTCACATTTAAAGACTCTGGGTTCAGGTTCAGTATATTGTTTATGGCCCTCAACTTCTCTCTCTGCCTCCGTTTTGCCCTCATCCATTTAAGACTTCTTTTTTTTTCTTGATCCTTTTGGCCAAGTTCATCAATTAACACTTGTTCCCTTTCGTTGTCACTCCGAGTTACGTCGGATGACGACGAAATGGGGTTTCGCTTAGAAAGCCTATCAACTTCGAGTATTACAAAACGAGCCAATGGCAAAGAAATGCCATGGGTCTGCGGAATTTGCATGACGTAACTCCGCCCCACCTCGTGGGTATAAAAGGAGGAAGTCTGCAACAGCAGTTTATGTTTTTCGCTTCGGAGCCAAGTTAATCCTTCGTTCCACAAGCCATCTCTGAACTGTCAGCTTTTACAGACGAGCGAGATTCTCTGGTGTTGGTGTGACGCCGATCTCCCGGCGAGTGCGCACTTCCTGCTTATCTGTGCTGTGGTTTGCCAGCGAGTGTGTTTCTCCCCGGGCGCTTCTACACTCTCAGAGTTTCTTTTCTCTCACAAAAAGAGCTTGCACGGGCACGTCTTTTTAAAGATGCACCGCCCGTGCACTTCTGGTTGCGGTAGACTGGTTGCCGACTCTGATGGGCACGAGCGCTGCATAGTGTGTTTGGGCTTTGATCACGCTAGAGCAGCGCTCGTGGATGAGTCATGTTCTCACTGCGGGAACATGACCATCGCAACACTACGATCGAGGCTCCATGATCTCGCAAGAGTGAGGGTCCCCTCATCCACACCCCGATCTAGTGTCTCCTCGAGAGGCCCTACTTCGGCTGGTGGCCAGGGTGATCTGAGGGTGACGGTTTGGAACAAAGCGCCGACTACACGTCCGTGCCCAGCCGCACCCTCTCCAGTGTTGCAACCCGCGAGTGTTCAGGGGATTTCCGCGGGTCCATCTCCTGATGCCCCGCGGATTTCCTTTGGCGCTCCAGAGGAGGACGCCATGTCTATCGCAGCATCACAAGGTGGGTCTGATTCTTTTGGAAGTGAAGACTCGGCACAGCTGCCACCTTCCGGTGTGCATACGGTTGCGTCCGAGTCTGATCCGGAGATGACGGCCATGCTTGCCCGGGCCGCCGCGAGCATCGGACTAGAGTGGTCCCCTCCACCCTGTCCTGAGCGCTCGCGGTTGGATGATTGGTACTTGGGTAAGGCCGCGGACCCCCGTCCGCGGCAAACCCCAATACCTTTCTTCCCGGATGTGCATGATGAGATCTCGAAGTCCTGGAAGACTCCCATGTCTTCCCGTGACCGCTCGTTGGTTTCATCCGCCTTTCCTCCCCTCGAGGAGGCGGCTGCCCGTGGGTACACTGGGCTCCCCCCGGTTGAACGCTCTGTTGCGATGCAGCTGTGTCCTCAGAGCGCTTCTTCTCGTGGTGAGCCTAAGCACCCATCCAAGGCCTGTAGGTACTCGTCTACATTAGTGGCGAAGTCCTACAGAGCGGCGGGACAGGCAGCCACCTCTCTGCATGCCATGGCCATTCTGCAGGTCTACCAGGCCCAGATGCTCAAGGACATGCACGAGGGGAGGGCGGACCCAGGTCTCTTCAATGAGCTGCGTGCCGCCACCGACCTCGCTCTCCGGGTGACGAAGGTGACCGCACGCTCCCTGGGTTTGGTGATGTCCACAGCCGTGATCCAGGAGAGACACCTCTGGCTGAACCTCGCTGATATGCGGGATGCCGAGCGGTCCCGTCTGCTCGACACCCCCATATCACAGGCCGGCCTTTTCGGCGGTGCAGTCGAGGATTTCGCCCAACAGTTCTCGACTGCTCAGAAACAGACTGAGGCGATTAAGCACATTCTGCCCCGACGGCCCGCTGCTGCCTCCACCCAGCCGACCGGGCAGAATCCTCAGCCTGTTCGCCGCCGAGGGCGCCCTCCTGCGGTTCCCCCCCCTCCCGCCCGGCCCAAGCAGCAGCCTCCACCCGGGCCCGGTCGCGGAGGAAGCCGCAAGAAGGCGCCCCAGCCCTCTCCTGCCCCGCCCCCCGCTAAACGCCGGGCTAAGCGGCGCTTCTGAGACGGGCTGCTCAGGGATGACTCTCACTTCTCAGGAGATGGTAGCAGGACCACTCCTTCCCCCGGTGGAGGGCCGGGGGAGAATCTTTTGTTCTCCACTCCCCGCTGCTCACCCACGGGTGGGCAGCACCCTAATGTGGTTAAAGAAAGAAGTGACATGTTCATCCCTGAGCACACAGAGTTCTCGGACGACACGGTGCGCCGCCTCCGAGCCGTGCACCCCTCGTCCCCCTCTGTCCCAGAGCCGGATGACAGCACGCGCCGTCCCCGGACCGTGCAGCTCTCATCCCCCTCTGTCGCCAGCCCCCTGGCAGAGCAGACCCCCGTGGAACGTTCGTCCTTTCCTGGTCTCCTCTGTCAGGACGCGGTCAATGACTATGCCCCGACACTGGGCCGCTATGCCGTCCACGTCCGGGACAGTCATTCCGCCTCGCTGCCCCACCGACGGGAAGTCTGTGGTTCGCATGACCCCGCTGGTACAGTTCTTGGGAGACTGGTTAGAGCTTCCCCACCTGTCCCGCTGGGTCGCCCGAACGATCAGGCTCGGCTACGCGATTCAGTTCGCGCGGTCTCCTCCCCGATTCAGGGGAGTTCGCTCCACTATGGTCGGTGGCAATGCCCCCATCATGAGAGCGGAGGTTGCTACCCTGCTGGCGAAGGGTGCGATCGAGACTGTCCCTCCAGCCGAAATGAGGTCCGGCTTCTACAGCCCGTACTTCATTGTCCCGAAGAAATCCGGTGGGTTACGGCCAATCCTGGACCTGCGCGTGCTGAACCGCTCCCTTCACAGGCTGCCGTTCAGGATGCTCACTGCCAAGCGCATTTTCGAATGTGTACGGCCCCAGGATTGGTTTGCAGCGATCGACCTGAAGGGCGCCTACTTTCATGTCTCCATTCTCCCTCGACACAGGCCGTTTCTACGGTTTGCTTTCGAGGGGCAGGCATATCAGTACGCGGTTCTCCCATTCGGGTTAGCCCTGTCTCCTCGCGTCTTCACGAAGGTCGTCGAGGCAGCCCTTGTTCCTCTTCGGGAACACGGGGTTCGCATCCTGAACTATCTCGACGACTGGCTGATTCTAGCTCACTCTCGGGATCAGGTTTGCGAACACAGGGACCTAGTGCTCCGGCACCTAGCCCGTCTGGGCCTTCGGGTCAACTGGGAGAAGAGCAAACTTTGCCCCGTGCAGAGGATCTCTTTTCTCGGTATGGAAATCGACTCGGTCGCCATGTCCGCGCAGCTTACGAGCGAGCGCGCGCAGTCACTGCTGACTTGCCTGAGACAGTTCGAGGGCAAGAGTGCGGTTCCACTGAAACTTTTTCAGAGGCTCCTGGGGCATATGGCATCTGCAGCCGCGGCAACGCCGCTCGGATTGCTTCATATGAGACCGCTTCAGCTTTGGCTTCGCGACCGAGTCCCGAGGTGGGCATGGCAACACGGCACCCTCCGAGTACCAGTTACTCCGACCTGCCGTCAGACCTTCACCCCGTGGGCGGACCTCAGCTTTCTACGGGCCGGAGTGCCCCTGGAACGAGCTTCGCGGCATGTTGTTGTATCGACAGATGCCTCTTCCACGGGCTGGGGCGCCATGTGCAATGGACGTGCTGCCGCGGGCTCCTGGATAGGACCCCAGCGCCTATGGCACATCAATTGCCTCGAGTTGCTGGCTGTACGTCTTGCTCTGCGCCGCTTCCGGGCCGTGCTCAAGGGCCAGCACGTACTAGTCCGATCAGACAATACCGCCACTGTAGCGTACATCAACCGTCAAGGTGGTCTGCGCTCCCGCCGTATGTCGCAACTCGCCCGCCATCTCCTCTTATGGAGCCAGAAGCATCTGAGGTCGCTTCGTGCCATTTTTATCCCCGGAGCTCTGAACTGTGTAGCCGACGAGCTCTCACGGTTTCAACTCCTCCCGGGAGAATGGCGGCTCCATCCCCGGTCGGTTCAGCTGATTTGGGACCAGTTCGGGGACGCACAGATAGGTCTGTTTGCCTCCCACGACTCGACCCATTGCGCCCAGTATTATTCCCTGACCGAGGGCACGCTCGGCACGGATGCTCTGGCGCACAGCTGGCCGCAGGGCCGCAAGTATGCGTTTCCCCCAGTGAGCCTTCTTGCGCGGACCTTGCGCAAGGTCAGGGAGGACGAGGAGCAGGTCATGCTGGTTGCGCCGTACTGGCCCACCAGGACCTGGTTCTCCGAACTGGTTCTCCTCGCGACAGCACCTCCCTGGCCGATCCCTCTGAGGAAGGACCTACTTTCTCAGGGACGGGGCACCCTATGGCACCCTTGTCCCGATCTTTGGAAACTCCACGTGTGGCTCCTGGACGGGACGAGGCAGGTTTGAGTACCCTACCACCACCGGTGGTGGCTACCATCACTTCCGCTAGAGCTTCGTCCACGAGACATCTCTATGCGTTGAAGTGGAACCTCTTCGTCAGCTGGTGCTCTTCTCACCGAGAAGACCCCCGGAGATGTTCGATTGGTGTCGTGCTTTCCTTCCTACAAGATGGGTTGGAGCGAAGGCTGTCTCCCTCCACCCTAAAGGTCTATGTCGCCGCCATTGCCGCACAGCATGACCTTGTTGAAGGTAAGTCTTTGGGGAAGCACGACCTGATCGTCAGGTTCCTGAGAGGAGCGAGGAGACTGAATCCTCCTCGCCCTCCTCTCGTTCCCTCTTGGGATCTCGCAGTGGTGTTAACTGCCCTGCGGAGTGCTCCCTTTGAGCCTTTGCAGTCAGTGGAGCTTAAGTTCCTGTCAATGAAGACAGCACTCCTGGTTGCTCTGGCCTCCATCAAGAGGGTAGGGGACCTGCACGCATTCTCCGTTGACGAAGCGTGCCTGGAATTCGGGCCGGCTTACTCTCACGTGATCCTGAGACCCCGGCCTGGATATGTGCCCAAGGTTCCTACCACTCCCTTTCGGGACCAGGTGGTGAACCTGCAAGCGCTGCCCCCGGAGGAGGCAGACCCAGCCTTGGCACTGCTCTGTCCAGTACGCGCTCTTCGCGCCTATGTAGACAGGACGCGGTGTTTCAGGACCTCAGACCAGCTCTTTGTCTGTTATGGTGGGAAGCTGAAGGGAAAGGCTCTCTCCAAGCAAAGGTTGTCTCACTGGATAGTGGACGCCATTGCTTTGGCATACCAGCAGCAAGGTCGTCCATGCCCCCTTGGTGTGACTGCCCACTCCACCCGGAGTGTGGCGTCCTCTTGGGCTCTAGCGCATGGCGCCTCGCTAACAGACATCTGCAGAGCTGCAGGCTGGGCGACACCGAACACATTCGCCAGATTTTACAATCTCCGAGTGGAGCCTGTGTCCTCTCATGTACTCGCTTCAACTAGCTAGTACTGGACCCGCTCAGGTGTCTTCGCTTGCTCGCCATTCCACTCCACGGACTGGATACGTGCGATATTCCCCTCAGGTGAGCTTCTCCGAAAGCCCTGAGTTCCTCCAGCACTTCTGACGTCGCCGCCAGTGTCTATTGCCTGCGCGCCGGCTAGGTGCCTCCCGTGTGCATGGTCCCTCCCCTGAGCGACCCCCACATGTGTATTTCCACTGTAAGCCTCTTTCGAGCATGTGTCTTTCCCTTGGCAAGCCACCTTGCCACCCCTGGGGTTGAAATATTCCACCTGCGGCTGGACACCCCAGTGTTCGTCATATGCATCCTTCGGGTCATATGTGTATTCTCTAAGTCCCCCCCCCTCTGGGTTGGCAATAATTGCATATTTCCTCTAAAATTGTGGGATATGCTCCCCAGTGTACCTTGGTATTCCTGTGCTAAATAGGAGTCCTTCGTCCGTGCTAGTCTCACGACAGGGATCTCAGATTTACGCAGGGCACTGGAAGACAGCTGAGAAGGTGGCGTGATTAGACTGGTAACCCCATTTCGTCGTCATCCGACGTAACTCGGAGTGACAACGAAAGGGAACGTCTCGGTTACGTATGTAACCCTCGTTCCCTGAGTAGGTTACGTCTTCCTGCCACTTTCCGCTGTTCCGCGGGGATCGCCTGAGCTCAGTCTTGGCTCCTCAGCGAAGAAACATAAACTGCTGTTGCAGACTTCCTCCTTTTATACCCACGAGGTGGGGCGGAGTTACGTCATGCAAATTCCGCAGACCCATGGCATTTCTTTGCCATTGGCTCGTTTTGTAATACTCGAAGTTGATAGGCTTTCTAAGCGAAACCCCATTTCGTCGTCATCCGACGTAACGTCTCCGTTCCCTACTCAGGGAACGAGGGTTACATACGTAACCGAGACGTTCTTTTTTGCCACTGAGTTTTCTTCTTTGGTAACTAAAAACAAAAAAGAAAACTATACCACTACTACTACTAATAATAATAATACTAATCATATAATATTGGCAGGTGTTCCTGTTAATCACTCAGTTTTCTTTAGTTACTAAATGCAAAATAGAGCAGATTGTATACATTGTAACAGTGTTATGATGCAATTAGCGCTATATGTATAGAATTATAATAATAGTAATAATAATAATGAAATAATATAAATAATAAAAACAAATTTTATTTTTCTCTTCTTTTGGCAAGTATCTCTTCTTTTTTAACAGGATCAGCTTTGATCCTTTCCCAATAGCAAGCTGCTTTTTCCTTATTTGATAAAGGCTTCTGCAAAAGTAAAATTCGGTCAAAATGATGTAATAATATACTCTGCCATTTCCTATTAAAAACAATGTTGTATTTATTTATTCCAGATATGTACAAATATACTTTTGGTAAAACCGAATGACAATATTTTCAAACAATGTTACAGCCTGATATCTAGCTAGCTATCTAGTTATCTGACTAGCTTGCTAGCAAAAAGACAATTAAACATTTTATATTTAGTACAACTTTTTAAAATATTACTACATTTTCCATGTTTTATAGCGGTTGTACCGAATGACCCGATATTTCGGGACATGCGTATGAGCAAGTGAAAACATGAATTTTTCTAATAGTTAAGAGTGAGTTACTTACTTTGCTTCATGATCATGGGGTCCTTTGCAGGTGTCTGAATGATATCACATCCTGTCACATGATATTGACTGCATGACTTTATCCAAAATGGTGCCTTTATATTGGTTACTCCAATATAAGTTTTTCCGGACATTCTTTCTTATAACAAAGCAATGACTTCTACACATAATTTTAATACCATTTTGCACTATGTTGCTATATAATGTTATAAAATCATGCCAGAATAAAAACTATATAAATTTATTACATTTTAAGATATTTTAATCACAAATGGAATGGCTGTATTGGCCTTCGGACGGTTAAACCGAATGACTTTTTGACACTTCAAAATCTTTAAAATACCTTTATATGTAGTAAAATATAATTAAAACCTTTTGGATTCAATAAAAGAGATCAAGTTGTATGACCTTACATACTTTGGATGCCATATCTTTGTTTTTTATTATTATTAAGGCCTTTGGACAAAAAAATGGCCCGTCACATCATTGACCCTCTACTACAGAGTCAATCGAAGCAGCGCAAGTTCCCTTGAAAGGGAAATAAATATTTTGTAACGTTTTAATTGTCTTTATTGTCAGTGTTACTTGATCAATTTAATGTATCCTTATTGAATAAAAGTTAATTTCTTGTAAAAAAAAATAAAAAAATCTTGGTCACTCCAAATTTTCCAGTGGTATATACTGTATATAAAAATAGGCCAGCTCGATTGCTCGATTGCTTTTGTCCGCCTCACTGCCTGCTGTGAGCTGTGAGTTTGTTTGCGTTGTGGCTGTCTAAGCCTCGTATTAGCTTCGTATTTCCTTCTGTTTTTCCGTATTTCTCTCTTTATTCTGTTCTGAACCATCATTTAACTCATAATTACAACTCGGACTGTTGGCCAGACACGTCTCAAGCCATTATACGGCTGGAACCGCAAATACGGTTGGAACATTGGTTGTTGGTCGTAGAGCGAGACACCGCTTCACTGCTGTTCGCCCTGCGATCGACTGCTTTTGTCAGCCTCGTTGCCCGCTGTAAGTTTGTTTGTTTGCGTTTGTTTGTTTGCGCAAATACGGTTTGAACATTGGTTGTTGGTCGTAGAGCGAGACACCGCTTCACTGCTGTTCGCTCTGCAATCGACTGCTTTTGTCAGCCTCGTTGCCTGCTGTGAGTTTGTTTGTTTTCCCGTCTATCGTGCGTCTACATTACACCCATACCACTAAAAAGACGTTTTTTACCCAAGACTTGAGTCATAAATTAGTATAAATATTAATAGCATCACTGGTTGCATCATTGCTAACTTACTGTCCATCTGTTAAAATGGCGAATATATCAGGTGTATGTTATCTACCTTTTGGTGCAGATGTGAACAAATCTGAATTGCTCGCGGTGCAGTCTGAATTAGAAGCTGTAGAAAAGCAGATCCGTGGCCTTCTAGAGAGAAAAGCTGAGCTGAGAGACCGGCGTTTAGCTCTTGAAACATCACGCGCTGATGCACACGGATCAGTGATTAACGTTAGTAACCCGCTGACGCTGACCTCGTCTACTCCGTGCGTTTCTCAGCATTGGTCCCGAGCGTCCAGGTCACGATCAGCCATGATTTCATTCACTCCAGGTCCAACACACCACCACGAAGCCTGGGTGGTTCCGCGGAAGCCGCGTGCCAGGACAAAAATCTTTTCGCCCCTCCCGGTTTTCGAGATCTCCACTCAGAACCGCTTCTCCCCTCTTCGCGAAACGGAACGCGATGCTGTGATCATCGGCGATTCCACCGTCCGACACGTCCACGCTACGTTAGGTAAAAGTAAGCTGCACAGTCACTGCTTTCCTGGTGCTCGTGTTCTCGATATCACTGCGCGGGTAACTGAGATCTTGAACGGTGACGAGCGCGTCGGAGCTGTTGTGCTGCACGCGGGAGCTAACGACATTAGGCTGCGACAGACGGAGGTTCTGAAGAAAGACTTCAGGAGCCTTATCGATACGGTACGCAGCACATCGCCTGAAACATCGATTATTGTGTCTGGACTGCTTCCTACGTACCGACGAGGGCATGAAAAGTTCAGTAGATTATTCGCGCTAAATGAATGGTTATTGTCATGGTGCAATGAGCAGAAACTGATTTTTGTAAATAATTGGAATCTGTTTTGGGAGCGACCAAGGCTCTTCCGCGCTGATGGCTTACACCCAAGTAGAATCGGGGCAGATCTTCTGTCAGATAACATCTCCAAGATGTTAAATACCATTTGACTAGTAACCAAAAATCCAAATCACAGTCTCTACTTCACCAATTTAATTGATATTAATACTAGTGTAGAACATTGCATAGAAACTGTGTCTATTCCTCGTTTACTAAGATCAAATAATAAATCTACTGCGGGTCTAGAAAAAATCTAATTGTTAATAAAACAAAAAATCTCGCTATTAGTGAACAAAAACAATTTCTAAAGCTAGGTCTTCTAAACATTAGATCGCTCACACCTAAGGCGGTTATTGTAAATGAAGTGGTCACAGATAATAATTTCGATGTTCTGTGCCTTACTGAAACCTGGCTTAAACCAAATGATTATTTCGGTCTAAATGAGTCTACTCCGCCAGGATACTGTTATAAGCATGAGCCCCGTCTGATCGGTCGTGGCGGCGGTGTTGCAACAATATACAGAGATATCCTTAATGTTACTCAGAAAACTCATCATAGGTTTAATTCGTTTGAAGTGCTAAATGTTTAAAGTAGAAGAAAAAAAAATCCCTATTATCTCTAGCATTGGCTACCGTATATAGACCTCCAGGGCCTTATGCCAATTTCCTAAAAGAGTTGGCTGACTTTCTATCAGATCTTTTGGTCAACGTCGATAAAGCATTAATTGTTGGAGATTTTAACATACACGTAGATAATTTAAATGATGCGTTAGGGGCTGCGTTTACAGATTTATTAAACTCCTTCGGGGTCAAGCAAAACGTTACCGGACCATCTCATCGTCTTAATCATACACTCGATTTAATTATATCATATGGAACCGATCCAACCGATATAGATATCATTCCACAAAGTGATGATGTCACTGACCACTACTTGGTAACTTGCATATTACGCACTGCTGTAATATGTCATGTTGTGCCACGTTATCGACCAGGTAGAACAATTCGTCCATCCACCATAGATCATTTCTCAAATAGCTTATCTGATCTGCCTCAGCTGCTGCCTGAACCCAAACAAACAGATGAATTAGACGAACTAACTAGCACTATGAGCACCATTCTCTCTAGAACATTGGATATTGTTGCACCCATTAGATTAAAAAAGGTCAGAGAATACTACGTATGTTTTAAAGAGAGAAACCCGTAATTTAGAGCGTAAATGGAAAAAAACTAATTTAGAGGTCTTTAGAATCGCGTGGAAAGACAGTATGTCACTTTATAAAAAGGCACTTAAAACGGCCAGGGCTGAGCACCTCAGCAAATTAATAGAAAACAACCGAAATAATCCAAGGTTTTTATTTAATACCGTGGCTAGACTAACAAATAAACAGACGTCGTCTGAACAAAATACCTCGTTACAGTTTAGTAGTAATAATTTCATGAACTTCTTCACCAAGAAAATTGAAAGCATCAGAATCAAAATCGTAAACGTTCGATCTTTGCTCGCGCCTTATAATTCGGCCGCAATTATCACCCCGCAAGATCAATTACAATGCTTTACAACCATAGAACAAAAAGAGTTAAATAAACTTATCACTTCATCTAAAACAACAACATGTTTATTAGATCCTATACCAACTGAACTACTGAAAGAAGTGTTACCTATAGTGGAAGAGCCTCTTCTCAATATTATTAACTCATCTTTATCTTTAGGTCATGTTCCAAGAACGTTCAAGCTGGCAGTTATAAAACCTCTTATTAAGAAACCACAATTAGATCCAAATAACCTAGCAAATTACAGACCCATTTTGAATCTTCCAATTATGTCAAAAATATTAGAAAAAGTTGTGTCCGCTCAACTCGGCTCTTTCTTGCAAGAAAACGACATCTATGAAAAGTTTCAGTCTGGATTCAGGCCACATCATAGCACTGAAACTGCGCTTGTTAGAATCACAAATTATTTACTTTTAGCTTCGGACCAAGGCTGTATCTCAGTACTAGTTTTACTTAGTGCTTAGATCTTAGTGCTGCGTTCGATACTATAGATCACACAATACTCTTAGATCGACTACAAAATTACACTGGAGTTCAAGGACAAGCATTAAGCTGGTTCAGGTCATACTTATCTGACCACTACCATTTCGTCTACTTAAATGGAGAAAAATCGATTATAACTTCGGCAAACTATGGAGTGCCGCAGCATTGTTATGCTGATGACACTCAAATATATATTTCATCACGGCCAGATGAATACGCTAAATTATCCAAATTGACAGATTGTGTTAAAGATATAAAAGATTGGATGACGCGTAATTTTCTTTTATTAAATCCAGACAAGACAGAGGTAATACTTATCGGTTCTAAAAACCGTCCACAAAACCTTTCACAGCACGACTTTAACATAGTAGGTGTGATGATGCAGCAAGGACGAAGCAGAGAGAGAATCCAAATGCAGTTCATTTAATAAAATAACAGGTGAAACAACGGAACACGGAACTCAGGACAGGAACAATGAAGCAACAACAACGACCGACAAACCACAACTGAAACACAGAGGTATAAATAGACAGGCAAACAAGCTAAACAAGATAACAAGGGGGCGTGGCTAATCAGAAACACATGGGAACAATGATCAGACAATTAACAAGACACATGGCAAACAGGGAATCACATGACCGACAAGAACAAGGAACAAGACACAAAACCCACACCGTGACAGTAGGATGCCCTGTTACTTTATCCGCTACAGTAAAAGACCTGGGTGTTACAATAGACTGCAACCTGTCTTTTAAAAAGCATATTTCATATGTTACAAAAACTGCCTTTTTCCACCTTAGAAACATTGCTAAGCTACGTAATATGCTATCAGTCTCTGATGCAGAAAAGTTAGTTCATGCATTCATGACCTCGAGACTAGATTACTGTAATGCTTTATTAGCTGGTTGTCCTGCATCTTCAATAAACAAGCTACAGTTAGTCCAAAATGCAGCCGCTAGAGTTCTTACTAGATCAAGAAAATATGATCATATAACACAGATTTTATCATCACTTCATTGGTTACCTATAAAGTTCCGTATTAAATACAAGGTATTGCTTTTGACTTATAAAGCTCTAAATGGTTTAGCTCCATTCTATTTAACGGATCTTCTATCGCCTTACAATCCATCGCGCTCTTTAAGATCACTAAATTCGAGGCTTCTGGTCATTCCTAGGATATCCAGATCCACCAAAGGAGGCAGAGCATTTTCACATTTAGCTCCGAAGCTCTGGAATAGCCTTCCTGATATTGTTCGTAGCTCAGACTCGCTCTCCCAATTTAAAACTAGACTGAAGACGCATCTATTTAGCCAGGCATTCATTTAAATTTTTTATCTTACAGTTACTGTAAATTCGGCCTCTAGTTCATAAACGCCAGAGGAGAACTGGCCCCCGACTGAGCCTGGGTTCTCCCAAGGTTTTTTTTTCTCCATTGGGTCATCTGATGGGGTGTTAGGACACCATTAGGTCACTGGATGGAGTTTTTCGGTTCCTTGCCACTGTTGCCTTTGGCTTGCTCAGTTGGGGATATTCAAATTAATTAACCAATCATACCATTGATCAGCTCTACCAAACTTGGATGTCTTTTTTCCAGTAATAAACAAACATTGTTAAGTTGTTTTGATTGATACTGTGAAGCAGCTTTGATACAATCTGTATTGTGAAAAGCGCTATATAAATATATTTGACTTGACTTGACTTGACTTACAGTAATGATAACAGATATTACAAAATATATAAGAAGAATTGTATAATTTAAAATGTTTTGATAATTGTTTCTATTTTTTGCAATTTCACTTTTTTTTATCAGTTTCATTGATCACCAAATGTTTTTATGATCATGTGGATGCTAACAATGATATTCAACTGAAATGAAAGATTCAGCCATTGTAGCCCACACTTCAACCTACACGTCTTCTCCAGAGCATTATAGTCAAATAAAAATGCAGCTGCAGTGTGAATGCCACTGCTAGAACTGCATTGTGTTTGCTTATTTTGTTTAGGATTTGTTTGTACTATGGAAAGGTCACATTCAGCGTGAAAGTGTTTATGTCATCAAGTAAACCCACCTTCTCTTTGAACCATAGAGAAAAGCTTGTGCATATCTGTAATATTCTGAAAGGACTTATTGTGAAAATTGTGGCTCCTGACCGTAAATTTAGGTATAGGGCAGATTCTGGGTCTTAGCGTCAGTTTACGATAAACAGTATTGTAATCACTGAACACGCGCAGGGAACTTTTGGCACAGGTTGTGTTATTCAGCCTGAGGGTTGCGCTCTAATGTTGATGATTGACAGGCTTTAAAGGGATAGTTCACCCTAAAACCCTTCTTTCACCCTTCTTTCTTTTACGGACCACAAAAAGAGAATTAAAAAAATAAATGCCCTGCTCGTGCTCATCCATAAACAGGGCTTAAAGTATTAAAATAAATGCCCTGCTCGTGCTCATCCATAAACAGGGCTTAAAGTATTCCGGTATTGTAATCACTGTGCCGGATCTCCGGCGTGTGGCCGTGAGAAAAAAAAAATTGTGAACTTGCATGCAGTTTAATATTTGAGTCAATTGATTTCACCTACCAATCAAATGAGAGGAACGCAGCTCTAACTAACGTTACAAGCCTATCAGAAGCAGAGAAGGATGGGTCCTGGCAACACAGTGTGATTGAGATCCATTCGTCACGTTAGCGTCATCGGTGAAAGCATGGAGCGCAAGTTCATGAAGCCTGGCGATGATGTCCTACCCACGGGCGTAATTTCCTATGCGGACAGGGGGGACCATGCCCCCCCCACTTTTCAAAATCCTGTTTGTGTCCCCCGCCCCTTTCAAATTCGTTTGTTATGATTTTTAACTGCACGCCGTCATTGCTACGGAGGACCAGGACCGAGACTGAGTAAAATAGCTCACTGAACGTTCTAATGAGCGGGTATAGCGGTTCGGCACAGTCAGCGATGAAACGCCAAAAACAACAACAGGTGACTTTAATGTCCTCATGGATGAAAAGAAAGAAAGCAGATACGAGTTGGTTGATTCAGTAAATTAGCTCAGGTCAGGATAATCATATTTTCTGTCTACACATTTTGATGTTAGTCTTACGTTGACTGAGCTAACGTTAACATACACTGCTGCTAGGTAACTTCAGACTGTTAGCTAAATATTTAATGTAGAACATTCTGTGTAGCTTACTAAAAAAACATTCTGTGTAGGCCTACCATGAAAACGAGTCCACTTTAAACCGCAGCATTTTCTGTCAGCAATGTGTGACAAGTAGTGCTGTCAACGTTAACGCATGCGATCAATTTTTGTCCAGCTTTAACGTGTTAAAATATTTAATGCAATTAACGCAGCATCCGTTCTTTCTGTCATCCTTTAGCTAGGGTTATGTGATCCCGCTCTTATTCACGCGAATGCTTTTAAACCATTTATGCGATCTTGGAGGTGAAGATGCTGGATGTGGAGGTCCTGGGCTGGTGTGGTTACATGGGGTCTGCGGTTGTGAGGCTGGTTGGATGTACTGCTAAATTCTCTGAAACGCCTTTGGAGACGGCTTATGGTAGAGAAATGAACATTCAATTCACGGACAACAGCTCTGGTGGACATTACTGCAGTCAGCATGTCAACTGCACGCTCCCTCAAAACTTACGACATCTGTGGCATTGTGCTGTGTGATAAAACTGTACAGTTTAGAGTGGCCTTTTATTTTGGCCAGCCTAAGGCACACCTGTGCATTAATCATGCTGTCTAATCAGCATCTTGATATGCCACACCTGTGAGGTGGATGGATTATCTCGGCAAAGGAGAAGTGCTCACTAAAGGCGGGCGTACACGGTGCGATTTTTTGCTGTTTTACGAGCTCGCAGATGATTTTTTTTCACTCGGGAGAAATTCGCGTGTAAATCGGTTATGCTCGCATGTCGTGGCTCGTATCGTGTGCGAGGAAGATACGAGCCGAGCCGAGCACCTCTCGACCTCCCGATAATTTTTAAGCATGTGGAAAAAGTTCGGGAGCTGTCGGCTTGCATTCGTGAGGTGTGTGCGTTTGAATGAGCCGATTTGTCGATCTATCTGAATTTGACCAATCAGGAGCTGAGAAAATCCACAGAAGAAAGACGAAAATGGTATGGACTACTAGAAACACTGCTTCAATTAATGTTTTTATGATGACTTTGTGAAAGGTTAACTAAACAGCATCTGCCGTGTTCCTGCTGGCCAGTATTTGGCATATTTCATTCTGTAACATACAGATCTGTATTATGCTATTGTTTTTGATAGTGCTATACATTTATTACAGATTCTTACACGTCACGATGATCATTGCGTTTGTATCTTCCTAACAGCAATTACAGTTTGTCTACAGCCTAATCTTTTTTTTTATTAATGCTGACAGAACAATGTTGCCAGATATTGCTACGAAAAACAAGCAAAAACAAATAAAAACAAAGAAATTATAAAAATCCAAAATAAGTTCAAAGCTTGTGTTTTGGAAATAAGATTAACATATCACGAAACACTTTAATAACTTCCTAAACTGTGACATTAATCCAAAAAACAAGTCCAGAATACTACTGTCACCTTTCCATTATGTGGATCTGGCAACACGGGATCTGGCACCCGCGCCCTCACTCACAACGCGCTCAAGCTCACACAAGCCCCGTTCACTGCGCTAGCTTCTCGCAGCAAAATGAATTGCAAACACTCACATGATGAGGTGGTTTAAACGGCTAATTAATCATTCAGAAAGCTTGAAATTTTATTTTTTAATGTGTAGCAGCCTACCAAGTTTTTTAACTAATTCACACACACACACAAGGGTGACCGGACGTCCGTTTCCCGGTGCTGAAAACGAGCCTATATAGCCTATGTAGCAAAATAATCACGGCTTGTATCAATATTTTATATGCAGTTATGAGAGAGTTTTTGGCGCGGAACTTCGTGCGATTTCTTCGGAATTCAGCAGGTCGTAAAATCGTGTCGTATATCATTGCCTCCGTACGTTTTTCGGGTAAACTCACTCGTAAAGTGTGCGTGGACATACGATCTTCCGACCGTCAGAATTCGCACCGTGTACGCCCGCCTTAACACAGATTTAGAAAGATTTGTGAACAATATTTGAGAGAAATAGGCCTTTTGTGTACATAGAAAAAGTTTTAGATCTTTGAGTTCTTTGTTTTATAACCTTATTCAATTTCTGTATATTTCATACCTGTTAGACAGGAAAGGTGCAGGTAAATATGACCAGGGCCGGCGATTGCTATAGGCGAACTAGGCGGTTGCCTAGGGCGACAAATGTGTTGGGGGCGCGGTGCGCGGGCGCCCTCTAATGTCGCCCTTGGCCTACTTCCCATTAATCACAGAATTAGAATGACAAGCGAAACAAAAACATGTTTATTAAACATGATCATCCTAAGGCGCCCCCTCAGCCACACGTTTAATTACTTGTCAACCTGATTATTAGATTGAATTGATGATTATTGCTGATCATTTAACGGGGGGTGGGGGGTTACGTTACGTTAGGCAAGTGCTCAGCTGCTGGCGCGTTGATCAAAACCCTCTGGTGCACTGGGACGAAAACGGAGAAAGCAACAAGATAAAAAGAAAGCCCAGTATAGAGGTAAGTCTTCTCATCACAGCCATTAAGGTGTCAAACGAAATAAATTTACTTAGTATTGTGCACAGGCATGCTGGCCATCGGGACTACCGGGAGCGAATTCTTTTCCCCCAGGATGGTAGAGATTCCCGGTGGGCCGACGTGCTTTTTGGGCTGATACGTCGTACTTTTTTTTTTTTTTTTTTTTTTTTTTTTTTGTCTTAGTGGCCCATAAAACTCGTAAATCGGCCCATTCGTTTTGTTTTGTTTTGTTTAATTGGCGGCGCTGGGTTACTTCCAAGTAACAAAATTAATTATGAAAGTTTCCTTTATTTTTCAGTGCATTTGTTTTACAATATAGCCTATGGCTATTACTGTCATGGGATTAATATTATAACTATTATTATGTAGTAGTGTAATGTAGACAGACACTGTAACTAAAAGAGGTTTGAATTTTTCTTTGTTCAATTTGCACACTGAATATTGGTTGGAGCTTTTCGTTTTGAACTCTCAAAGTGCACCAGATTGATGAATTTACCATTAAAATACACAACATTTTCTTACGGGGGGCATACCCCCGAAACCCCCTTAACCTTGTAGCAGCCTAATAGATTAGTAATAATAGTAGTGGTGATAGTAATTGTAATTTATATACTACAAGTTACATGGTCAGACAAAATGTATTTGTACAATGCAACTATGTAGGATGATAGAAATATCATTCAACGTTCTTTGTAGCATTTGTATGAACAATTTATTTTACAGTTGAAGTCATAATTTGCTTGTTGAAGTTTTGGAGAGACTATAAGAGAATTTTTGTTTAGTTTAATAAATACTTATAATTTGTAAGTATTTTTAATAAAGGGGGGGGGGGGGGTGCAAAACTCAATCTCGCCTAGGGCAACCAAAGGGCTAGAGCCGGCCCTGAATATGACATTTATTATGGGTTTAAAACACTCCACTTTTTTTGGAAATAGGCTCATTATCCAACTCCCCTAGAGTTAAACAATTGAGTTTTACCGTTTTCGAATCCATTCTGCCGATCTCCGGGTCTGGCGGTAGCACTTTTAGCATAGCTTAGCATAGATCATTGAATCTGATTAGACCGTTAGCATCTCTCTCAAAAACATGACCTTCCCCTGTTAAGACAAAATCACGTTTTTTGTTGAGCATTGAGGAATTTATGTAGTTAATATGTTTCACATAAAATAAGTGGATGGAAACATAGCTAGTGAGTGAATATTGTACAGGAATATTGTACAAGCATGATCACACACAAACACACAAGGCAATTGTTTTTGTGCTAAATTTAAAGTCCTTAAAGAAATACAATACAATTTTTTGTTACTTTAAATTGTCCACTGTATTCAAAACTCATTCTTTGTTCTTTAATAACATTCTTGCATACATTTATATTGTGTTAATCTTATTTGAGCAAATTAGCTCTCATTGTTACATCCATCCCCAGCCTGTGTTATGTAACAACAGAACTCTTTGTGTTGGACATTAACTCACATAATTTGTGATTATGCTGTAGGCTACATGTCCAAGGGAGTTATATTTGTAGCTGACAAATGTGGCTACCATGTATTAAATTTTGAGATATATAGCATAAACAATCATTGAGTTACCAATGCTCAAACAAAAGGTGTTACTTTCATCCCGGTCTCCCCTACTGGTTTTAGGCGTCCATATCAGTCTTCCGTTCGGCTTGGGTGTGCTGAATGATTACTGATCTATACAGCGGGGTAATGTTATTGGAGTAAAGAAGAGAATAACGTTAGGGTAACATTAAACTTATGTTAGAATAACCTTCTAAAAAAACAAAAACTAACTTTCTATTTCCGTTAAGAAAACTTTCCTGGCTAACCAAAAACAAACCTTTAAAAAAGGATGTTCTGGGAACCATGTTCTTGCAAAACCTAACATCCTGGGAACCAAAAATTGTTGGCTGGGTATATCTTACATATAAATGGACAAATTTAATCTTATTTAAAAACTAACATTCTGGGAAGCAACAAATATTAGCTGGGTAGTAAATCGTACATATTAATGGACAATTTTAAATTTTATGATTTTTGACAATTTTATGATGTTTTATGTGCTCAGATTATTTGTATTAATTAAACAATAAATAAAAACAATATGGTTTTAAGATATGGTTTGTATAATACTGATTAGGTGGTCATAGATCCATCTTCTTCTTTTTTTTTTTTTTTGCCTTTCAAAACTTCTGGAAGTTTTACTATCACTATCATCCCTGAAAGTTATGAAGTGAAAAGTCTATTAAATAGGCCTGTATTTAAAAAAAAGAGAGAGAGATATGTGTGTGTGTGTGTGTGTGTGTGTGTGTGTGTGTGTGTGTGTGTGTGTGTGTGTGTGTGGCTTCTTTGCTAACAAGCTGTTTGTTTTTAGCATATGCAAAACATCAGAAACTAGAGCTGAGATGGCTATCAGCTCTTACCATGACAAACATGATTCCCAACATGGAAAGAATTGGTTCATTGTTGGGATTCCATTATAGGAGATAGAGATGATGGAGAAATTCTGCACACAGAAAAAAGAAAATCATATTATGTATTTAATGATATTAAGAAATGTATTTTTTTCAATATTTTTTGAGGCTCTGAAAAGTGTGAAATATGTAAATGTGTTCATAACTGAGCACGCATAGTAAACTTGTCTGTTTGGTCACACTTTATATTAGATGCCTTTAACTTTGATGGTTATCCCGGGCACTCTCACTGGTGATTGTAACAGGTTAGGTTTAAGGGTAAAGGAAAGGTCAACAACAGTGTAATTATAGTCAATTACATAAGTTAATTACAGCTGTAATTACATAAAGGTTTTTTTTAAATACAATGTAAAAACATGTATGGACACAAATGAGAGCATTGCATCAAAAGATTAATTTAAAGGTTAGTAACTTTTGGCCTTCTAGTGGTTTAAAAACAAAACTGCATGCATTTCGTGGAAAAACATTGTTTGGTTTTATTTTTTATTTTATTCTTTATTTGACAGGGACAATGGACAGCTACAAAGCTAAATTTCATCTGCTGTCCCTGGGCAGGAGAGTACCTAATCACATTACATGCCAAAAGATCAAAACATACAATAAAATCCCCCCAACAAAGGGAAAATATATACGACATAGGCCTATAATCCATCACATAACAATAAAAACTGCAATCCAAATTACTACCAAATATCCCCCAATATACATACTACAAGACATCACACAATGTTACAAATTCAATCCCCCCAAATTATAACACCATAACAAAACACAAAAGTATTCAATGTTCTCAAACATGACTCCTCTTTAACCACGTTTTCAAATGTAACTTAAACTGTGCAAATGTAGGACACTGTCTAATATTAATTGGTAAATTATTCCAGTTATTAACAGCTCTAACTGAAAAAGCTGATCGACCAAACTCAGTTGCTCTAAAATGTGCTTCAGTCACCTCTTGATGAAGCTCTTGTTTGTCATATTTTATGTTGGCCTACACGAAGAAACAAATGCTTTTAAGGGTGAGGGTGCAAGATCATTAACAATTTTGTACATTAGACAATAATTGTAAAACATGATAAAATTGTCAAAAGTAAATGAATTGTGCTTTTCAATTATAAAACAATGATGATATCTATTAGGTTTCTTGTCAAATACTTTTAAAGCACGTTTATACACAAGGTATGTAACGGTCTAAGAGTAGATTTTCCTGCTTGTGACCATGAAGTAATACAATAAGAAAAATTAGAAAAAAATCAAAGAATGCAAATAAATTCTTGCAGCTTCCAATGAAAGTTGACTCCGTATAAATTTAAAATTTCTAAGTTGAGGTGTCACTACACAGACTATTTTTTTATATGCTTATCAAATGTTAAATGAGTGTCTAAGATAACTCCAAGATATTTAAATTCTGGCACAATTTGTAATTTTTCACTATTAACTAAAATATCTGGTAGGATCTCCTCCTTCCTTTTAATCTGAACATTTAATGTTAAACAACACTGGGTAAGCCAGTCAGAGATTTTGGACATTGCGACACAGTGTCATCATCTGCGTACATTTGAATATGTACATCAGGACAAACATCTGGAAAATCATTCAAATACAAACTAAAAAGTAAGGGCCCTAATACAGACCCCTGAGGTACCCCTGTAAAACAATCTCTCAAAGAAGATATATGCATTTTAATCCGGATGCACTGTGTGGGAGAAATTTAATATGTTCTATATGTATGACTTTCGTACATGTGCAAATGTGTGACTAATGTACGACCGAGACAGAGGGCCTCCACTACAAGGGTAGCATATGATAGGCAAATCTAATGAAGTTAGTTATGGCTAAGACATATCTTCATTTGGCCTAGAGAAATAACCTTGGGGGGGGGGGGGGGGGAGTCAGGACTGTAAGGAAGGAAGGATGCCCTTCTCTCATTGTCACACTCTGCAGCCATTCTGTATGACTGTATGAATGTTGGCCTTTCCTTGCAAGAAAATAAATAACCTTTTAGTACAATTGGTACATGTTTGTCTCTTATTCAGTAATGTAAAATTGTTTGCCACCACAATTGTTATCAAGGAACACTGGACCTACAACCCCACCCTGTCACGTGAGGTAGACAAGAGACGCGGATTCAAATGCAGAGTGATTTATTCGGATGCCAAATAGGAAAGGTACAAACTCCAACCCCAGGAACAAACGGGAGGACACTGGCTCCGGCTCAGGAACAGCAGACACTGGCTCCGGCTCAGGAACCGCAGACACTGGCTCCGGCTCAGGAACAGCAGACACTGGCTCCAGCTCAGGAACAGCAGACACTGTGGGTCCGAAAGGCATCTCCAAGATTCTGGCCAGACGCTCGAAGTAATCTGACAATGTCCCAGAGGCCACGAGAATGGGCCTTAGGGGTTCGTGCTCAGCAGGACTGATGTGGAGTTCAGGCTTGGGCGGACTGACGTGAAAAGTCGACTCGTTAGAACTGACGTGCATCATCTCTGTCTGGGCAGATGTGACGTGAACCATCTCTGACTGGACAGACTTGACGTGAACAGTCTCTGGTTGAGCAGACGTAACGTGAACAGTCTCTGAATGGACCAGCGCCGATTTCCTTCTCCTCCTCCGTCCCTTCGGACTAGGGCTACACGATATTGGGAAAAAATCACATTGCGATATTTTATTTTTCTGCGATATATATTGCGATATGAAAACAATTTCACCAGATGACTTTATTCGAATTGGAGGTGTAATTAACGGACCACGGCACACGTTGTGTGATTATCCCGGCAGTTGGGACAGGATGCTTCACGTGAAACTTTGTTCTTCCGACCTTTTACCATTGTGTATTCTCAAAGATATTCAGTCAACTCAATTCATTAATATGCGGGAGGGAGGGAGAGAGAGCAAGACAGTTTGAAAACGGTGAGTGTGTGCGCGCGCGGCCGAGGTTCTCTCTCTCTGCTTGTTCTCTGTTTAACAAGAAGCGCAGTCAGTCAGTCAGTCATCTATCTCTTACTCACCGGTCAAATAAGGCTTTGGCGGGACATAAATACGCTTTGCCGGCCGCCAAAAAATGTTCAATGCAGGAAGGGCATTCTGACTTTATTTTGAATTCTCATGTTCGTTCAAGCTCAGAAATAAGAGAAAGACCACTGATCGTTGTGTCTGCCCGGCTCACAGAAAACAACGCGCAAGTTCCAGTCTTTTTACGCTTGATGTTTAAACAGGACTTAAAAACACATGCAAATGATAAACTTTCACTATATTATGGTTAAACTTTGCAATTAATCCGCAAATCGCAAGCTGCTGGCCCGTACTGATCATGAATCACGGATCAACTACGATCCCTAAGGCTTACATCGCAACATCCTGCGATGTGACTATCGTGGATGTACACATCGCGATATCGATGTTAAAACGACACATCGTGCAGCCCTACTTCGGACGGTTGCATGCAGACTCAGGGTTGGCCGAACCCATCAATGAAGTCCCTACGCTGGACGGAACCAGTGGCAAAGACTTCATACTGGACGAGACCAGTGGTGAGGGATTTGTGCTGGTCGGCCCCGTGGTGATCTCCTTCTACTGGGCGAACCCGACGGTAGATGAATCTCTGGGTCGAGGAGAGACCGATGTGAAGAGTGATGCTGGGACTCTCCTCTATCACCTCCTCTTCTACAGCCTCCGCGGGTCCCAGAAAATCTGGCCAATCGGGTTCCCTCAAACCGCTGAAAATCAGCAGGGGTCTTAACACAATTAACAGTCACAGTACGGATCTCACCACTTCCCGACCGAGCACCGGCTGCCCTGATCTCCTCATTCCTCTGAGCGCACGCGGCGAAATACTTAAATAAGGAGATCCCATTCTCCCTCTCCACGGGACAAAGTTCGCTCCGCTGAATCCACATGATGGCCGATTCGTTCTGTCACGTGAGGTACAAACTCCAACCCCATAAACAAACGGGAGGACACAAACTGGAACACGTAACGTACAACGAATCGGCACAAGACAGCAAACAAAGGGAGATTAAATAGGCTAACAAACAAAAGAGGTAACAAGGCAGACAGGTGGGGGAAATAAACCAATAACGAGATAACAAGATGGGCGGGGTTGACAATTAGACAAGAGAGCACATGGCACAAGAAACAACAAGACACTCATGTGCTAACACAGGACCAGACTAGACATAAACACATGACAAACTGGCCGTGTCACAGTCCCGTCACAAACCCATGGGAAAATCCAGACCGAGGTGACAGAACTGTGACACACCCTTATCTAATTTTGACCTCACTTGCTTGATAAAATAACATACAGCCGTTTCCGTCGAATGCTGTTTACGGAACCCAAATTGCATAGGGCACAATAGATTATTTTGCACATCAAAAATATTTTCAATTTGCTCAGTTACTACTAAGTATTTTAGTATATCTAGTATTTTAGACACTACTGACAAAATTGAAATCGGCCTATAATTTGCTACATTACTCGGATCACCTGCCTTGAAAACTGGAGTAACTAATTCAGTTTTCCAACAATTTGGGAAAATAGTTTGTCTAATTGATAAGTTCACAAAATGAGTGATTGGTGCTAAAAAAAAATATATCACTATTGCTTTTTTAAAAATTACAATCCAAACCATCTATATTTTTAGCATTAGAATGTTTTAAATATTTTATAATATTCCGAATGTTATTCTTTGAAACTGTTGACATAATATCCGTAATATAATGACGTAATATCCGCGTTATCCCTGGTTTCCGCTCATACTGCCATAGTAACCATTGTTGTTTCGTTCAAACATTATGAACTATGGCAAGCAGACTTTGGGACAAAAGGAGAACTAAAACGAGGATCAATATCAGCGTGGCGTTTTCAAGATGCCGAGAGCTCCACGTCCACTAACTTCGACTTGACAGAGACGCCACTCTTGCATGTACTTTATTAGATAGGTGAGCAAATGTACATAAAACAAATCAATGTTATATACTTCAACATGATGAAATGTTAGAATATGATCAGTATGTTATTCTAATGTTGATCTAGCTTACTGCTAGTCTCATACAGCCAACAAACTAACACATAGAAAAACATTATAACCATTATAACACACTCATGCAGTTGTGATAGTGTAGACCAAGTGAAACAGCGCTGCGTTACCTCACAAGTTTCATTCGTCTAATAAACTGACCTGTGTGAGTTGTATTTCTGCATTTGCGGGTAGTTCGGTAGAATGAAATGTGCTCATTCCTTTATATCTGTGGAACTCGTGTGGCGCTGATATCTGTCTCTCATTAGCAATCGCACCCTGCTTTCATACCACAGTCATGTTAAAAAATCAATGTATTTACTCATCCATAAACATTATTAGATCCATCAGCATGACGACAAGTTCCATAATTCCGCTTATGCGTCATCAACCTACGCCTTCGTTATTGTAAGAGGTTAGCGACCCCTAGCGGCAGAAAAAAAATGACATATTGTAGCTTTAAATAAAATGCAGGTTTTACTGAATTAACAGAATTTCAAAAGTTCTTTATATCTAATTCCAAATTTATCAGTCAAACTTTGAACTGACTTAACAAAATAATTCTTAAACATATCAGTAATTTCATCATGCTGATGAATTGTTCTCCCTTTAAAATTGAATTCTAAACTTTTATTACATGATTTAGAGTCTTTCTTTATTAGTTGATTAATAGTTTGCCATACCTTTTTACTATTACCTTTAGCCTCATTCAAGATATTAATAAAATATTGTGCCTTAGCCTGCCGTAATGTCTTTACTAAATTGTTTTAAAAAGAAGTCGATCCTGTCGTAAACCAGATTTTATAGCTTTTTTTTAAGCAATGTCACACTTTTTCATGAGCATACCTGTTCAGTAACCCATGGTAAATTATTCTTTCTATCCCTATTTCCAACCAATTTTGTATATTTATTCCTTATATTTTTTATTTCCTCTATAAAAAAAATATTTTGAAAAAATTATCTAACCCTCAGTTTCCAAATCTTAAGTAGATAAAAGGGATGCCTGAATCATTTTGTCTAAGCTCTTCTTCGAACGCACTAATACCCTTTTTTAATATTCTAAAATAATAGTTCTGTTTATTCTGTGTAGTATCATGATAAACGAACCTATTCTTATTTAATTTCCTGGAGATAAGTGTTAAATTGTGATTTGATAATCCAGTTAAAAAATTAAAAGTCTTTGTAATTCTATCTGGTTTGTTAGTAAAGATAAGCTCTAATAAAGTTCGCTATGTCTTATGAGACAACAGCAGTCCTCCTCGCCTTCAGCATTTCCTTCCCGTCGGTAAACACGGCACACGCCGCAGATAGGGAGGCACGGATGCCAACAGCGGTGGTGGAGTGCCATAAGCACCCAGCGACACCAGAAGTTTAATGTTCAGTAGAGTTAAAGCAACACTTTAATTTAAAATCACATGGCTTAAAAGGCTCATAAAACACCATAAAACAAACAAACTTGGAAAAAGTCTCAGGGACGGCCTACCAAGAACACAGGCGCCATCTTGCCTTCTCGCCAAAGGGGTGGTTTTGCTATTAAGCTCAAGCTTACCCTTCTCTGTCGACGAAATGGACTGCTGTCGTCTCATAAGACGCCGTTCATTGGAACCAGAGCCGTCGCATAGACTGTGCAAACTGTGCAACCGCACAGGGCCTCGCGCAACTAGGGGGCCTCGCAATCCTGTTTTTTTTTATTTATTTTTTTTTATCATGTCTCTGTCAAGGTAACATAAATATATATATTTTTTTAAATCCAACAAATTAAGCGGGTTTTTCATTGTCGCTACGTAATGAGTCCTCACTGAAGATGGGAGAGGGGGAAAGCCAACATGTCAGCTGCAAGAGATTGCGACCGATTTCGCAAGCACGAATCAGGTTCTGAGAAAAGGAAAAAAATTAAAAAGAAGGAAGACTTTCATAAGTCACTGCGGGGATCGCTGGATAAATTTATCAGCACTTCCAAAGATGCGGTGGCAACAGCTAGCATCTGCATTACCCACGCTGACACTGTGGCAGAGCCTAGCGGGATTCATCAACAGCAGGACGGGAATGTGGTCACTGAGGATGACGGTGAAGTCCAAGGTGAGGGATGGGGATAAATATCTGTGGTTGTCAAATATTTTATAATGAGGCTTGTTCACGATCAATTCTCTGTTTTTGTTCTACTACAATTTATCAGAGTTTGCCGTGGAAAACGAGGTCCCGCTGACGCCTGATGAAGAGCATTATTCCGGGTCCGACAGTGAAGTATCAGCGCATCTTGTGGACCTTAACGATCCCAGCAATTGGCCCGTGCATCTGGATACCAAAACGGTGGATTTACTTGCGGAAAAAGACCTGGTCAAGGTTTCCAAATTTCCCCGTCAATCAAGAAAGTTGTAATGAATTAATGTATCTTATGAATGAAAAGTGTCCTAATCTATTTGTTTAAACTGTCATGATGACAAAAATAAAGTGACTGAGCTGACTTGATGTAAAGCCACTCCTTGCACAGTCAGGGCTGGACTGGGACAGAAAATCGGCCCTGGCATTTTGGCCCAGACTGGCCCACTACATATGATCATAAACACCACCCATCTTTACAAGCCCTTGAATATGTTCAACTCCTATTCATTAAAACCACTAATGGCATGTAATGAGTGAGTAGGAACGAGTGAGAGTTAACAGATGAAATAAGTACAAAATTGTAATTTATTAATACAATTGAACTATACTCCGCAGTGTTTTTTTTTTTGTTTTTTTTCATACTCCGAAGTGATGCATCGAAAAACAAGCTATAAGCTGCATTGGCATAGCAATACCAGTGTTTCCCACAGGATCTTTGGTAAAACTGTGGTCCTCTGTCCTCGCCCTGGCCTCTGTCCCTCTAGGGGGGTTTGGGGGCATGCCCCCCCTAAGAAAATTGTGTGCATTTTAATGTTAAATTCATCAATCTGGTGCACTTTGAGAGTTAAAAATTAAAAGCTCCAACCCATTTTTAGTGTGCAAATTAAACAAAGAAAAAAAACAAACCTCTTTTAGTAACAGTGTCTGTCTATATTACACTACTACATAATAATAGTTATAATATTAATCTCAAGACAGTAGCCTAATAGCCATATATTGTAAAACAAATGCACTGAAAAATAAAGAAAACTTTCATAATTAGTAGGGATGCACCGATACCGATACCAGTATCGGTATCGGTATCGGGCCCGATACCAAGCTCATGTACTTGTACTCGTACTTGTAAAAATACCCCGATACCAAAGACCGATACCTCACGTGACATGTGACCTCACGTATATCCTTAGCTTATATTTCTTAATTCTTATGAACACTCTTCCTGCAGTTATAGTGTTGCTAGATTTAATAGTACAGTCTAATATTTCACTTTACACTTTCGGCCAGGGTCCGAAATTAACACCCGCCAAGCGCCAAATGCGGGTAGATTTTCTGTTTGGCAAGTAAATCTCAAAAGGCTATCCGCCCCACTGGCGGGTGAATGTTCATACCAAAATAGTAATGTAACGACTTAACGTTAACGAGTCCTCTTATCGATGCTCCTGCTCCAAAGCGAATTTTTTGTCCCGCCATTGTCTTATTTGATCTGCGAGTGATGTAGACGACAGTAGTCCGTGTGACAGGGCGCAACTGAAGCACGAGCAGAGAGAGGTCGCGCGCGCACTTTCTCTTAGTGCTGTCTTGCTCTCTCTCGTTGTCACATATTAATCAAAATAAATCGACACGATGGTAAAAGGTCGGAAGACCATAGTTTCATGTGGAGCATTCGGATATATTTTTTCCTGAATTACCGCTGGGTGTGAATTGTGCTAAAATACCTTATCTTCTCTGAAGCGTTCTGCACATTCAGCTGACATAAACCACACTTTAAATAAACGGAAAAACCTATCCAGTGATTAAATGTTTTCTGTGTTGACACAAATCTTGTGGGATGTCCTAGCTGCCAGGATAATCACACAACGCGAACACATCCGATAATGACATTGACACGTCCAATTCGCGAACTAATGACTCATTTGAACCGATTCATTTTAATTTCATTTTAAAACTGATATTTCCAGTCCTTCAGTTACTGATCGGATCAGTCAGAGTAAATGGAGTAAAAAAAAATAGGCAGAGTAAAACTAAATATTTGTTTTATATAATTATAATATATTATTATTGCATATATTTTATTAAATATACAATTAATACATTTAATTTGTACAGAACTATGTTCATATAGGCACCACCACAAAAATATTATTTTAATGTGTGTAAATTGTGTAATATGTGTGTAAATAAAAGTAAAAATGGAAAATAATAGACCAGAAATATGACAAAAATGTTTTAATATAGCCTATATATAAATTAATGTATATGTGACACAAAAAGGCTGTTTATTATTTTGGCCGGTAAAAAATATGCTTGGCTGGTGGATTTTTTCATCTACCAGTCCCCGTGGCAGGTGAGCCAAAAAGTTAATTTCGGACCATGCTTTCGGCTGTGATTACATTGTTACTCAGTGTTATGTTATAAACATTTGTTCTGTGATTTCTTTGGCACTTTAGGACAACTTTGATTGTCTTGTTGTCTGTGATTTCTTTAGCACTTTGACAACTTTGTGACAGGCAGGTAAAAATTACATTCATTATGTCCTTGGTTTTGCCCTTTGGAGATTATTGGACACTGTGAAATTTGGGCTTTGAAAATTTGTGATAAGCACATAAGAATGATTTATTTTTAAACATAAGTTCATTTAAGTTGTTGAAAATAAAGATGCTGATATGTTCATTAGTCTCATTGTGTTGTTCTTAGAAAATTGCCACATAAAACGAGACCCCCCCCCCCCCCCCCCCCAGTACAACAGGCATCGGTATCGGTATCGGCGAGTACCAGGAAAAAAATATCGGTACTCGTACTCGATCCTTAAAAAGTGGTATCGGTGCATCCCTAATAATTAGTTTTGTACTAATTTATAAACTTGAAAGAGATAAGCACATGATCGTTTATTTTGACGGAAACTGCATCAAGCAGGGCCGGCCCGTGGCATAGGCAGTATAGGCAAATGCTAAGGGCGCCGGCGCCTTATACTCTAGGGGGGGGCGCCAGAGCCGCGTAAGGAACTTTCCGCTTTTTATTGTACTTCATTAACACTGCAACGAGTGGAGCAATTACATAAGCCTGCCAGTGGCGCAAAAGGTGGGTATACCGGTATATGTAGCGGAGTAGGCGCCCTCAAAAGATTTCATCATAGAATTTTGACAGGGGACCCCCCTCCAATAATATCGCGAGCGGGCGCGGGCGCCGTGAGCGCTGAGCGAACAGGCACGAGTTGTGAGTTGTCGTCGAAAAAGATGGATAAAGCAAAAAAGCGGCCGGGGGCTGAAATAGAAATAGCCCATTCGTTTTGTTTTGTTTTGTTTTGCTTAATCGGCGCGCTGGGTTAGTGCTGGTGTAATGCATTGGTAAAAAAAAAGTCAGTGTTAGCTTTTTTTCTGACCCCGCATGAAACGCGTAGATCAGCGGCCCATTGGTTGTTTTCTTGATTGACACTGGGCTGGCCCAATCACATCTTTAATGTGAAGTATAGAAAAATACTATTTTTATTAGTATAGAAATTAGTACAAAACTTATGAAAGTTTTCTTTATTTTTCAGTGCATTGTTTTACAATATATGAGTATTATCATGGGATTAATATTATAACTATTATTATGTAATGTAGACAGACACTAACTAAAAGAGGTTTGAATTTTTCTTTGTTTAATTTGAACACTGAATATGGGTTGGAGCTTTTAATTTTGAGCTCTCAAAGTGCACCAGATTGATGAATTTAACATTAAAATGCACAAAATTTTCTTACGGGGGAGCATGCCCCCGAACCCCCCTAGCCTTGTAGCAGCCTAATAGATTACTAATAATTGTAATGGTGGTAATAATTGTCATTCATCTACTACAAGTTACATGGTCAGATAAAATGTATTTGTACAATGCAACTATGTAGGATGATTGAAATATCCTAGAACGTTCTTTGTAGCATTTGTATAAACAATTTATTACAGTTCAAGTCATAATTTGCTTGTTGAAGTTTTGGAGTGACTATAAGAGCATTTTTGTTTAGTTCATTATTTTTAAAGGAGGCGGGGGGGGGCGCAAAAATCAATCTCGCCTAGGGCAACCAAAGGGCTAGAGCCGGCCCTGGCATCAAGCTTTTATTTTGGCGGAAAAATTGGATACAAACACGTCTTATTAAACTTCTAGTAAATTGCTCTAATCGTCAACAATGCAGATGTGGAAATAATGCGTAACTATGTAATGGGTTCCTACACTCATAGCCAAAGTGTTTTAAAAAGTAGTTCTGCTTACCACAGACTCTACACTTTCTCATCTCTCTCCTGATCCTCCTCACTATCCTCCTCATCAGCCACTGGAGCTGATGAAGGTCCTGCTGCTGCAGAAAACACATATATTTTGACACATTTTACAGCGTCTGCTTGAAGGGCCTATATCTATTTTCCACGCTATTTCTCTGCACATTCCTTGCGTTTCTTCTCCATCTCTCAGACTATAGACAGATACACACTTGACACTGCACACTCACTCAAAGCACAAAGGGGGAGGTGTTTGAAAATGTGATTGGGCCAGCCCAGTGTCAATCAAGAAAACAACCAATGGGCCGCTGATCTACGTGTTTCATGGGCCGGTCTGTCATTGGGAAAAAATATGATTTTTTTTTTTACCAATGCATTACATCGGCACTAACCCAGCGCCGTCAATTAAACAAAACAAAACGAATGGGCTGCCGATGTACGAGTTTTATGGGCCGTAAAAAAAAAAAAATAATAATATGAGATGTATCGGCCCAAAAAGCACGTCGGCCCACCGGGCATTTGCCCGGTATGCCAGATTACCAGTCCAGCCCTGTGCACAGTTGTTTTTTCCCCTCTGAAATAAATAGCAAAAAGTCATAGCTGAGACTATGTGTTTAAGCAGCTGTATAATCATAAAGAAGAGTCAGACATGCGAGTGCAGCTCTGCAACTGTATTGTCAACATAACATGGCGAGGACAAACACACCAAAGCAATCGACTGCCGATCGCATGATACATTACATACCATAACATCCCCCTTTACAAATATGAACTAAAGAATCCCCTTATAAAATAAAAGTAACTAAATAAACAAAATACAATATAAACTTTAGGCAACATAACATTTAAAGCAACTGCAATAAATTTCAAATTAGGCACTAATGCCATGACTATAGAGTCCTTGTTACATTAACTGTTCTTTTCCTTTCCAAATCTGCCACAGCAGCACTCCTAACTTATTACAAATCAAGCCTCTTGGGTGGCTTGGACAATCGGCCAGCCCTAGTGTAAGTGCATCCATCTGATGATGAGGGTTTGACAGGGCCAAGTGAAGCCTGTGGCATGGGCTTCGCAGGAGGTGAGTCAGCAGATGAAAGGGCCTCTGCAACACTCCCGTCCAGCATAGGAGGCAATTCGGGTACAGTACTGTCCAATGCTTGTGTGGTGGTTGACTCTGCCGTTCTTAGGTGCACTCTGTTTCGTCTATATAGGGATCCACCCACATTCACAAGATAAGAGCGTGGTGCCACTTTCTGAAGGCAAGTGCCGACCCTCCATAGCGCAGGGTTTTCCCCTGGAAGGGGCTTCATGCGGATCCTCTCTCCTATGTTCAGCTCTGGTAGATCACGAGCTGACCTATCATAATAGGATTTTGCCAACTGCTTTCGGTGGTGAAGCCGCTCCACAACCCCAGTTACAACACATGGCTCCAGAAGCTTGTTTGTTACTGGAAGAGACGTTTTCAGTCTCCGCGACATTAACCTTTGTGCAGGGCTACTGTCCATGTCTTCAGCAGGGGTGTTTCTCCAATGAAGGATTGCTTTCCAAGGGTCAGTTTTGTCATGCATAGCTTTGCGCAGAAGGTTCTTAGCAATCTTGACGGCTGACTCAGCCTTTTCATTTGATTTAGGATATCTTGGTGAAGAAGTGATATGCTCAAATTCCCAGCTGGAGGCAAAACGCTTAAACAGAGCACCAAACTGAGGGCCATTATCTGTGATCACTCTATCTGGCTGACCATGTCGAGCAAACTGAGCCTTGCAGCGCTTAATGACCGTCTCAGCAGATAGATCAGTAAGCAGTTCAATCTCCCAAAAATCTGAGTAATGATCCACAATTAGAAGATAGTCTTTTTGCCGGTGACTAAACAAATCCATGCTGACGATCTGCCATGGTCTGCCTGGGATGGCATGAGATAGCATGGTTTCCTTCTGTTGGTTGTGCGCAAATTCCTTGCAAGTCGGGCAATTACTCACAAAGTCTTTGATTTCTGCTTGCATACTAGGCCAATACAGTGTCTCACGGGCTTGACGATAACATGCGTCACCTCCTATATGGCTTGAGTGTATGCGCTTGAGCATCTCTGGACGTAGTGACTTGGGGATAATAACTTTTTGTCCACGGTACAAAATACCATCTTGCCCACTAATTTCATCTCGATAAGGCCAGAATTCTCGGATGATTTGTGTTGTTTTTTCTTTCTCATCAGGCCAGCCTGCAAGGACAGCGGCCTTAAGGGCCTGTAATGCATCATCCCTTTCAGTATGCTCCTTAATTGTCTTCAGCCGCTGGTCCGTCACATTCAAGTATTCTGCTTGGTTAATGAGTTGTACATCCTCTTGCTCTTTCTGCAGATGGCATATGGCGTGCCGCTGGTAGACTGCTCCCTTGCCTGTACAGTCAGCAGCTGCCCTGCTCAACATGTCGCTGATGAACATTTTAGACCCCGGCTTGTAGACAACCTTGAGACTGTAGTTTTGAAGTGTCATGAGCATGCTCTGAAGTCGCTTGGGTGCACTGAGAAGTGGTTTGCAGAATATAGTGATCAATGGTTTGTGGTCAGTCTCTGCTGTGACCAACTCTCGGCCGTACAGGTAATGGTGAAATCTCTGGCAAGCGAAGACGATACTGAGACACTCTTTCTCGATTTGAGCGTAATTTTTTTCTGTGGGAGTGAGGGCTCTTGAAGCGAAGGCGACAGGCCGTCCTTCTTGCATAAGACAGCACCCAAGACCACTTTGGCTGGAGTCACTTTGCACTGTGATAGGCTTAGTAACATCATAATAGCGCAGCACAGGCATCGATGTGGCCATGGATTTGAGCTTGCGAACTGCATCGTCATGTTTGGGTAGCCAGTGCCACGGTGTGTTTTTGTCGAGCAAACGCCGAAGTGGCTCGCAAACGGTCGACAAGTGGGGCATAAACTTGGCTAAATAATTAGCAAAGCCGATGAGACGCTGTACACCTTTGGCATCCGTGGGGTTGGGCATGTCCATGATAGCCCTCACCTTCTCTTGGTCGGGCTTCAAGCCTGTGAATGAAAGGATATGACCATGGAACTTCACTTCGGGGACCTTAAATTGCAATTTTTTTAAACAAAGTCGTAGCTTGACCTCTCTGCAACGCTCCAACAGGGCCCGAAGCTTGAGATCATGATCAGTTTCAGCTTGCTGGTCTGTGTCACCGCAGCCAACGACAAGAATATCATCAGCAATGGGCTCAATCCCCTTTAAACCTGTTAACAGTTCATGCTGTTTCCGCTGGTACACCTCAGGTGCCACTGAAACACCAAATGGGAGCTTTAGCCAACGTTTCCTGCCCCATGGGGTCCAGAATGTGGTCATGAAGCTGCTCTCTTGGTCCAGCTTGCACTGTAAGAATGCATGTTTGGCATCAACCAAGGTGAAGATCCTTGCTTTAGGCAGTTTTTATAGCACATCCTCCAGAGTCGGCATTATATAATGAGAGCGTTTCAGAGCTTTGTTCAGGAACTTTGGGTCCAAACAAATCCTTAGCTTGTCTGGTTTTTTTACAATCACCATGTTGCTAATCCAATCTGTTGGCTCTGTAACATCCGCAATATGACCCTCTGCCTGATACGCATCCAGTTGGGCTTTGACGGCTGCTTTCATGGCGATTGGAACATTCCGGGGGGCACATTGTACCGGTGTAACACTGGTATCCAGCTCAAAGTGGACCTCACCGGGCAGAGATTCCACAGGCAAGTTGAACACATCACTGTATGTGTCAATTAACTGTTCCTTAGTCAGAGGGTCACACCGTTCATGTTCCATTTTGAGCACGTCATCTGGGATTGTGAACTGCATCAGGCCTAGCTGTTCACAAGTAGATCCTGAGAGAAGCGGACTTTGATTTGTTTGTACTATCTCAAATGACAATTGGTATCTCTCTCCTTTGACCAAACATTCTGTGTCAAAAACACCCACAGAGTCCAGCGACTCGCCTGAGTACAGGCGTAATTTGACGTTACTGGGGCGGAGTGGTATGTGCGGTGCCACCTTTACTTTATCGTTGTAGCTCATGACATTGCATGTTGCCCCTGAATCTAACTGACAACGCAGTGACTTGCCATGTAATCGCAGAGAAACAAACCATTTCTTCCCTTTCATGTGCACCGTGCTAATGGACTCAACTGTGTAAATATCATCATCACTGTCCCCAACCGGCTCCTCCGTGGAATATTCAATGCAGTGGAGCTTCCCCTCTGTAGTTCTGCTTTTGCTTTTAAGACACACTTTAGCAAAGTGATTGTCAGTTCCACAGAGCCTGCATATTTTGCCATATGCTGGACAATGATCCCTGCCTCTTGAATGCACATTACCACAGTATCAGTCTTGCTTGTGTCTAAGAGTCGTGGTGAATTACTCTGCTTCCGCTGCTTAGGCTTGAAAGGTTTCCTAGCAACAGCGTGAACCGTTTCGGCTGGAGGCATACACGCGGTATCCATCGCTCTCATATGCATAGCGGTCTGTTCCGCTGTGCGACACATCTCAATGGCTGTGAGCAGTGTTAGGTTTTTTTCACTTAACAACCTGCGTCTGGTCCCTTCATTTGTAATACCCAGTACGATTTTGTCACGAATCATTTCATCCTTCAATCCACCATAATCACAAGTTGCAGCTTTTTCTCTCAATCTGGTCACAAAATTGTCTACGGATTCCCCTTCTTCCTGTTTACAACAGCCGAACACATACCTCTCATAAATGACATTTCTGGCAGGCTTGAAGTATCCGTCCAATGCATCTAGGATGGTTTTAATGTCTCTCTGTTGCGCGTCTGTGAGATTCAAATTGTGCCGGTAAACATGTCTGCATTCGGATCCCATCACACTTCTCAACGTGGCAGCTTTGACCTCCCTGGTCTTTTCAGCCAGGCCTGTAACCAGCGCATAATCCTCAAACTCCGCTCTGAATAAGTCCCAGTTAGCGCTCCAGTCTCCGTTCATGTTCATCGGTGACGGCGGAGGTATGTTAGGCGCGATGTGGGCTGGTACGCCGCGAGGCGCGGCCGCAGCATTTTCAGCGTCCATAATCGAAGAAATGGTCGAAATCCGCAGGTACTGTGTGAACTCACGAACGAACGCGCTAGGTATCTTCTGACACCATGTTTAAGCAGCTGTATAATCATAAAGAAGAGTCAGACATGCGAGTGCAGCTCTGCAACTGTATTGTCAACATAACATGGCGAGGACAAACACACCAAAGCAATCGACTGCCGATCGCATGATACATTACATACCATAACACTATGTCCATGATTATGCTGTATTATTCTACTTGATAAAAACGTATTGCAGCGAGATTATGCGTGCAATAGAACTAGAACAGCTACGTCCGTATGACTGTTATTCATGCGCAATTGAGCATCCACATCAAAGAATAGCGCCTCGCACCCCACCTGCGACGGCACTGATTGGAATCATCATATGCTTGGAATATTCCGATTTTTCCTACCTCGTTTGGATTACAGCAATTGTATCACCCGCCTCGACTTCACGGTGGTGGTGTGAGATCGTGCAATAGGTTAGGCCATTGCGTCGGATATCTCAACTAAACCAGGACCCGATAAAACTGAGGATTGCCTTGATCAACGCAAGGTCAGTGGTGAATAAGACTTTTACTGAATAAATTTTTCAACGTGAGATTAAGATTAAAATCCCCCAAAACAATACACTCTTTACGTATATCAACTTCTTTAAAGTTGATTATATATAATGATTATACTAAATATCAGATGAAGGGGGTTTATAAACTGCAACTAGCCCTATAGTAAAAGACATTTGCAGAGATAAAATATTTAAAATGGCAATACATTCAAATTTATTTGAACATTCAAGATGAACTTGTTCACATATGAAATGATCTTTAACATAAATAAGGAGACCCTTCTCCTCTACCATTTTTCCTATCTTGTCTAAAATATGTATACCCATGCATTGCCAAAGCAGCACTAGGAGAAGTTTTAGCCATGTTTCGGACAAACACAAAAAAAATCTAAATTTGAATCGTTAAGCAAATTGTAAAACAAAAAAAGTTGTTCATGTTTTGGTAATAGTTACTTCAGATATTTAAATGTCCTCCTTAAATACCCTTCGGTTTAGCCCTGCAGTCCCAAATTACTTTAGAGTGGATCACTGTTTTAAAATATTGCAGCTTACGATGCCTGATATGTCGGCTGACACCCGGTGACAAGTCGAGGCAAGCCCTCCGACACAGTCCGACAGCACATAAAGATCACAGTCAGCCCTGGCCCTATCACCAGCAGCCATCGTCTGAAACTCAGGTGAGTCTCCAGCACACTGCGGCAAAACAGCCAGGCCGCGACCAATCCCGATCCGACCACAAATATCCACCGGCGGCGACTGTAAAACACCTCCAGGTGTTGCGCCAGAATCTAAAACGACACACTGAGCAGCACCTCCAATGTCGCCAGGGCCTGGATTAAGATGAATATCACCAGCAAGGAGAAGCGTCGTCATCAGATAATGCAGAACCCTTCACTGGGGACGCGTAGATCTCTCACGTGTTAAATTCTTTGATACAATCGGTGTTGAAGCTTTTCCGTGTTGTAGCCTAAAACAACGGAATACGAGGCAAACTGGCCCAGTCCATTTAAATAACTTGGCGACTGAATCTCATTGCCACGTACACGGGTAATCCAACAACACTGGACCGAAACATAAAGGAGGGCAAATACATATGCGAAAAACAAAGTTCTCTGCATGAATTTCATCTTATGGGAGTTCAAAAAAGCCGCAGCATAATTGATCATCAAATTAAACACATTAAAATTTTTGTAAAGTTTGTTTTACACATTGTAAAGTTAGTGCTTCGGCTGTGTGTGACTGCGGACTAATGAATAGATAATACAATAAACTTTGTTAGAGAGCTAGGCCTACATATTGCAATTTATCTGTTCAATAAAATACCATAGGCCTACTGACCTGTGGAGAAATAAAACACCATCTCTGCGTCGTTTTTACAACATTTCAAATCCATCACTTCTCGTTGAAAAGCCAAGCCAATGTTGATTCTCATTTTATTACGAGCTCTTGTTGTCACATTCTCTTTTTGCCATCAGACTCTCCTTTGTTCGTTTTTTTTTTTTAAATGGGTGATTACCCGGAGGTTCAAGATATAGTGTGCTCCATGTCAACCTTTCTCTCTTGTTGTGACAACAAACCTATACCACTCCCACACAGAGCCGGATTAACGCAAAGGCAAACTAGGCACGTGCCTAGGGCCCGATTGGCGGGATGGGGCCCAGACAGAGGGACAAAAAAAAAAAATGTACAAATGTCCTACAATTTATTTCAATATTTATTAATTAACTAAAAATAGTGACGATGTTTATCTTAACCATAGACAGTTACATTACGTCACATTAACGCCAGCCCATCAGGTGCTGCATAGCAAAAGGGCTTTTAGCCCAATTTATACTTCTGCGTCGAACTTACGCCGTAGCTACAGCGTAGGCTGTGCGTAGCGCGCGTACCCTTCGGCGTACCCTGACGTGCACCTCTCCAAAAATGTAACAACGCGTCAATTCTACGCGGACGCAAGCGCTGTGATTGGTCTGCTCAAACCGCTCCCTCGGGTTTCACATGCTCCCTCTGCGTGCATCAACGCGGACAACGACGCAGAAGTATAAATTCAAACCAATGCGTAGTCTACGGCGTAGAGGCTCCGGCGTAAGTATAAAGGCCTCATTATGCTTCTGCGTCAACTCCATGGCGTAGCTACGCCGTCACTCCTACGGCGTCGTGGCCGTTTTATGGTTCTGCGTCAGGTTGCGTTGCATCGCGGTGCATCTGACCAATCACAGCCCTTGCGGTCTGCGTCGCCTCGACGTGTAGTTACAATTTTTTGGAGGTGCACGTCGAGCTACGGCGGAGGGGTCGGAGAGGGGTTCGCGTCGACGCAGAGGGGTCTGCGGGGGTACGCCGTCGATTTGACGCAGAAGCATAAAACAGGCTTAAATCAGCCTGCGTCGTTGTCCGCGTTGATGCACGCAGAGGGAGCATGTGAAACCCGAGGGAGCGGTTTGAGCAGACCAATCACAGCGCTTGCGTCCGCGTAGAATTGACGCGTTGTTACATTTTTGGAGAGGTGCACGTCAGGGTACGCCGAAGGGTACGCGCGCTACGCACAGCCTACGCCGTAGCTACGGCGTAAGTTCGACGCAGAAGTATAAATTGGGCTTAAATAGGCACCCAAAGAAGCACAGCTAGTAATGCAGGTGTGTGCGTTGTCGTCATCTATTTTGGAGTGATTGCAATGTATTCTAAATATAAACTTGTACTGTACATCAGCGTAATTTCTGGAAAAATCATTCACCGCTTTATTACGAGTTTAAAAGAGCGCGAGCGTCATTAACGTGCCCAGACGCGACGCTTTGAATTTGCGCGTACAATGAATAACATCGCGTTGGGAGCTGACTAAAAACGCTACAAAAGTAAAAGTCAAGACGTTTGTATTCAAGGTTAAAAAGCCAACACACTACAACATTTTTAAATGTTTCAAATAAAGGATCTCATGGGTCTATCTTCTAAATTCTCCTGATGATTAGATTATACCCTGTCTGACATCAGCCTATACTTACGCCCAGTGTTCGAATTACGGGGGAGCTAAGGGGAGCTCGGCTCCCCTGAAAAGGACCTGGGCTCCCCTGAAAGCCTACTTTGAGACATTTAGGGGGAGCTCTAAAACACTGTCCATTTTTTGTGTCGCATATAGATTTTGATTTTCTGTACATTAAGGTTCCTGAAATAAATGATGATGGCTGGGTTGTTATAGGTCTGCGTGACTCTCGATGTCTTACGGTGTGTTCACACCGAACGCTAATTGAATTATTTGCGCGAATAGATTACATACAAAGTCAATGCAAAGACGCGAATAGACGCATCATTCGCGCCGGGCGTCGCGAATGACGCGAATTGGGCGACGCGTTTGCCGCGAACGTCTTCACCGCAAGTTGAAAAATTTGAACTGAGCGAATGTTCAAGTGTCTAACTAGACGCGATAGACGCGTATTTGACGCTCTATTCGCGTTCGGTGTGAACACAGCATTAGGCCTAATTGAACGAATGAATTATGGTATTCTTCTGTAGCCTGACGAGTAATTTAACCCTTGTTCAAGTCAAAGACAGCCTATGTAGCTATATACTATTCTGGGATGGCTGTTTGACTAATCAATTTGTGTCGATAAAGTATAATAGGGTGAATCCTGTATACGGTATATTGCTTGCATAGTGCATACTTGTAGCTGTTATGTATCTTTGGAAGTCCTTGAAATTAATGGGTTAACGCGCATTCCGCGTCCTGTCTGAAAGGCGCTCCAATCCTCGGAACGCGCAAGTGCACGATCCAGCCCCCCACTCCCCCCCCCCGTTGGAAAAAAATTGGGCTCCCCCGAAGGACACGGTATAGTTCGAACACTGCTTACGCCAATAATATCAGTTTAGATTTTTTTTTTCTAATCAGTAGCGAACGTGTCTTTCTCGTCCACTTGATTTGTGTATAGCATATTTAAGGTAGCAATGCAATGCATAATATCATATTACTTATATTAATAATATGACAATATCTGCAGTCAATATTGATTAAATGGGAGGGAAAAATCCTGCCCATACCAGCTATGAAAAAAATGATAAAAGCATATATCACTGAAGTGGTATTCTGGAACTGTGAATAAATTGAATAAAACAGCAAAATAACAATAACATCTTCATTAAACAAAAAAGAGATTACCTTAGATGAAGTTTGATTAATATGCACATACAGTAGCCTACTGGTAAAAAGTCTGGACCAATTACTAGTTTTAATGTTTTTGAAAGAAGTTTTTTATTATGCTCTACAAGCCTGCATTTATTTGATCAAAAAAACAACAAAAAAAACAGGAATATTCTGGAAGGATGTGTTAAATATATAAAAAGTGATAGTGAAGACTTTTTTAAAACAACTTTTTAATAATAAAAAAAAAATCCTGAAAAAAGTATCACAGGTTATAAAATAAATATTAAGCACCATTTCTAACATTTGATAATAAATCAGAATATTATAAAGTTTTCTGAAGGATCACATGACACTAAATTCTGCTTTGCATCACAGAAATATATTTTAAAGTATAGTAAAATAGGAAAACCATTATTTAAAATTTTTATAATATATTATTTTTCTGTATTTTTGATCAAATAAATCCAGGCTTGATGAGCATAAGAGACTTCTTTCAAAAACATTAAAAATAGTAATGTGTCCAAACTTATGTACTGTGTAAGTAAAAACATTTAAAATTAAATGTTGTATAAATGTTGTATAAAAGGTTAGGAATCATATTTGTTTCAAGAGTTTTTTATTGGGGGTGGGGGGCCTCCAACATGAATATTGCTTAGGGCCTCCAAATGTCTAGAACCGGCCCTGTATACATCTAGACTGTGGAGACATTGGCGCTCCTGTTTGTATATTACAAGTAAAAGTTTTTGACCTTTTTATTAATTTATATCTATGTACTATATATTTATTGTTATGTTGCTATTGTTATTTCTCTTTGTACTATGGACCTTCTATTTTGAGTCCTGAATAAAGTCATTATATATATATATATATATATATATATATATATATATTTTACCAAATTTTCAAACAAAACAAACTTCTCCTGTTATGAATGCAAATAAAAAAAATCATTTTTGGACTTTCACAAGTTTTTAAATGCATGCAAACATGCATGCATGCATAGAAAGTTCCATCCGACACAGTAGATAAATATTAATTTCTTGTTAAATATAATTATTATAAGATAATGAAATTGAAAATGAGTAAATAAACCTCAGATACAGGCATCTCAAAGTTTGGGTGGAAGCATTAAAGTTTTTTGAAATATTAAAAGATATAATAATATGAACCTTCATATTATACCAGTTTATTGTAGGGCATGTGCAGACATTGTATAGATATCCCGATCACAAGCTGTTTAGTAGTTGAAATGCAGCCTACATCATACATAGTTCAACAAAAATTCACTGGAATTTAATTCCAAAACAAAACACTATGCAATCCCACGGATACAACCATGTCTTTTGAGTGTTCTTTATTGGAGGAATAACTATTTCACACCTGCTCTGTTTTCTCATTGTTGTTTTTCTCATGCGCCAATGACACTTTAAAATGACACCGCTTCACGTTGACTTTACAGCTTTAATTATACATTTTTTTATATATTTTTAATTTATTTAATTTATTGATTTATTTCAGAAGGGACAGTAAAGAAAACATGATTCCAGCCAAAAGCTGAAAAACATGCATTGCACATAGAGAGTAACATAGGCTAATTTGCATATCAGGTCCCTAGAAAGACTTAAAAAAAAAAAAATATATATATATATATATATATATATATATATATATATATATATATATATATCCATGTAGTTACAAGCTGTAACCTAGGGTAAGCATGCATGGGTAACAGCCATGCTTACCCTAGGTTACAGCTTGTAACTACATGCGTACAAATACCTAAATATCATAATATATATTTTAGGGATACTTCTGTTACATTTATGGTCTGTCTCCTGTTTCATTGTGTGTTTGGTTTAGTCCTGGGACCTAGTTTTCCCCAGTCTGTTTAAGAAATATTTAGAAATACGAGACAAAATCAATGCATGTATCAAAAGATGAGCGGCCTGATTTGAGATACTGTCTATTAAGTTTAAAACTATTTAGATGAATCCTTACCATTTTTTGAAAGTTTTTTTATGTTTATTAAATTTAAGTTGTGAATCTAAAACTACCCCTAAAAATGTATAAACAAACTAAAAAGCAAGGGGCCTATTCCTTCATCTTGTATTAGATTATTATTGGAGGGCCACCGGTAGAAAAATGACGATTCAAGAAAAATGGTTTAATCGGTTTATTTGGTGTCCTTTATATTTACACATTTTAGTTGCTCTGTACATGCGCATTAAAAATACATATTTTTTAAATGTCAAAATATATGTGATATATAGTCATAGGTATATATGCAATGCAATTCACACATAAAAGGAAAGTTTTTCTCATGCTTAACACTTCTTTGAAATACATTGAAATTATTAATGAATACATGTGCACCCAACAATCAACGTATAACCCTCTTTAGAGAGTCTGTAGGTGCCGTTGCTGCATATATGCCTTCTAAAAGTGTTTATTTGAACTTTGATTCCAGCTGGTTTTGCAGGCACTTCTAGCCTAAAGCAAGATTTATCACATACAGCATTACAAATGAACATCAGAATCCTCTCCATATCCACAGTGCAACTGGAAAAGACAACAGTTCATCAGATACACACATTTTCAATCCATGCATTAATAGACAAAAAAAAAAATGTGAGGTAACTCCACTTATATGTCCATGGAGACAGAGATGTTTTGCTGATATCATAATTTAAAATGGGGATTTTGAGATTTTTTGTAACATTTTGTAACATTTTGAAATTGTGCTGCTGTGCAGTTGCATGTGGAGTGTAAGACTGGAAGAACTGGTTGATGGAATCAACCTCACCACAGGTCTATAAGACAAAGGACCTTGCTTGCACATTAACATTTGAACATCTCACACACACACACCCCGCACCCCCCTTCCTCGGAGCACCTTATCTACATTTTCTCTCTCTCTCAGTCAGTAACACTAAAAACTCACACAAGAATACATATGGTTTTAATGTGAATATGATTATCTTTAAGGATTGTTTAGTATAATTTTAAAGGTCTCAGGGTGACTGGAACATAATGTCTCATTCCCAAAGAAGTAAAACAAAAGGTAATAAGGTTTTTAAGAGTTTAGGAATAACTGGCACACAAAGGAATGTGGTCTCTAGGCACTCCCAAAGGTGTAAATTCATGAATGCTAATTTCCACTATTCTTAGCAGATGGTCAACTTCTACCCCCAGTAATGATGGGGGAATACAGTAAATTTCCACTAAACTCAAGTTTTACATATCAAATAAGGTCTGGCTATATAAGGAAAATGCAACGAGAGCTCAGGGCTGTTTTCTGTATTCAGATTAGCCCGTGTGGTTGAGGGTTTGCGACTCTCAGCTCACGTAGCCATACAGTGTTGGGTAAAGGATTTCCCTCTTTGTTCTAGAACATTTAATGGTTTGCATTGATTATCTTTCAATTGATTATGGAATTGTAATAATACATTTACCTGACATAATAAATTGTTATATTTGATTATTCTAACAGACTTTGACTTTATTTTTATTGGAGTTAAAAGGAATAGTCAAACATTAACGTATATTTAATGATGCACAGATATCATTGAAAAACCTTTTCATTTTATGGAGTCAGATGAAACGAGTTAATACATAAGATAAAATGTATTGCATTTAACCAAATATACTTTGCTGCGAGAAAAGACAGTAACACGCAGAGACCTTCACCGCTAATTCGAATACCGCCATTGGATCGAGTTAGGCGGCCCTACAGGAGCATTGGTTATGGACTGTGCCGGACAGTCTCGCAACAGCAACATCAGCTGGAAACCAAAGCAGAAAAAAAGAAGAAAATTTTAATGCAATTATTATACAAGATGTGTTTATAAGTATAAAATACCTCCAATATTTGACAATGACAATACATAATAAAAGAAAACGACATAATGGGAATGAATGCACATGGATATAATAAAAAAGTATTAAAAATTTGTTTATGAATAAACATGTAAATAAATGTTCCCAATCAATATAGATCATATAAATACTCAACTGAAATGAAAATGTCTTTGTTCATTGAAAACTATTTAAGTTCTGTACAAAGTTACATTTAAAATGCTATTTTATGCTTTCAAATGAAAAATCTAGTGAATCAAGTAAAAAGCATCATGGAACTCACCAGCAATATAGACAACATTATGAGATCAGCTTTAATTTCTTCCAACAGTCCAGTAATTGGACAAAAACCTATTTTGGTTCATGAGCTGCATTTATATTCACCGTGAGCCAACCCATCAACAAATGATGTGATCCACTGACATGTTTCTCCAAACAAATTTGCATATGCTAATATGCTCCATGGGCTCCAGTAGATAGATTCCATGCTTTATAGTTTCCATAATGGAATCAGAGAGCTGCCTCTCATATTCATTCTCCTACACTGACCTAAGGCAATGTGAGTGTGACAATCACAATCATAAACAAAGAAGCATAAAAAAGTAAACAATGTCATCTGTTTCAGGCATTCGCTCAATGTGTTGATAGATTGTGGTAAATGATAAAGGTCAGTCGTGGGCAAAATTTCTGCTAATCCTCCCACTGTCCCATCAATATTATGATGTTGCTATGTTTTTTAAATTATTTATTTCTCCATATGTAAAGCCATTTATCTTGTAGTGTTACCATGACAGGCATTTTAAGGGTGCCTTCCTTGTAGAAAAACAACACCAAAACCATAATAAAATATCTAACTGGTGAATGAATATTTAAAGATTTTTGGTGTACATTCATCATAACTAACAATTTTAACTTTACACGTAAGATCGTAAAGTCGTTATTTTTGTTTGTTTTTGCGCACAAAAAGTATTCTCGTCGCTTGATAAACTTAAGATTGAGCCACTGTAGTCACTTGGACTATTTTAACGATGTCTTTAATAACTTTGCAAGTTTCAATCCCTGAAGAAGCCTATGGAGGAGTGATCCAGCGCTCAGATTTCATCAAAAATATCTTAATTCGTGTTCCGAAGATGAACGAAGGTCTTACGGGGTTGGAACAACATGAGGGTGAGTAAATACTGACAGAATTTTCATTTTTGGGTGAACTATCCCTTTAATATAAACCGGTGTATTACACAAGGTTACTTTTACGTTACTTGTATGCTACTTTTTATTTTAGTGGCTGAAATGTTTGCTCTCGCAATCAAAAATTCAGACATTGAGCAACTGAAGGTTTTTGATGATTCAATAGTGATGTGATCAATCAAATGTCACAGTATTATTTTTTCTTATTTTTTAACAACTTTATTGTTCAGAGTCTGTAGATTGTAGAGTCTGCTGGCAAAAAGAGAACGTGACAAGAGCTCGTAATAAAATGAGAATAAACATTGGCTTGCGAGAACTGAGGGATTTGAAATGTTGTAAAAGCGACGCAGAAATGGTGTTTTATTTCTCCACAAGTGAGTATGGTATTTTATTGAACAGATCAATTCTAATATGTATTTAGTATTAATTAAGTTTTTTGAGGAAAACATTTCTGGATTTTTCTTCGAATAGTGGACTTCAATGACAACCAGCGTTTTGAAGTCCAAATCAATGCAGTTTCAAAGGTCTTTGAAGTGCTTCAACGGACTGTGCACGATCGCAGCTGAGGAAGAGGGTCTTATCTCGCGAAACGATAGGTCATTTTAAAAAAAAAAAAAAAATTGTTTTAACTACAATTGTTCAGATTGGAGGAACTACGTCATCACATTGAAAGGTCAGGCTTGATGTCGCCGGCGTCAGCGGAAGTACCGCCCCACTCGACCGTGCGAAGGAGGATAGTTGACCGTGCCGCCGACACTGGCGACATCGACCCTCCTCCTCAGCTGCGATTGTGCACAGTAAAGTAAACCAAGTAAAGTCATCCAAGTCACTAATATATCATCCAGATAAACAACAATCCCTCCATTGTTCTCTGGAAGATGGCAGGAGCTGAAACAATTCCGAAGGGCAGACGATTATGTGAATAACCCTTTGTGTGTATTTACCATCAAGTATTTCTTGGAGTTCTCATCCATGATGATTGGTTGGTATGCGTGACTCATGTCCAGTTTTGTGAACTGCTTTCCTCCATCTAGTAGAGCAAAAAGATCTTCCACTCTTGATACTGGATACTGTTCCAATGTTGACACTCTGTTGACTGTGAGTTTATAGTCACCGCATAATCTTATGCTGACATCTGTTTTCAAGATAGGAACAACAGGAGCTGCCCACTCTGAATACTTAACAGGTGTGATGATTTTGTCCCGTAGCAGATGATTTATCTTTTTCTCCACCTTTGTTTTCAGGGCATATGGCACGGATCTAGGTCTAAAAAACCTTGGTGGTGTATCAGTCGGCACATGAAAGGTAGCAGTAGTACCCCTTAATGTCCCAAGCTCCTCTTTGAATGCATCCTATCTATATTGAAATAGAGTGGCCTTTTATTGTGGCCAGCCTAAGGCACACCTGTGCAATAATCATGCTGTCTAATCAACATCTTGATATGCCACACCTGTGAGGTCGATGGATTATCTCGGCAAAGGAGAAGTGCTCACTAACACAGATTTAGACAGATTTGTGAACAATATTTGAGAGAAATAGGTCTTTTGTGTACATAGAAAAAGTCTTAGATCATTGAGTTTAGCTCAATAAAAATGGGGGCAAAACAAAAGTGTTGTGTTTATAATTTTGTTCAGTGTAGAAACAATTATCAAAACAAAACATTTTAAATTATACAATTCTTCTTATATATTTTGTAATATATGTTATTATTACTGTTAGATATAGGCCTATTTTTATATATACACCATTCAAAAGTTTGGGGTCACTAAGATTTTATTTTTTTTTCCAAGAAATTACCTTTTATTCAATAAGGATACATTAAATTGATCAAAGGTGACATTAAAGACAAATAAAATGTTACAAAAGATTTATTTCCCTTTCAAGGGGAACTTGCGCTGCTTTGACTCTGTACTGTTGGTAGTTGGCTATAAAGAGTACAGCTATGGGGCGATGCCAAAGGTGGAAGAGACACTAGCCAGCTATCTCTCCTCTCAGTCTGCATCATCCCTAAAAACCCCAACATTGCCCACCAAGCCGGTAAGAAGAACTTCGGCTTTGGTGAGTAAAGCAAACACAGCGTCTGGTCAGGCTACAGCATGTTTACACACCATGTCCATTGCTGCAAGCCTACCAGGCGGATTTGCTAGGAGACCTTGATGAGGGCAGGCTTATTGGCCCAAGAGAGACGGCCAGGTGCATCGGCCATGCTATGGCAGCCCTGGTGGCCAAGTGCAGGCACTTGTGGTTCAATTTGAATGCCATTAAAGGGATACTCCACCGTGTTTTCATATTAAACTATGTTATTCCCTTAACTAAGACAAGTTGATACATACCTCTCTCTCGTCTCAGTGCGTGCACTAAATCGCTCTGTCTTGCGCGAAACTTTGTTAGTACTTAGCTTAGCCCAGTTCATTCAATAGGGGCCAAGCAGAGAAGCGACCAAACACCTCCACGTTTTCCCTATTTAAATACAGTTACTCGAGTAGTGTAACTCGACCTAGGAAGGTGACACAAAATAAAACCTTGTGCTTTTCTAAGCGTGTAAAATGGATAACTATATTGTATGGCGGAATACCATAGCAAGTGCTTGGGAGCACTTCGACTTGGCGCAGTAATATCATCACTCGTGAAAAATCCTCTCACCGGCCCCCGCTACCTCTCCTCCTCCCTCTCATTTCCGTCGCTTGGTCGCTTCTCTGCTTGGCCCCTATTGAATGAACTGGGCTAAGCTAAGTGCTAACAAAGTTTCGCCGCAAGACAGAGCGATTTAGTGCATGCACTGAGATGAGAGAGGTATGTATCAACTTGTCTTAGTTAAGGGAATAACATAGTTTAATATGAAAACACAGTGGAGTATCCCTTTAAGGAGGGAGAAAAGAGTTTTCTTATGGACGCCCCGCTATTGCCTCCAGGCCTCTTTGCTGTCAACACAGTCGTCGAAAGGTTTCAGGAGGCCAGTAAGCAGGGTTGCTCTCAGGTCTCAGGGGCTGCAGAGCGGGAGCAGCACCAAACATCTAAAGCCAACTCCTAACACCATGCCACCCAAAAACAGAGCTTTGCTACCCGAACTCCCCCAAGAGAGATGGGGGATCGGGGAGGCGCTCTCAACCGCATCCTTCAAAGGGGTAAGACGGATCCTTATCGTCAGAAAGGCTGCGGGAAAGAGGTCCTGACGTCTGGGGTTCCAGACCAATGAGGCTCTCAACCGCAGCCTTCAAGGGGTAAGACAGATCTAAGGACCATCATTATTGTCAGAAAGGCTGCGGGAAATAGGTCCTGACGTCTGTGGTGCCAGACCTCTGAGGGCAGTCCCCTCTGGGGGGAAGTGGTGAACACCTCATTATACAGTGCCCATTTCTCCTCTGTGCCCTCAGGGGGCCGTTCTTCCAACCCCGCCACCTCATGTGCTTCAGGGTGCAGAGGATTTAAAACTGCCCGCCCAAATTTATGGGGGTCCTGCCCACAGTGGTAGGCCCGAGCAGGCTCTGGTTATGAAACAAGAGGTAAAAACTTTGTTGGGGGAGAAGACCATAGAAGGTGTACCTCCCCCCGATAAAGAAACCGGTTTCTACAGCCAAAGTAGGATGGGCGGTTGCGTCCCATTTTGGGCCGACGTGTTTTTTTGGGCCTATACATCTCATACTTTTTTTAAATGTTTTTTTTTGTCTTAACGGCCCATAAAACGTGTACATCGGCGGCCCATTCGTTTTGTTTTGTTTTGCTTAATTGGCGGCGCTGGGGTCTTTGTGCCTGTCTAATGCATTGGTAAAAAAAAGGCAGCATTATTTTTTTTCTTTTTCTGACAGACCAGCCCATGAAACACGTAGATCAGCGGGCCTATTGGTTATTTTCTTGATTGGCACTGGGCTGAGCCAATCACATCTTTAAACATCTCCCCCTTTGGGCTCTGACGAGCCTGCAGTGTCAGTGTGTATCTGTCAAATATTCAGAGAGATGGAGAAGAAACTCAAGAAATGTGCAGAGAAATAGCGTGAAAAAAAGAAACAGGCCCTTCAAGCAGACACTGTAAAATGTGTCAAAATAACAGATGTTTTCTGCAGCAGCAGGACCTTCATCAGCTGATGATGATAGTCGTTCGTTCGTTTATTTATTTATAGCACCTTACAGACTACCACCGTAGTTCCAAAGTGCTGAAGGCTACATTGTAGTAAAAACCAACAGAACAAGAAGACAAAACATAAAAATACATCCATGTACTAAAATACTAAAACGCCAGAGAGTACAGATAAGATTTTAAGTGAAGTTTTTTGTGAAGAGGATAAGGAGAGAGATGAGTGAGTGTAGAGTCCGTGTAAGCAGAACACTTAGGATATGTCATGTGTAGGAACCCATTACCCAGTTACGCATTATTTCCACATCTGCATAGTTGACGATTACCGCATTGTACTAGAATTGTAATGAGACGCGTTTGTAAACCATGTTTTCCGCCAAAACAAAAGCTCGATGCAGTTTCCGGCAAAATAAAAGATCATGTGTTTATCTCTTTCAAGTATAGAAATTAGTACAAAAGTAATTATGAAAGTTTTCTTTATTTCTCAGTGCATTTGTTTTACAATATATGGCTATTACTATTATTAGTCATGGGATTAATAATATAACTATTATTATGTAGTAGTGTAATGAAGAAAGACACTATAACTAAAAGAGGTTTGAGTTTTTCTTTGTTCAATTTGCACACTGAATTTGGGTTGGAGCTCTTAATTTTGAACTCTCAAAATGCACCAGATTGATGAATTTAACATTAAAATGCACAAATTCTTCCTCCGGGGGAGCATGTCAACGAACCTCCCTAGAGGACCCGAGGTCCACCCAACACAGTTTTACTAAAAATCCTGTGAGAAACACTGGTATTGCTATGCCAATGCAGCTTATAGCTTGTTTTAGGATTCCTCACTGTGGAGTATAGTTCAATTGTTTTAATAATTAGCTCTCACTTGTTCATACTCACTCATCATGTGGCATTAGTGGTTTTAAGGAATAGGAGTTGGTATTCAAGGGCGTGCAAAGATGGGTGGTGTTTAGGATCATATGTAGTAGGCCAGTCTGGGCCAAAATGCCAGGGCCATTTTTTTTGTCCCAGTCCAGCCCTGCCTGAGACAGATCATGTCACAGATCAGATCCGAGGACTGGTTTGTCACGATAGATCTCAAGGACGCATACTTCGACGTATCCATCCTTCCACAACACAGAAAATTCCTGAGGTTTGCTTTTAGGGGCGAAGCATCGGGCTCTAACCCTAACCTAACTTGAGCCAGGTGCTTTAGTTTTAGTGCTTTTCTCATTGATTTCACACTAGACAGACACTTGTCATTATGGCTGTGTGGGTATAAACATTCCCACAGCGTCAATCGACACAGCGTCTCGTTCCCTCTTCTGGGGACCAAGGTTACCATCGTGAAAATGTCTTATCTGTAAAACATCTGAAACATTAAGCTGCATAACTGTTTTAAACATTGATAATTAGAAATGTTTCTTGAGCATCAAGTCAACATGTTAAAATGATTTCTGCAGGATCATGTGACACTGAAGACTGGAGTAATGATGCTGAAAATTGATCACAAGAGTAAATTACACTTTAAAATATATTTAAATTATAGAAAACATTTATTTTAAACTGTAATAATATTTCCCAATATTACTGTTTTATTGTATTTTTGATTCAATAATTTCAGCATTGAACAGAGGAGTTTCTTGTTTCTAAAAAGTCTTGTTTCTAAAGTCTTTCCGACCCCAAACTTTCAAACGGTATCGTGAATAGATAATTCCAAAAATGTTTATTTATCATTTGTTTATTGGAAAACAAATTGTTCACAATAATAAATTGACACATGTGCTGCCGTCATATGCACCTCAACTGTGTCTCACTTCTGTACTGATTTAGGAATAAGTCAAGCAAACTGTCTAAATTAAAAGCAACTTATTTTGTAAATATAAGAACAGACAGTTCTCTTTAAAAATATAATCAATTTTGAGAAATATTACTTATCCATTATCATTAGTAGCAAATTATTCAAATGTCCATTTACATTTAGCTAAGACACTAAATCATGTGTGAGTATTTTGCAATGTGTTTCATTGTTGAGTAATAAAAATAAAAGTGTGAAACGGAAAAGCTTATTATACATGACGTATGATGTGAGGAATTTCTGTCAATGCAATGACATCTTTGTGTCCAGGATTTCTCTAGCAGTATTAATGATTGTGGTAGGGATATCCCACACAAAAGGAATCCCCACTTCGGAACAATAGCTTCCATAATAACAATATTGCCCATCATGGTTTGATCCGATAGCTCGGAGGCGCATGTATTGTTTTGCATGTCATCTGAAAAACAAAACGAAAAATGAATGCCTGAAGCAGCATTAACAGTTAGTCTTTTCTTCTACACTCAGAAATGCAATAAATTTAATTGAAACAATACTATAAAAAGTATTTATAGTTCTCACCAATATTGGCATTTAATATTACCAAAGGTATGGTCATTATGTTATGCTCATCTTCAGATAAAGACAAATTAAACACAAATGAAAGATTTATATATATTGGTTTGAAAAATTTGATGTATTTGTAATTTTTCAGGAGTACCCTACATGTCATATCACCACAGTAAATATTTCGAGCAATTAGATTTTGTCCTCCTGAAACATTTATCATGTCCTTCAATCTGTATGTCCATAAAAAAGATGTGTGTTTTGTTGTTTAGTTATGGAATTTTAAGGCAGCGAAAGGTGCAAAAGTGGGTGCTTCCCTCTTCCACAGACTGTGGCGATCGAGGACCACTCAGAGTCACTCTTGGTGGCCATAGAATTCAATTTCCACCGCGTGGAGCTCTGGAAGTCTGGACTCCTGGCGGACAGTGCTCCAGGGGCTTCATGGCAGATGCCCAAGCCCACTTGGGCTCACTGTGGTCAATCAGAGAGTTCAAAGTTGACTGCGATGAATCACTGGAAGTATGAAACCTACAGGAAACGACAGGCTGGTTTTGTGAAACTTCATCCCAAGTAGGATGCACCGTCACGGATCAAGCTCAGACGCCCCTGGGGGAATGTCATCCTCAAAAATGGACAAAGTCCATTTCAAAGTCCACCTGAGAAGGATTTTTTTTAAATACTTCCCTGTCACAGAATAAATACATTTAAAGATGTTTTACTTCTTTAAAATCAATTAAGTCTTATATTTTGTGAAACAATCATGATGTGGGCTTTTGGAACACATCCAGGCTTAAATGGTGCCAAAGCACCAACTTGTTAGATAACGTAGTTGTTGAAGGAATGACGATGAGGAACTGGAAACAGAATTTATTTATACGAAACTCAGGAGCCACAACACACGTTATACATCAACAAGAACGGACAAGGAATAAGGAGAAACAGAGGGCTTTAATAACACAGGAAAACAAAGGAACATAATTGGGAAACGTCTCAGGTTACGTATGTAACCCTGGTTCCCTGAGAGGGAACGAGACGCTGCGTTGAGACGCGGTGGGAACGCTCTGCGTGATTGCGTCGTGAAGCACGTGTATAATCAGTCCAATGGAAGAGCGAGACGTCATAGGCGGGTGACGTCATAGACCAGGAAGCTATAAAGCACCCCTGAAAACAGACCGCGACAGCTTCTGATAAGCCTGAAGCAAGTCGATCAGGGCATGCAGGAAGTATGGCAGGAGAACGCAGCGTCTCGTTCCCTCTCAGGGAACCAGGGTTACATACGTAACCTGAGACGTTCCCTTTCAAGGGAACTCGAGCTGCGTTGAGACGCGGTGGGAACCCCATACCCACTACGCCATAAAGACAAATGCCCGTTCTGTGTGAAGTCTTGCGCACACTAAGAAGCAAGCAACCTAGCCCCAGGAGTGGAGAGGTCTAAGTCATAAAATCTGACAAATGTATGTGGTGAGGACCAGCCTGCCGCATTACAAATATCCTGAAGGGAAACTCCCGAAATTAAAGCCTAGAGGCAGCCATACTTCTGTAGAATGGGCCTGAACAGCCATAGGGTGAAGGCTGTCCGGCCGCTTCATAAGCAAGTGAGATAGCCTCAACTACCCACTTGCTCATCATCTGTTTAGATGCAGGGCAACCTATCTTAGGTGACCCGAAGCAGACAAATAATTGTTCTGATATAAGCCACTGAGCAGCTCTGTGGACATATGCATCCAAAGCCCGGACAGGGCATAACAGATTAAGTTTTCCTGATCTGGGGTATTAATGGTGGAGGACAGAAGGCCTGCAGCACAAATGACCCGCACATTCAGTAGGGACCTAGAGATACAACCTGACCTGGGGTGAAGAAATACTATCACCATACCAGGTGCAAATCCAAGTACATGCAGGCCTCAGCCTCATGTACCACGGAGAAGACGAAATTAAGGATCTCTCCTCAGAGATAACCCAGCAAAGAAACATTCATTACAGAAATCAAGTACTGTACCAACAGGGCAGAAACAAGATTCAGAAGGCGTTCTCTGCACCAGTCAGAGAACGGTTTCCATATCAATGCATATTTAGTCTTCTCGTGGAGGGAGCACTAGACTGGAGTATGGTCTCCACGACCTCGGTCGAGAGACCTGAGTCTATGAGCTGGGCCCCCTCAGAGGCCGAGCCCACAGTATCCAGAGCTCCCAGGAGCAAAGATATCGGGAAATGCGTACAGTTGTAGCGTGAACCACACCTAATACATCACATCCAGTCCAAGCGGAGCTGGATGCATGAGGGAGAACCACAAAGGGCAATGCATTGTACAAGCGATACGAAAGGTCGACTTGAGTTTGACCTAAGTTCTCCCTAAGAAGCTCCACCACCTCGGGGTGAAGTTTCCATTCCCCGGGCCACAGCCCCTGCCTCAACAGGATATCTGCTCTGATATACGAGACCATCAGTGTGTTGTCCGGACCCTTCACCGAGCAACCACTCATGATTGCCCCCGACTTGCGAGGGAAGCATCCGTCGATAGCATTATGCGTCGACAAGAAGCCCCCAACACTGGGCCTGGGCGAGGAACCAAGGTTCTTCCACATGACCGAGGCACGAAGGCATAGCCGCGTGACCTTGATCATGCGAAAACGGATTTCCCCTCGGAGAAAACCCCTTGGTCCTGAGCCACCACTGCAGGGGTCTCATGTACAGAAGGCCAAAGGTAACTACGTTGGACGCAACTGCCATGAGCCCCAACCAAAGGCCTTTCACCGAACGGCCACTCATGACCGCCCCCCAACCTGTGAGGGAAGCATCCGTCGATAGCGTGACGTGTCGACAAGAAGCCCCCAGACTGGGCCCTGGGCGAGGAACCAAGGTTTCTTCCACATGACCGAGGCACGAAGGCATAGCCGCGTGACCTTGACCATGCGAAAACGGATTTCCCCTCGGAGAAAACCCCTTGGTCCCGAGCCACCACTGCAGGGGTCTCATGTACAGAAGGCCAAAAGTAACTACGTTGGACGCAACTACCCCAACAGTCTCAGAGACTGTTTACAGTGAGTGACTGACCTAGTTTTACATTCTTTACGGCTGTGAGAATCGCAGAAATACGTGCAGGAGACAGACGTGCTTGCATTGTTGTCGAATCCCATAATACACCTAGAAAAGTGGTCCTCTGAGCTGGGAGGAGTACACTCTTTTGGTGTTGAGCCGCAACCCCAACCTCCTTATGTGGGACAGAACGACATCTCGATGTTGAACTGCCAAAAGCTCGGACTGAGCTAAAATCAACCAATCGTCGATATAATTTAATACGCGAATGCCCTGGAATCTCAGAGGAGCCAGAGCTGCATCCACGCATATTGTAAAAGGTGCGGGGTGATAACCTAGGCCGAATGGAAGAACCCGATACTGGTATGCTTCGCCCCTGAAAGCAAACCTCAGGAACCTCCTGTGATGAGGATGGATAGATAAGTAAGCGTCCTTTAAGTCTATTGTGACAAACCAGTCCTCGGACTGAGTCTGTGACACAATCATATTTAGCGTAAGCATACTTTGAACTTAAGATTCTGAGACCTGCTGTTTAATTGACGCAGGTCTAGAGTAGGACGCAACCCCTCATCCTCTTTCGGAACAATGAAGTAATGGCAGTAAAACCCTGACTGTCTGCCGGGAGGAGGAACCCCTTCTACAGCTCCTTTTGCAGAAGTGTCAGTACTTCCTGCTCCATAACCAAAGCCTGCTCGGGGTCCACCACAGTGGGGAGGACCCCTAGAAATCTGTGCGGACAAGAACTGAATTCTGAGCCCCTTTTCTATAGTGTGCAGGACCCACCGAGAAATATGTGGCAGTAGTTTCCACGCTGTCAGAAATTCTACTAGGGGAACCAGTCTCTCAAGACTGGCCTCTGGATTTGGTTGAACAGTCACTACGGTGCCCTGAAGCGGCGAACCGGCAGGGAACAACCGAACTGACCGTTCTACGACCCTCCTCGGAGGATCGTATGGGGACGCTGACACCTCGGTGCCCTGAACGGCGAACCGGCAGGGAACAACCGAACTGGCAGCGCTGCGACCCTCCTCAGAGAGTCGCACCCCCTTCTTTTTTTTTTTTTTTATTCTTTTTTTTTTCTTTTTTTCTTTCGAAGAACGCCCGGCGGGAGCGGAGCGTCCTCACGGACAGCTTCTCGCAATGCTCACAGTCAGCCCCCTCGAGAACTGACTGTGGCATGCTCCACTCCCCATTAGTAACAAAAAGCTGATGTGTGTGTCCCCACCCGTGATATAACGTGGGCAGGGAACAACACAAAGCTGCTTGCTCTCTTTTGCCATAATATATATATATATTGCAACTTGACAGACAACAATAAATATGACAAGGACAGAATACACAGATCGCTTGCTGAAGGCGCAGAAGCTGTCGCGGTCTGTTTTCAGGGGTGCTTTATAGCTTCCTGGTCTATGACGTCACCCGCCTATGACGTCTAGCTCTTCCATTGGACTGATTATACACGTGCTTCACGACGCAATCACGCAGAGCGTTCCCACCGCGTCTCAACGCAGCTCGAGTTCCCTTGAAAGGGAACAGGTGACACAGATAACAATGATGAACAGGACACGGGAACGAGGAGCGGGAAAATAAGAAACAGGACTGAACCAAAACACTATGAAAAGGGGGAAACACAGAACCAACTCCAGACTTATTCAAAAAATATCTCAATTTTATATTCTAAAATGTACATTAACTAACTAATACCTTTTCAAATGAGAGATAAATTGTGCATTTTAACAAAAGATTTTTCTTACAAACCATGTAAATATCTATGAAAAATGGGTACGCTATGCAATGTCACTGAAAAAAATTACTTCAGAATTAACTAACAATCAAGCTCATAATACTACATGTCTGTATTCACCTGAAGTGACTCTGATTAACTCCAAATAAATCTCAGCTGTTCTTGTAAGATTTTTCTGACAAATTCTTGGAGTATTTTTTGATGTAAATTAAAGACTTATTAAGTGAATCTCCTTTGTCATGTTTACTGATCTGAGCAATATGTGACAATAGCCAAAATTATAAATACATTTTACATTTTTGTAGAATATAAAAACGTTTTTATGGCAACAATTTAAATGACTATTACTCAAAAACTTGAAAGCAGAAACTTTTTTTCACATTTTGTGCATAAATCTTAATGTAGCCTATTTCTGGGTTAAACCTGTTTTGTTTCAATAAAACTACACTTCGATTCAGCAAACTCACCTACAGTGGACTCGCTACAATTACATTGAAAGATAATTATTATTTTGTAAACATTGTTTCACTTATACATTATGTGCTGGTATTACCTTATGAACTGTGATTACATTATAAGTTGTTACAGTGCCTTCATAATGTAATACATTTCTCATACAATAACCTATTACATTATGTGAAAAACCTTTATTATGTTGGAAAATTGTTATTATACAAGATTTAATACATTTTGACAAAAATGATAACATTATAAACATTTTATTAATAATGTAATACATATTTCATTTTGTGAAATTCTTACATTATGCTTAACATTATGAGCAGCTACAAGTGTTTTTTTTATTTTTTTATTGGAGGAATAACTATTTCACACCTGCTCTGTTTTCTTGTTGTTTTTCTCACGCGCCAAATGCTAAACAATAGATTACAGCTTGCGGCAGAATACCATTACGAGAGTGTGTGGGAGATGCGAACAGCTTGTGGGCTCTGATAGACCATCAGAGTCACAATACAATGAAAGAAAGGGAATTCCATCCTCTCAGTCATTCCTCTGTCTACGCCTTAAATGACACTGTTTTACATTGACTTTACACCTTAAATGATAATGTCTTAATAGATCAAACTTGAACTCAGTTGGCCTAAAGCATCATCAATGTCAGCACTGCATTGAATTTACTCTGTTTGTCTTCTGCTTTATATGTAAATGTCACTCGATGCACAGAGAGGAAAAGGAGAAAGACCCTGTGAAGGCTTTCATTTCCTCACCTGCAATGCTATAAGGTGTGTGGTAGATTTTTCCCCTTAGGTTGAACCTGGTGTCCTTGACACCTGAAAATATTATACTCAGTTGAGTTACCTCTGAACGCGTGAGTTGACACAATCTAGTGTTCCTAACACGCTCCACACTATCACTTCGTAGTAAGGTCTCTAGTGTTTCGCTAAATAACTTGTTCCACTAACTAGCTTACTTCCTGCGCAGGAATAATCGACAAACAGACTTCAGCAAATGTCCATCAAATGCTTTAATCACGGGAGTGATTAATCTTAAGGCAAAATCAAAATTAAGGCAAAATCTGAGAGTACTCGAGCAGTTCTCAGAGCATCTCTCCCAAGAAGAAGCTTTAAGCTAGGCCGAAGGATCTCAGAAAAATTCCATTGAGAATCCCACCAGTTAACACTGATACAACAGTTTTTTATAGAATAGGGAGGTATGGCAAAATTACATGAATTTGATTGGTTCTTCATATGCAAACCTTTCTGTTACTAGGTAAAGCAAACTTTGTTTTAATGATTACTTCATTGTTAATCTCAAGGTTCTAACCTAGTCATCTGTCTAGTTTCATTTCCCATATATGTTATTTTTACACTCAACAGGGGTATGGCAATAGGGCAACATAGGCCAACAACATTCAAAAACACAGAACAGACCGTTTTAGTACATGGTGTTTCAAAGGGTTATGTTAGATAAGGTTAGATGTTAGAAACATAGTTAGTTTAATATTCAGCTTAAACTTTCCACCACAGGTGACATGATGGGAAATATAAAAAATGTATGCAAATATATAGTGTGGGAAAGAGGTTAGTGGGGGGTGATTATGTTGCACAAAATCAATGGGGTCTTGTGAAAACGGCAATAAATATTTGCCTATATAAATTACATCCTTTTTTAGTCTCTTGTTCAGTGATCCTGCGATCTAACAAGCAGGCTTGCATGCAAGTGTCTAAATCCACTTGCTTTGTTTTTGTTTAGTCTGCATTTCTCACCATCAAAAGGCAGCAGATGCATAAATACACTTACTTTGTTTTTGTTTACTCCATGTAGTTCTGAGAGCTGAGGTGCATACCGGTATTTTGATTTTCTCAGACGCATCAAGGAGAGTTTCCACACACTCTCTCTCTCTCATACACACACACACACACACTTTAATATGCTATTATACTCCATATAACTCCATGTAAAAGCCAAAAACTAAGCTTTTTTTTGCACAGGCCTATCTAAAGGGTTAATGGTGCCACCTGGTTATCAACAGTACAAATTACAAATTTTACCTCTTCCCAACAGGGAAAACCACCAACAATCAAAAATGCATGATTATATGGTGTCATGGCTTTGCAATCAAAAAATGTGGTTATAATTGAAGTCAATGGGGCAAAAACAGCCATGAACTCTTACATTCTAATTACATGTCCAATCAATGCATCAGACGAAAGCTTATCTTCCACTCTTTTGGCAGGTGTGCTCAGTTTGTTTCTAGCATAAAGTATCATGGAGATATGGCTCAAGATTCATGAATATAATTAAACCTTTTTAGCATGTTTGGATGATTCCGGGGAGTTAAAGCAGAATTTGAGGTAGCATTGTTTTGACCCTAATTACAAGTTTCCAGCAGCTTGTTGACCGGGTTGTCCACCCAGGTTGTGATCCTCAGACATCATAGATTTAATTTTTATATGACAACCTTTTACAGCAGCCCATGTCTGCTAAACCCCCTTTGCCCCCTGGGTATTACTTATATGTCCATGGAGACAGAGATGTTTTGCTGATATCATAATTTAAAATGGGGATTTTGAGATTTTTTGAAATTGTGCTGCTGTGCAGTTGCACGTGGAGCATTGGTTATGGACTGTGCCGGACAGTCCTGTCAACAGCAACATCAGCTGGAAACCAAAGCAGAAAAAAAGAAGAAAATTAGAATGAAATTATTATGCAAGATGTATTTATGAGTATAAAAGACCTCTAATATATTCAACAACGACGTGAGAGTAACAGTACATACTAAAAAAAAATACACAATGGGAATGAATGTACATCTATATATAATGAAAAGTATTAAAAAAAATTATGAACAAACACGTAAATAAATGTTCCCAATCAATATAGATCATATAAATACTCAGCTTAAATAATAATGTCTTTGTTCGTTGAAAACTATTTAAGTTCTGTACAAAGTTACATTTAGAGTATTTTATATTTTAATATTTTTAAGCCAAATTTTTAAGCTAGAAAGAAACAAGTGTTGATAAATCTAGTGAATCAAGTAAAAAGCATCATGGAACTCACCAGCAATATAGACAACATTATGAGATCAGCTTTAATTTCTTCCAACAGTCCAGTAATTGGACAAAAACCTATTTTGGTTCATGAGCTGCATTTATATTCACCGTGAGCCAACCCATCAACAAATGATGTGATCCACTGACATGTTTCTCCAAACAAATTTGCATATGCTAATATGCTCCATGGGCTCCAGTAGATAGATTCCATGCTTTATAGTTTCCATAATGGAATCAGAGAGCTGCCTCTCATATTCATTCTGCTACACTGACCTAAGGCAATGTGAGTGTGACAATCACAATTAAGCATTAAAAAAGTAAACAATGTCATCTGTTTCAGGTATTCGCTCAATGTGTTGATAGATTGTGGTAAATGAGAAAGGTCAGTCGTGGGCAAAATTTCTGCTAATCCTCCCACTGTCCCATCAATATTATGATGTTACTATGGTTTTTTAATTATGGTTTTCCGTAAGACATACGCAGGGCCATTTATCTTGTAATGTAATCATCAGAATAAACAGATACATGACAGATGTCAGATAATAATGGCATTTTAAAGGTGCCTTCCTTGTAGAAAAATAACAGTCAAAACCATAATGAAATATCTAACTGGTGATGAAGAATATTTACATTCATCATAACCAACAATTTTAACTTTAAAATTGGACTTTTCGGTGTGTTAATTAGACCCCACAAAGGAGGAAATCCCACCCACTACATTGTTATAGCAATAAATAGGAGATTATTCATGCGCTGGAATGAACCTTAAATGCAGTCAGAGGAAAATAAAGCTCTACTTTGCATACTCTGCCTTAGAAAACAAAGTGAGTAGTACTTCATGCAAACATAAATGTATGAAATATCACCCTTGATTTTTAGATATTCAAATTCAAATCCATATTATTTATTAATTAACAACTCAATACAATATGTCAAAAACAAAATTAGTATTTATTTATGAGTGAGTGAATTTTTTCAAAAAGAATACCTTTCCAATCGACCATTCTAAACCTCTTCATATAAACAGGCATTGAAAGTGATGCTGTCACATTCGTTTGTGGTTTTGTTTCAAGTTTATGGTTTTATGTATTTTATTTTTAAATGTTCCTGTTTGTCAGGTGATTTCTTGTCCCACATGGTATCTTGTCTTTTGGTCCCTTTAGTTAATGTGTCATGTCCTGATTGGTTGCCAAACAAATCTAGGATAAATTATCTAGGGATTATAATCACCAGACTAAATATATCTAGCAGAATAGCTGAATGCAAGACCAGATTGGACAGATGTATGCAGAGAGACATTTCTATCTTTGGTAGAATTTTGTTGCCAAAAGTCTCCTCAAGTCATGACCGCCACGCCAGAGCCTTGTCAAGTCATGGTCACCAAGCCAAAGTCTCCTCACGTCATGGCCGCCACAACAGAATCTCTTCACATTATGGCTGCCTCGACAGAGTTTCCCAACGTCATGGTCGCCTCGTCTGAACTCGCATACTCTCTAGGTACTTACTTTGAAAAAGGAATTACTTCATGACTGCTAAAAAAGTATGTTCTATATAGTATGAGTGTGTGTAGTATGAATGCCATGTTGTTATTATTATGTGACCTACCAGTGTCAGTTACGTCACTCCACTGCCATTCATAAAACCTCTCCCATGGCCTTATGGGATACTTTTTGCCTACTCTATATGAGTACTGTGAATTGGGACATACTTCTTTTGCCACATTCTGTTTTTCACCTACTATATAGTAGGGAGGTATGCGATTTCGGATGCAGTCAGAGTTTCCTCATGCCATGGCCGCAATGCCAGAGTCTCATCATGTCATGGCCGGCGCACCTAAATCTTTGCACAACACCCCTCAAAGCACAGCCATTCAAGTTACACACTTTTTTTTCGGGGGGTGGGGGTGCAGAACTTCCCGGTCTCTGCATGTCTTGAGGATGATGAGACTGACCACTATTGTGATGGAGATTTCCGGAACTCCCTGCTTGCTCTATTATTGATAAGGAGGCCGTCCATGAACTCTCTGTGCTCTATACTCCATGTTCATTCTTGAACATGGAGGCTGTTCAAGAATGTTCTTTGGCTTGTCACGGTCATTAAGGACATTCATGTTCCTGCTCCGCAATGGCCTCCTGACCTACCGAATCCACCACATGACCTACTGATATACTGTGGTGGTCATCACCTCCGCCAGCTCCGCTCTGGTGGCCCCCTTCAATGCTGGCTCTACCATGGCCATTTGATCCTCCATGGTCTTGTCCACTGAGCCACAGTCTAGGTCCACCACTGCTCCACAGTCTAGGTCCACCACTGCTCCACAGACTAGGTCCACCACTGCTCCACAGCCTAGGTCCGCCACTGCTCCACAGACTAGGCCCACCACTGCACCAGAGTCTATGTCCACCACTGCTCCACAGCCTAGGTCCACCACTGCTCCACAGACTAGGCCCACCACTTCACCAGAGTCTATGTCCACCACTGCTCCACACCCTAGGTCCACCACTGCTCCACAGTCTAGGTCCACCACTGCTCCACAGACTAGGCCCACCACTGCTCCACAGACTAGGTCCACCACTGCTCCACAGACTAGGTCCACCACTGCTCCACAGACTAGGCCCACCACTGCACCAGAGTCTATGTCCACCACTGCTCCACAGCCTAGGTCCACCACTGCTCCACAGTCTAGGTCCACCACTGCTCCACAGCCTAGGTCCACCACTGCTCCACAGACTAGGCCCACCACTGCACCAGAGTCTATGTCCACCACTGCTCCACACCCTAGGTCTACCACTGCTCCACAGTCTAGGTCCACCACTGCTCCACAGACTAGGCCCACCACTGCTCCACAGGTTAGGTGCACCACTGCTCCACAGTCTAGGTGCACCACTGCTCCACAGTCTAGGTCCACCACTGCTCCACAGTCTAGGTCGACCACTGCTCCACAGTCTAGGTCAACCACTGCTCCACAGTCTAGGTCCACCACTGCTCCAGAGACTAGGCCCACCACTGCTCCACAGGTTAGGTGCACCACTGCTCCACAGTCTAGGTGCACCACTGCTCCACAGTCTAGGTCCACCACTGCTCCACAGTCTAGGTGCACCACTGCTCCACAGTCTAGGTCCACCACTGCTCCACAGTCTAGGTCCACCACTGCTCCACAGCCTAGGTCCACCACTGCTCCACAGACTAGGTCCACCACTGCTCCACAGTCTAGGTGCACCACTGCTCCACAGTCTAGGTCCACCACTGCTCCACAGTCTAGGTCCACCACTGCTCCACAGACTAGGCCCACCACTGCTCCACAGGTTAGGTCCACCACTGCTCCACAGTCTAGGTGCACCACTGCTCCACAGTCTAGGTCCACCACTGCTCCACAGACTAGGCCCACCACCGCTCCACAGACTAGGTCCACCACTGCTACACAGCCTAGGTCCACCACTGCTCCACAGACTAGGCCCACCACCGCTCCACAATCTAGGTCCACGACTGCTCCACTGTCTAGGTCCACCACTGCTCCACAGCCTAGGTCCACCACTGCTCCACAGACTAGGCCCACCACTGCTCCACAGTCTACGTCCGCAACTGCCTCACGATCCTGGCCATGATCCAAGTACTTTTCCTCTTTACTGGCCTGGGCCATCCATCTCCTAGACTGCCTCTGCTCCTCCACCTTCCTGGACTTTTTGTTGTTTTGGTTTTGGGGTTGGTGTTCCATTAGGGCATCAGGAGCGCCCTTTGGTGGTGGGATATGTCACTTCTCTTTTGTGGTTTTGTTTTCAAGTTGTTTGTGGTTGTTTTAGTGTCATGTGATCCTTCAGAAAACTTTATAATATTCTGATTTATTATCAAATGTTAGAAATGGTGCTTAATATTTATTTTATAACCTGTGATACTTTTTTTCAGGATTTTTTTTTTTTTTGGATTATTAAAAAGTTGTTTTAAAAAGTCTTCACTATCACTTTTTATATATTTAACACTTTTATAGATTTATTCCTGTTTTTTTGTTGTTTTTTGATCAAATAAATGCAGGCTTGTGGAGCATAATAAAAAACTTCTTTCAAAAACATTAAAACTAGTAATTGGTCCAGACTTTTTACCAGTAGGCTACTGTATGTGCATATTAATCAAACTTCATCTAAGGTAATCTACTGATTAGAAAAAAAAAATCTAAACTGATATTATTGGCGTAAGTATAGGCTGATGTCAGACAGGGTATAATCTAATCATCAGGAGAATTTAAAAGATAGACCCATGAGATCCTTTATTTGAAACATTTAAAAATGCTGTAGTGTGTTGGCTTTTTAACTTTGAATACAAACGTCTTGACTTTTACTTTTGTAGCGTGTTTCGTCAGCTCCCGAAGCGATGTTATTCATTGTACGCGCAAATTCAAAGCGTCGCGTCTGGGCACGTTAATGACGCTCGCGCTCTTTTAAACTCGTAATAAAGCGGTGAATGATTTTTCCAGACATTACGCTGATCTACAGTACAAGTTTATATTTAGAATACATTGCAATCACTCCAAAATAGATGACGACAAACGCACACACCTGCATTACTAGCTGTGCTTCTTTGCGTGCCTATTTAGGCTTTTGCTACGCAGCACCTGATGGGCTGGCGTTAATGTGACGTAATGTAACAGTCTATGGTTAAGATAAACATCGTCATTATTTTTAGTTAATTAATAAATATTGAAATAAATTGTAGGACATTTGTACATTTTTTTATTTTTTTTATTTTTGTCCCTCTGTCTGGGCCCCATCCCGCCAATCGGGCTAGTTTGGCACTAGGCACGTGCCTAGTTTGCCTTTGCGTTAATCCGGCTCTGGATGTATACCTGACAGAGCTAAAATCATTGTGGGCTAAAGCTTGTATAATTCTGTTTTCAGAGACAGGCATTCTACACATGTATCGAAAAATAAGATTTCAGGCAGACCAGAATATATATATATATATATATATATATATATATATATATATATATATATATATATATATATATATATATATATATATATATATATATATATATATATAAAAGCATGCGAAAGATATTTGAACAAACCACTCTCTAAAAACTTTAGAATATAGATAGGAATAAAGGGTGCTGCCTACTTGAGTGGAGATTTCTGACTCAATGCACAAGGGGGAAAACACGTTTTTAGGAAATGTCCTTTCAATGGCTTATACTGCTAGACAAGTACAATGCAAGACAAATATAAGGCATTGTAGTACAGTTCAGAGTATGTAAAACAGAGATAGCAACAACCAAAATAAAAAAAAATGAACACAGCCAATATGTACAAAAATACAAATAATTAAAAATGAAAAATACCGGGATAAAAAGTTATATATAATAGTAGGGCAGTTACATGAATTTTAAAAGCTTTAAAATTTCTATTGTTTTTATAAGCTTTTTGTTTTGTGACTTTTAAAATAGATGAAAAGACCAGTCTGAAAGATGTAACTTAACTGTTAGACGCTTGTTTCCGCCATGAAATTGAAAAAAAATTAAAAAGAAAATTGCGACTTTTTATTTCACAATTCTGACTTTTTCTTTAACAAAGGTTTGTTTATAAAGTTTCCCATTTCGGCACTGAGGAGAATAGATTATTTCTTCTGTTAAATAAATAAGTACTTTTTTTTACTGTCCATGACTCTTATTCTGTATTTCCTGTTACGTCACTTCCTAACCCTTTCTCCTTCCTTTCCTCGTCGGCCATTTGTGAAATTCGGTAAGAACACCATGAGCTCTAGCTTACTGTTATATTTTTTACTGTTTCAAGCCAACATTTTCAACGTTTTACTCATCTCATCTATGCACTGAACTGTTCTACACAAGGTGTATTAGATATTCGCGTTTTCTGCGTGTTTTATCGTGAATAAGTCAGCAGGGCTGTGTCGCTACACATGTGTAGAGCAGCGCTCATTGCGGGCGCTCTCCAGACCCTCTAGTTCACTGTGTGCGATTGAAACGAGTGTCTTAAAATATAAGAATCTACAACGCCTCCAACTTGTAAAGAATGTTGTTTGATTGATTTCTTTGTTTGATGTAGACTGAGCTGATTGACAGTCATCAAGTAAAGTCAAGATGCAGAACGATGCTGGTGAATTCGTGGACCTGTACGTCCCCCGTAAATGGTGAGTTCACATGAAGTTTGTGAAAGGTTCAACCTTCGATCAAATACCTGTATTAATAATAATGTGAGTTGTCACTAGCTGTCTTTTGTTGTGTGCATAGAGTTCAGTTTTACCTTTTGAAATAGTCACATTAGAACAGTTAAATCGTCCACTGGTTATAAATACGGTGAGCGCCCAAATCTTATCAAATTTGTCAATATTTTTTATTTATTTTTTTTATTCCCAGCTCTGCTAGCAACAGAATCATCGGTGCTAAGGACCATGCCTCCATCCAACTCAACATTGCTGAGGTTTGACATTGATCATTACAAAACTAGTCTTTGCAGACATTTATAAGTGCAATTTGATATATATAAGCCATATGCAATTTAATTACAGCAAGTGTACACATATATGAACACTTATTTTACACTATTTACTCAAGATTTTGCTAAAACGCACATTGCTTTCGATTTTCATTTTTCCATTAGCAAAACTGTTTTTATATATTGTAAGTGATGTAAATAATGCATACAAAGTAAAATGTCATTTATTTAAAGCGAGTGAAGTGTACACAATTATGATCTTATTTGAACACAATATTAACTATGCGTATTTTTTCTTTGACAAAACTGTTATTAGTCTATTATAATCACGTCAACAAAAATATTTTTTTAATGAGCCTTTCGATCTGTTTGTTACAGGTGGACCGGGCAACAGGCAGGTTCAATGGCCAGTTCAAGACTTACGCCATCTGTGGCGCCATCCGTAGAATGGTATGTGTTCAGTCACACTTAAAGCCCATTTTACTGCATCTTTACCTCATATGTAGGATGCTAAGGCCACGTCCACACGAAGCCGGTGCGTTCCCTATCCGATCTTTTTTTTTCCTCGTTCTAAAAAAAAAATTCCGTAAACACGGCGTCTAATATACCAAGGAGACATTTTAATTGTTTATTAATAAACTAGTGTTTTCTGTGACGATGCTGACTCGCCACCTTCGCAGTGTTGTGAAGGTGCCTATAGAGAGAAATGCACACTTCATACGAATTATTAGAGTTGTCTGTTTCTTTTCGTTTTGAATTGTTTTGTTTAAAAGTAGACATTTCAAGCTTAGATATATTTCTGAGTTTGTTCATTTATGAGACAAGCTCCAGTTCTCGTGCAATGCAAGTTATATCGCGTCGGCGCCTCCATGTCCTGATTATAGGCTATTGTCTGCTATATTTGCTTCTTATTTATTAAATCCAGGTAAATTGTTAATGAAACATTGATTAAAATTAAGATACAATTTATACAAAACGAAATTCACTTTAAAGAAAGGCTTTATACAAAACAAAACTTAATGAAGTGGTCAAAATGATGTCTCGATATTGCGCATCTTACTCACGCTGTTCACTTTTCATATAGGGCCTAATCAACGTATATGAAATGGAAAAAATAACATTAAAACATAAATATGAAACTAACTTTTCTTTAAGGGCTACAACATATAGGCCTACAGTACAGAGAAATTTAATGTCGGAGCGAACACCGTGTCACCGGTGCGCATGAGGGGCAGAGGTGCGTTTTTTGAATAATAATCAAATAATTCCCAGCGATCGTCGAATATTATTTTTGCTTGACATGCCCATCTCTACAAAATACGAAAAGTCTTAATCAGACTAAATACAAGCATCATAGCATAAGAACGAAATATAAATAAATCAATAAAATAAAAATACATTAAAGTAGGCCTAAATAATAAATAAATAAATAAAAGAGGCTCAGTAGCTTCTGAAGCATGAACTCAAGTAGTCGCAGTTGTTGCTGTTATGGCTACTGATTTAGTGTGTCTGACTAGTCGACACGTGGGGTGATGACATCATCGTTTCACAAAATATACGGATTGGCCGTACACACGAAACCGCAAGGGCGTCGTTTTCAGATTTATCCACTTTGGGACCCGGTTTAAAAAAATAGCGTTTTCACTCTCCCAAAACGCCGGATCCGTGTGGACAAAACGCCAATACGATAAAAAATGTATACGTATACAGCGAAACGCGTCTTCGTGTGGACGGGCCCTAAGTTTGTGTGAAATTTGGAAAGTGTTCATATAAATGTATGGTGTCACATCTGTCGTGGTCTCAAGAGATTTGCGTTGTGATCTACAGGGTGAAGCTGATGACTCCCTCCTGAGGCTTGCAAAGAACGACAGCATTGTGGCAAAGTAAGCTCCTGCCATTGGACGACTAGTGCTGCTGTTGTTTTTTCCTCAATGAATTTCCTGTCGGCGTGTAAATGCTCTACTAGTGTTTTGCTTCATTGTGGTTGTGTGAAGGAAAAAAATCCTTTTCTTAGTAATCATTTTCAGTGAACTTCAGTGAGAACATTATAGGTTTATTTCACCTAAAAATTCAAATTGTCATCTACTCGCCCTCATGTTGTTTCTAACCCGTAAGACATTTGTTCAACTTCGGAACACGGATGAAGATCTTTTTGATAATCTGAGAGATTTCTGTGATATCCTCCATAGACCGCTACGCAAATAAATACTTTGAGGCTTCAAAAAGTTCATAGTGATCATAAAACTAATCCATATGAATTGAGCTGTTAAGTCCAAATTTTCTGAAGAGACTCGATCACTTTATATGATGGAACAGATTAAAGGGGAATTATGCAGGTTTTTTAGCTTAACTGAACAGCTTCGGAGTTATTGGAATGGTTATATGACTTTTTCGGGTTGAATGGTGGCCGTCACACATACATGCCCCCATCCAGGATCCGGTTAGCTATAAGAACAACTATCTAAGCTGGCATATAAGAAGCAGAAAGCTAGGAAAGCATTGTCGAAAGGAACAGAGAAAGAGGAAACGGCAGACTGACCGAGCGATGAGTCAGACACAAGTAAACATCGGAACTGCGTTTTTAGAATGGCGAAAAAACGAAGAAAGGGCGGTCAGAAAAGTCTAGAAAAAGGAAACGAGAATCTGACAGCGCGAGGAACCAGACAAGAGTCCCACTCACTCAGGCTTTCACTGTTAAAGTTTATTCCTGCGATTATCATGAGAACAGTTGTCTATCTCACATAATTATCAGGACATAAATAAGCCTACACGTTGTAAATAGTGTGAATGAGCGCAATTTGCAAACTATTATGATAAATTGCAATAATCATGTCTAACGACATCATAATGGACATTGTTACGAAATAATGCGACGTACATGTAACTTAAATGATGTCATCTGGCATTTTGTAATGTTTACATTACACTCAAAAAACACAAATGAAATTATACAGTAGGCCTAGGCTATAGGCTATTTACTTGTAATTTAGCTGCAATCATGTAAGAACGTTATAAGCCATCAAACGCGGTAGGATACTTTATTATTATAAAGTGCAGAGGCTGCGAGCGCATTTACGACAGTAACGTTAAATACAAGTACTCTACAGTGACTCTAGGGGTCGCTGTTTGACAGAACCGGAATTCCTGCATAGTGTGCCTTTAAATTAATGCTTTTATTAAAAAAAAACATTGATCAGCTAACATAAACTGAACCTCAACCCAACCTGCTCAACCTGCAAGAATAAACCTCTTGTGGAAGCTCAAACATGTTGTGTAAGAAGAATAAATTTAGACTCTTTATGAACTTTTTAAACTGTCAAACTAGTTGCGTTGTGGTCTATGGATGGACAGAAATCTCTGATCTCATTAAAATTTCTTAATTTATGTTCCGAAGATAAGTCTTGCGGAGTGAAAAAGCAAATATGTGCTAATGTAAAAACTGTTTGTATTGAAACAGCTTTGAAGAGTTTTATTTATTTATTTATTTTTTATAATAATGCAAAATACTTTAAAAAGCCTTTTGATTGTAATAGCTGTTGATCAAATGTGGTTTAATTGCTGATCTGTTTAAATCAGACAGCTGGATGCTGATTATGATTCTAATGATTGTGTTCTCTCTTTACAGGAACATCTAACTTAAAGGATGGGATCTGGAAGTTTCTTTGTAAAATAAAACGTAAAATTGGACTCCTGTGTTTGTTTTTAATAATATGAGTGCATTAGAGTTGTTGTTAATGACTGTTAGGCTCCATGTGAATAATTAAAATTAACTATTTGAGGAGTATTATGATTAAATTAGAAGGGAATTTAATTAACCATGGGAAAAGGAAACCAATTGTGATGATGTGAGAATATCTGTTCTGAATTTTCTTGCGACAGGATATAGTTTCCTAAGATTTATTGTTGGCCAATATGTCTTTTGAATGAGCATCAGTTAAAGCAAGTGATGTATGTGTGGTACACTATCTTAAGCAAGCTTTTGGATAAATTTTAACTTCAGTACAAATAATAGCCAGATAAAAGATCATTTACCCACTGAAAGATCAGTTAAACATATAAAGTATCCAAAGGTGCACTAAAATAACAGCCCTTAAGTGCACTTTTGTATATAGCTAAAAGTGGTTTTAAAATCATATTAAAAGGTTGTTTTTTTTTCTTTAAACAAGAATGCGTGTCTGAATACTGGGCGTCACTGTCCTCCGCCCGGTAGAGGTCATTGTGAGCTCAAACACACTCGTGCATCTCCTGCTGTCATTTCTTGCTATTCTTTCTAACTGCTTCAGACCGCATACGCTTCTCCTCTAGGGGGCGTTTGGTGGCCCAGAAAGCCGGAGCCGCATTGTCTCAATTATTATTTTTTTTTTTTATTGTCTTTAGACCATAACGTTTACAAATAAAAGATATGATATAACAGTAGTTGAGAGTTGAGTTGCTCCTTTTGCAACTTTTGAATATATCTTTTTTTAATGGCCCCTTCTTGACAGACTTGAAAGTTTAGATGGAAATTGCTAACTGATTACCAAAAATGTAGGTTTTTTTTTAAAGAGTTGTTACCATATTTGATATCCATTTTGAGTGGAAGACTAAAAGTCGCAAAATCTCCAAATATATTGTCTTAAATTTGATTAATATTTGTAAACATTTGAATAGATTTCAAATAAATCAATTTACATTTACTAAACACCCCAACTTTTTATTGTTGAAGGGATAGTTCACCCAAAAATGAACATTCTGTCATCATTAATTTAAGTGAGATTCTTTCTTCAGTTTTACCAAAAAGAAGATATTTTAAAGAACGTGGGTAACCAAACAGTTGAAGGTAGCCATGGACTTCCATGGTATTTGGGGAAAAAACTATGGAAGTCAATGGAGCCCATCAAGTGTTTGGTTACCGACATTCATCAAAATATCTTTTCTGTTCAGCAGAAGAAAGAAATTCATACAGATTTTGGATCTAATGAAGGGTGAGTAAATTACAGAATTTTCATTTTTGGGTGAACAATCCGTTTAATGATTGAATTTTGTCATAGACTCTTTTTTAGATTGTGTATTTTTAAAAAAAATTAAAAAATTGCTTATTTTCTGTTTTCTGAATATAGTATTGTAAAAGTATTTTTCTTTTTTAAAATAAATTGCATTGTGAAGGAGCCAATAAGAATCAATATCCGGTACGTTAAGCCCCGCCCATCTAAGAATTTACGTTTATCGGTAATTTGCCATTCTAGCCGTTCACATTATTTCTACTCGTCAATGGCTGTCCTCCTGCAGACACACTGAGGATTTGTAATCCACGCGTGGAAGAATGAATAATATCATACTGCATGCACGGCTATTTTAATTACATGTCTGATTCAGTTACAGGCTACGTTTTATCTCAAATGCGGGGAATTATTTCCAGCTTTAATCGACCTTGCACAAGATAACCTCCAGCTAAAGGAGACCTGCTGTCTGACAGCTCTCAAGTGCATCTTAATTTTTTAATATATATGTGAGACTTCTTCTAAATCCAAACTTACTTTTTTATTCCGTCTAGTGTCGTTGGAGCAACATTTTGAGCTTACTTAAAATAGTAATAATTATTTAAAGTGCAATTTTTAACGCGTCTCAGACAACTCGTCCTTGCGATCTGAATCCGAATCGCCGCTTCTTTATTAAAACAAAAGCAGCGCATTCACATCTAACGTTAGATATAAAAGTAAATCTAGATTTTACTCTCGTTTTGTTAAAATTTTCAGGCTCAAATACACACGGCGCATGAATGGGAGTGAAACTCTCCCACACGGAAGTGACTTACACATTAGGCCAGTGATCACTGTGTGCTTTCTTACTGTTTTTTTTATTAGTTGCGGTACTTTAATTGGTTATTAAAATGATCCCTGATAAGGCACCAGGCGAGGACGTGTTACATGCTTCAGAAGACTTGAAGAAAGAAGCGCACATCCCCAGTTTTGAGAAATACAAAGAGCTCTACATCAACTCTGTCGAGTCTCCTGAGGGTGAGTTTAATGCTTTTGGGCAGGTTATTAACACAACAGGTTAAAAACGGATATTTTCGAGAAGATTAATAATAATAACTTCACATGGCTGTTTTTTTTAAAGCCTTGTGCCCTTGGTAGACAGCAGTTTGTATCTATAACCACCTATGTTCTATTTTTGAGTTACGGTTAGGTGTACTATTAATTTGATGTTGTAAACTTTTGAATCTTAGATATAGCCAGCAAAGCGTCATGTAGCCTTGAGAATATTAGTTTCTTTTTTAATAATAATACATAATTTATGTATTTATTGTTGTTGATGTACTTAAACGATAAAAATCTATACATATTGGCCAAATGACTCAATTTAAACATCTCTGTTTAGTACATTGAAATAAAATGTTTAAATAATAATTATAATACTTCATTAATGTATTCATTATTATTATTATTATTGTGGATGTTCTTAATTTTTAAAAACATTTTGAAAGCTTTTTTTATTTTGTATAAACCTTCTGTTTTTACTAGTACCATTGATAGGTAGTGAATTTGTCTGTGTTTTTGCTCTGGTTCTCTGTACACAAGTTCTGAATCAGCATTTGTTTGTCCCATTGTGTCCAGAGTTCTGGGGAGATGTTGCCAAAGATTTTTTCTGGAAGACAAAATACACTGGGAAGTTCTTGGACTACAATTTCGACGTGACCAAGGGTGAGATTTACGTGAAGTGCATGGAAGGCGCCACAACCAACATCTGCTATAATGTTTTGGACCGCATCGTCCATGAGAGGAAACTGGGTGACAGAGTGGCTTTTTACTGGTTAGTATTTGTGAAGCATGTGGTTTAAATGTTTCAGTTTACACGTGACATTAAGAGCCAATATTATTATACAAAACAACATATTACATTACACTTAAAGTGTTCCTAATTTTGTTTTGGAGGTCTCCTTCAATGGGTTTTAGGAATCTCTAGGCACCTCACGATTCGATTACGATTCAGAGGGCTGCGATGCTAAATCGATTATCAAAGCATATTTTTGTGTGACTATTTGGTCCTTTTAAGGCAAAGTATTTATAATGACCCATAAAGAATTTACTTCCAATATCTTTTATTAATAAAACAAATGGAAGTGATTTGGCAAGTCAACTGTAAGGTTACATTTGCCAGCATATGTCCCAACATTGCAAAGAGAACCAACAGGAAAATGTATGTGTGCCTGTACTAGCAGCATACTTGTAGTCACTGAATACAAACTTCAGCATATTATGAATCTCTAACTTAAAATAATAGACTTATAACCAACATCCTCCTGTTATGTGCAATAGAGCAATATAATCCTTCCGACAAAAAAAAAAAAAAATAGAATCACAAGAATAAAATCACAAACAGCTTTCATACAAAAATATAGAATTATGTACCAGCAGCTCTCATACAAAAATAATGCTAGTGGACTTATGCATATCCTGAAAAATTAGTGTCATACAAAGCTGTCCTATGAAGAGTCTAAGACTTATGTCTTGAAATTGTTGCTGTATACCACGATCAAAGGCAGCTTATACAAAAAAGTACATGATCATCTGTAGAGAGCACAGTCAAAATGTAACTTTTTTTATGACTGGCATTGCACTTATACACACTGTGACTGTGGAGGGCAGTACAGGGCGATTCCATGCAAATGTCAACCTTGCCATGAAAAAATAAAATTATTATCAAAATATCAAAACCCTTTCTAAGGTGTCCATTTGGGTCTGTATTTTATTGTATTGATGTGCGGTCATGTAAATTTTAAGGAAATTTCTGTGTTTATTCACCTCAGATAAGGTGTGCACAGATACTAAAATTGCTTTTTCAAACAAACATATGTCATGCTTTAAAAAGAGGGGTCAAAGACTCATTTTTTTATACTTTATGTTGACAGTAAGCATTTTGCAGAAAGATGGGAGCATGACTGAGATATAAATACACCCACTTTGTTATAACTGCATTGCCCTTTAAATTTATGAAGGCTATATTTAGGAAGTCACGACGCTTCAGTGATGTGTCACGTCCGTAACGATTTAAAGAATAAGTTTATATTGTATAATAATTATTATTACAATTAATTTGAAAATGTATGTACAAAGCCAAAATATGTCCATTCTAGTTATGATTGAGAATTCATCTCACTTATTTGCTCTAAAAAAACCTAATTATGCGTTATGGACGTGACTGTTACGGACGCTTCATATTAAATCATGCATGATTTGACCAGCGCATATTTGTTGAATGAATTAATTTATTTATTTATTTCGAGCAATATAATGACACATAACAAAGGAAATCAAGAAGCATTCTGATTAAATCAATACGAAAAGATAAATTCATCAACTTTACAACATAAATCGATCTATATGCTTGAAATGGAGTGGGAAGAAATCAAACTTATTTAAACCCACCTCGGTCTTTCAACATGTTCAACGTGTTGTTACTGTTAAAAAACCCCGCATATATATTAAATTGATCTCTATTACTGTACATCAGAACATTTTAGAAATAAATTAATACCAGTACCATAATGTTAAGCATTATTACAGTTTCTGAGAGCGAGAGCGAGAGAAATATGAGACGCGCCTTTACTCACTTTCTTTCCCGCGCGCGCCCTCTGTGGTCAAGAGTTATTTCTGTGGTGATTTGTAGATCTGCGATTTCTGGACAACATCAGTAATTGGTAAGTAATTTGATATCTATGGCTAATTATATCTATATCTATTGATATAATTTGATATCTATGATATCTATTTGATATCTAAACCGGCGATCTCGACTCCGGAGAATATCGATATGATAAAAATACAAAATAGCTGCTGATGTATCTTAGCAATTCCGTATCTTTCGGGGTCTATAGTTAACACCACATTATAAAGCAATATCATGCCCGAATTGAGTTTTGCCCACGCTGCATTTTAGCAGCATGAGAGATATGCGTGAACGGAGGTTAATCTAGCCTATAACAAAGTGATTTCAGTTTAAATTTGATTAATTGTGCAGCCTTACCTTACTGATGTCTCAGATGTTTGTTGTTTTAAATACCCAACAGAGACACATAGGTCTCTGTTCAAGCATTTTCTCTGATTTTTCAGCGTCTGCCAAGTGTTGATTTCAGAACTGTCACGTCCATAACGAAAATACGTCACGTCCGTAACAACGTTTTTTCCTCATAAATGAAAAAATGAAAAGTAAAATAAAATAAATAATTTATGTTCTATAGAGAGCCAACACTCATCCCTTCGGTTGGTATTATTTATTTTGGCTTGTGCATTTTAATTCGCAGAATTTCTACAAAGTATGTTGTCTCCCACAAACTCACGTCTTTTTTTGTCACGTCCGTAACGCACGTGTATTTCCCTCATATTAAATATAAAACGCATGTGTAGACTGATATTTTTCTATTGTCTGGACTCCTTTATTAAGGTAGTATGGACATATGAACAGACGTTTAAATATATTGGTATTAAATGCATTTTCTGAGAATTTATATTTTACATTTTGACTGCAAATGTCACGTCCATAACGCTGGAATTGGCCTACAGTAAACCTAAATTTAATGTATGTATAACAGAGCTTTTTACAGCATATTGATGTGAAAACCAAACAATAAAGAAAGCAGCTCTCATACAAAAATACAAAATGGGCCACAATGAAATTATGCCAATTTTCCATACGTTAGTTTTTAACTCAGAGGGGTGCCGTTTGCATTTCGTGCTCAGCCATCATGCATCTCTGTTATGTGCACGCCACAGACTGTCCGGGTCCTGCACTTCCGCGCATCAGAGTTCCGCCTTTTACGTTTTCTCAATATAACGTTATTAGAAAATGTATATGTTTTTTTAGAAAATCGATACATTGAAGCATCACCTAATTTTTCTTAGTCTGAAAAAGGTTTGTTCGAAGATTCAGTCTCTCTAAACCCCTCCTTACCGCCAGTCTACTCTGCTCTGATTGGTCAGATGGCCCAGTCTGTTGTGATTGGTCTAATCTGCTCTGATTGGTCAGACGGCCCAGTCTGTTGTGATTGGTCTAGTCTACTCTGATTGGTCAGACGGCTCAGTCTGTTGTGATTGGTCTAGTCTACTCTGATTGGTCAGACGGCTCAGTCTCTTGTGATTGGTCTAGTCTACTCTGATTGGTCAGACGGCCCAGTCTGTTGTGATTGGTCTACTCCAGGGCTGTCAAATAAAAATTCTAATTTTGAATATCCGTATATAAAAATAAGCTTGCACATTCGAATGCAAAAACCATGCATTCGAATTTTTGGTGTGTTTAAGTGTTTTGGTGTGCGAGTCAGAGTCGGACACATCGGTCAGAGCTGAGTGCGTGTTTTCATCAGCTGAAAACTTTGTCAACAAAAAGCGCTCAACACTTGCTGCAGATCAAGTTAACCGTCTGGTGTTCTTGACGAACAATATGTAGATGTGTAGTAAGTAGAAGTGGATTGTTTCTGAATTGCAGTTTGCTATTTTGTGTTCATGTAACGTTAATATTACGCTGTCTGTTGAAGTGTGTTTTCTCAGGTTACTGATGCACTTACAGTTTTATGCACTATTCTAACTAATTTTCCTTGCATTGAAAAGTTAATGCACTTTAAAAAGTGAATGTCATATCATTTCAATAAAAGATGCGATTCTTGGTTTGGTTTATATTTGATTATTGTGCTCGTTTGCGCCCTCTTATAGGCATAGGAGACAATGCAGTACTTTTTCCCTCTATTTCCTTTAAAATTCGAATTTAGGTTTTCAGCCATTTTGACAGCTCTAGTCTACTTTGCTCTGATTGGTCAGACGGCCCAGTCTGTTGTGGTTGGTCTACTCTGCTCTGATTGATCTACTCTGCTCTGATTGGTCAGATGGCTCAGTCTGTTGTGGTTGGTCTACTCTGCTCTGATTGATCTACTCTGCTCTGATTGGTCAGATGGCTCAGTCTGTTGTGGTTGGTCTACTCTGCTCTGATTGATCTACTCTGCTCTGATTGGTCAGATGGCTCAGTCTGTTGTGGTTGGTCTACTCTGCTCTGATTGGTCTACTCTGCTCTGATTGGTCAGATGGCTCAGTCTGTTGTGGTTGGTCTACTCTGCTCTGATTGATCTACTCTGCTCTGATTGGTCAGATGGCTCAGTCTGTTGTAATTGGTCAACGAAACGGCCATTACCATATCAGAATTTTATCCCCAGAGCTTCCTCGGCACTTGATATACGATGATACAAACAGTAACGACTCCGCCGGACGGTTTTTCTGTATCCAGCGCAAGTGAAGTGGATTCGCAGCACTGAAAACAGTATCTTTTAGACAACACAAACCAAACTATTCCGGTCCTCAGTTACAACTAAAGATTTTGAGGGTGGGTCAAAGTAGACGTTGTTTGTGGGCAGCCAATGAAGACCATAAGCAGGGATTTTGCTCATTTGTTACATTGTTACGTAGGTGCGTAACATGAAGTGAGACTGGAATTGCTGATGACTTGTTTCAGCTGTTCAGAATCAATTCTTTCTTTTAGGAGACCATAACTTAATTTGTCGTGCACTTTGATCTTTAAAAATTTCCGGACATTTTACATTCACAAACGGCTATATTACACACTGCATGAAAGGGAATATTCGAAAAGCATAGGCTAATGGGGCACTTTAATACCTCTAAATTAACATTGGTTAATTATGATGATTGCTCATGGTTCGGCCCTTAGCCAATTTCAATCTACAACCTTTCAGTAACCAGCCCCGCACTATAACTACTAGGTTAATCCACACTTGTATTTAGGTTAAGACCTGTATATTCAGCCACAAACCTACATGGTTTAATCCACTTTCAGATTACCTGAGTCGATACATTATTGCTATGCTGTTATTATATCCGTGTAATAATTTAATACACCGGCTTGCTGACAGACAGGGGCACATTGGAGCTATTTTAGTAAGCTTGAACCAGGTCCTGCCAATAGCAGTTCAACCAGAATGAAGTGTATCTTTAGTGTTGCATCTTCATAGGCTTCATTTGTTCATGTACATTGCAGTGGATCAGTTTATCTGTGCTGAATGCTGTCCATGCAGTTCAATAGGACTTTTTTAAGGTCATTGTTCATTAGCATTCACATCTACAAAAATAGCCTTCAAGCACTTCAACGAATGTTGCTTGGGGCAGTTGCTAATTCTCTGCTTTTGCAATGCAAGTTTAGCAATTTCAAAGTTTTCAATCATTTCTTGTTACAACATAAGTTTGAAACACTCAAGCTTGACTCTCTTCAGCAGTTGTGGTCTTTTACCAGGCTTCTCCTTTATGTGTCAGAACGCAGCTGTATTTTAAGAATGTCTGCTGACATCCAAAGGCAAGGAAAACTAAAAAGTTACACGTTAACTTGTAGGGGACATTTAAGGGCACATCTCACGGCAAAATAGTGTTATCAGAGGTTTACAGTAATAGGAACATATCACAAACAAACACTGAAAGTTAAAATTGAACATGGCTGTAAATCTAGGAGATGCACAAATCTGTTTTTGTCAACTTGTTCAGTGTCTCAAGTTCATACTTTTCCATTGAACATAGCATTAGTACTAAAGGATCAATGTACATAATTATGACTGAATAAATGAACTAAGTTAGAAAATGTATATGGCCTCGTTTACACTGCACTGATGCCCAATTCTGATTTGTTGCCCATATCTGATTTTTTTTTTTTTTGACCGTCTGTTTACACGTTCTTTCAATTGTGACCCATATCCGATTCTTGCGTTTACACTTGACGTACTATCTGAAATATCGCGCATGCTTAAAGGGGGTTCTTGCACAGATGGACGAACATGAAATATGCTTGATGCAAGCTTCGCGATATATGCGAAGTTCGCTAAACATCAGCATGATTTTGAGGCGGAGGAAAAGGGCCATCATTGCAGCTGCGCACGTGCTTCAGTTACTGTGTGCGAGACGCGAGAGAGATCTCAGGACTGGTGGGAACATACAACACGATATCATGAAAGTGCGTATCTAAACCACTAATTTTATTTCTCGTGCCATTTATACGCCAAAAATAGTTTTTGCGTGCATGATACACACTGTAAACCCATTGGGTAGGATTAGGGGTGGGGAGTGCGTGCGTATTACACGCCATAAATTGCATATTATATGCACGTGAAAACTGCGTATCATATGCACGCAAAAACTATTTTTGGCGTAAATGGCACGAGAAATAAAATTCGTGTTATAGATACGCACTTTCATGAGATCGTGGTGGGCTTTAACGAGGAGCAGTGGGTCTATGGCATAATGAGCAAGCCAACCTTTGATATGTTGTGTCAACGTTTGTCCACATTCCTCTCCTATGACGATACAACGTTTCGTCGGGCCATCCGTCCCTTTGCAGATGCGCGTCGGGGTTTCTCTCGTCATTAAACCGCGGAGACGTAGCCTAATGCCTCAGAAAATCCGATCTGCCTGTTTGCATGAGTCGCATTGGCACATATCTGATTTATATCTGATTTATTTCCACACATGAACGAGGCCTATGTGAAATACACAACCGTTCAAAAGTTTGGAGTGGGTACGTTTTTAAAAGAAGTCTCTAATACTCTTTTATTTGATCAAAAATACAATAAAAACAGTAAAATTGTGAAATGTATTATTACAATTTTAAATAACTGTTCTATGTTTGAATATTTCTAAATGTAATTTATTCCTGTGATGCAAAACTGAATTTTCAGCATCATTACTCCAGTCTTCAGTGTCACATGATCCTTAAGAAATCATTCTAATATGGTGATCTGATGCTCAATTATTATTGATGATCAATTATTAATAATGGTTCTCACTATTACCAATGTTGAAAACAGTTTTTGTTGCTTAATGTTTGTGGAAACCATGATAAATTTTTTCAGGATTCTTTGAATAGAATGTTAAAAAAAAACATTTATTTGAAATAGAAATCTTGCTTTCTAAAAAATAACTCTTATAACATTGTAAGTCTTTACTGTCATTTTGATCAATTTAATGCATCTTTGCTAAATAAAAATACTTCTTTTATACAGTGTGCATAATTATTATGCAAGTTGATATCATATTTTATCTCCAAGCACATTTTACCAATTCCAAACCACATCAATCTTAATAACCACTGTTCATTTTGTATTTAATCATTTATAAGTGATATATAAATGTTAAGGAAGGATGGAAGTGAAAATTGGTTTATATTCAGGTGTGCATAATTATTAAGCAGGTTTTCTTTTACAGGTAAAATGGGCCAAAAAAGAGTTGAAAAGCACTGAAAAGTAAAAAATCATTGAATGCTATTGAGAGTAACATTTCTGGCATTGATTTGTACAGGGAGGGTAATGAACCTGGAGATGAGAAGACGGTGACCTACAGAGAACTGCTCCAGCAAGTCTGCAAGTTTGCTAATGTCCTCAAGTCACAAGGTATGCTCACACAATGTTAAGAATGATATAATGGACCAGCAGCATGTTAAAGATTTGACACTGATGTAGTGTAATAAGGCAATGTCCTCTTGTCGTCCCTTGCTCTCTTTCTCTCTCTGACTGCAGGAGTGAAGAAAGGTGACCGTGTGTCTATTTACATGCCCATGGTGCTGGAGCTGGTGGTGGCCATGTTGGCCTGCGCTCGGATTGGAGCGGTTCACTCTATTGTGGTCAGTCCTTTGTCATTTGAGACTCATTTCCTTTGTCTTCCCTTGGAATTTAGCTGGAGCACTGTATTGACCAATCAGCTTTAAAAAACGAAGCACCTATACATGTTTTGCAAGGTGTGCAAGACTTTTTTTTTTTTTTTTTCTCTTTCAACAGTTGGACTGTTTGCCAAAAAGAACTGACGGTCTATCAGACATTTTATACAAAGAAAAAATGTTTTTGCAACATATTTATTCACGTTTTTGTGTTCATATCCCAGTTTGCCGGTTTCTCCGCCGAGTCGCTGTGTGAGAGGATCATGGACTCTCAGTGCTGTCTTCTTATAACAGCCGGTAAGAAAAGCATGGCAAAAAAAATCAAACGTAATTTACTCAAAGTATATCAACTCTGCTAATCCCAAAGTTAATCTGCTGAGTTTCCATATACAGCAAAAGTGTGCTGCTTTTCACATTGTTCACAAGTCTGTGGATTGAAAGTGGCAGTAATCGTATTACTATCAAAAGCTATTTAGCCTGTACCTGTGAATTTTTTTTTTAATTTTTTTTTTTAGTAGTAACAGGGAACTAGGGCTGTCGCGATAACCGCAATATTGCATTACCGCGCTACTGACAGGCCAACCGCAGAGGAATGAAAGTAACCGCAGCAACCGCAAACCGCGTTTTCTTTTTTCATAAGGCCACCCTTCGTAGTTCGTACCATGTGTATTGAATGTTAAATAAGTTAATAATGATAACAGGACTGTTTATCATGGTGATTTGTACAGAGGATTCGTGGATTTGGACTTAAGCCTAAACAGACAGTGAATGTGATCGACTGAGCGCGTGTGATTACCTGCGTCTGTCTTTGAAGTCAAGTCATGTATATTCGTGAAAAGGTTGCCGTTTCCAAGGAAAGCGAAATATTTGTCATAGGCTATCATCCTTTTAACGTGTAAGGGTATTTACCATGAATGGCGTCAGCGCTGGTCATCATTACACAGCACGAGGAAGCCGTGGGGGGAAAGCAGCGAGTCACGCATTGAATCAATGCCATTAGTCTCTATTAAGTGAAGCATTGCTTCAGCTTTGCCCAAAAGTGAAGCATTGCTGGCCAGCTGAGCCTTGAAAAGTGGAGCTCAAAGTTAAAAAATAATTAACACCTTGTTTCATTACATCTATCATTTAAGGAATCAGCTTTTTTTTAACGTTTTCGTTGAATGAATGGTTTAATGACTCACTCAAAGACAGTCCGTTGGCGTAACAACTGCACGCTGAGTGACAGTCTTTCAATGCGCAGAGATGCTGTTTAGTTTCGGTTACATTGTTTACATTGTTTTTGTGTATGCTGACCACATCCTGACACGTATTTATATAGTAACAAATACATATAAATAAATAAATAAATAAATGGCGGTAAAACCGCGTATCGCGCTATTGAGCCACTCAAAATTACCGCAAGGGAAATTCCTTCACCGCGACAGCCCTACAGGGAACTCCACTCCAAGAGTTTGACATGTTTCGAAAGGGGAATGAGTTTTTGGGATAAATATGACTTGGATGAATCCCAAAATCCATCATTAAGCCATTTTTGAAGGCTGGAATGTCAAGTCAAGTCAAATATATTTATATAGCGCTTTTCACAATACAGATTTTATCAAAGCTGCTTCACAGTATCAATCAAAACAACTTAACAATGTTTGTTTATTACTGGAAAAAAGACATCCAAGTTTGGTAGAGCTGATCAATGGTATGATTGGTTAATTAATTTGAATATCCCCAACTGAGCAAGCCAAAGGCAACAGTGGCAATGAACCGAAAAACTCCATCCAGTGACCTAATGGTGTCATAACACCCCATCAGATGACCCAATGGAGAAAAAAAAACCTTGGGAGAACCCAGGCTCAGTCGGGGGCCAGTTCTCCTCTGGCGTTTATGAACTAGAGGCCGAATTTACAGTAACTGTAAGATAAAAAATGTATATGAATGCCTGGCTAAATAGATGCGTCTTCAGTCTAGTTTTAAACTGGGAGAGCGAGTCTGAGCTACGAACAATATCAGGAAGGCTATTCCAGAGCTTCGGAGCTAAATGTGAAAATGCTCTGCCTCCTTTGGTGGATCTGGATATCCTAGGAATGACCAGAAGCCTTGAATTTAGTGATCTTAAAGAGCGCGATGGATTGTAAGGCGATAGAAGATCCGTTAAATAGACTGGAGCTAAACCATTTAGAGCTTTATAAGTCAAAAGCAATACCTTGTATTTAATACGGAACTTTATAGGTAACCAATGAAGTGATGATAAAATCGGTGTTATATGATCATATTTTCTTGATCTAGTAAGAACTCTAGCGGCTGCATTTTGGACTAACTGTAGCTTGTTTATTGAAGATGCAGGACAACCAGCTAATAAAGCATTACAGTAATCTAGTCTCGAGGTCATGAATGCATGAACTAACTTTTCTGCATCAGAGACTGATAGCATATTACGTAGCTTAGCAATGTTTCTAAGGTGGAAAAAGGCAGTTTTTGTAACATATGAAATATGCTTTTTAAAAGACCCAGGTCTTTTACTGTAGCGGATAAAGTAACAGGGCATCCTACTATGTTAAAGTCGTGCTGTGAAAGGTTTTGTGGACGTTTTTTAGAACCGATAAGTATTACCTCTGTCTTGTCTGTATTTAATAAAAGAAAATTACGCGTCATCCAATCTTTTATATCTTTAACACAATCTGTCAATTTGGATAATTTAGCGTATTCATCTGGCCGTGATGAAATATATATTTGAGTGTCATCAGCATAACAATGGAAACTAATTCCATGTTTCCTTAGAATATTACCAAGTGGCAGCATATATATTGAGAATAATAAAGGGCCTAACACAGATCCCTGCGGCACTCCATAGTTTGCCGAAGTTATAATCGATTTTTCTCCATTTAAGTAGACGAAATGGTAGCGGTCAGATAAGTATGACCTGAACCAGCTTAATGCTTGTCCTTGAACACCAGTGTAATTTTGTAGTCGATCTAAGAGCATTGTGTGATCTATAGTATCGAACGCAGCACTAAGATCAAGTAAAACTAGTACTGAGATACAGCCTTGGTCCGAAGCTAAAAGTAAATCATTTGTGATTCTAACAAGCGCAGTTTCAGTGCTATGATGTGGCCTGAATCCAGACTGAAACTTTGCATAGATGTCGTTTTCTTGCAAGAAAGAGCCGAGTTGAGCGGACACAACTTTTTCTAATATTTTTGACATAAATGGAAGATTCGAAATGGGTCTGTAATTTGCTAGGTTATTTGGATCTAATTGTGGTTTCTTAATAAGAGGTTTTATAACTGCCAGCTTGAACGTTCTTGGAACATGACCTAAAGATAAAGATGAGTTAATAATATTGAGAAGAGGCTCTTCCACTATAGGTAACACTTCTTTCAGTAGTTCAGTTGGTATAGGATCTAATAAACATGTTTTGTTTTAGATGAAGTGATAAGTTTATTTAACTCTTTGGTGTGCATATTGTTAATGGTGCTGCATATTAAGGGTTAAACTGATAATCACAATTATTTTTTAAAATTATAATCAATTATTAATCATGAATAGCCAGATATTCCAGGGAAAGATAATTTAAACACACACACACAGTGGCTCCTAATCATGGCTCCTAATCAAATCGCACACGTGGGCTCGTGAAGGAACGCAGACTGGCTGTATGACACTTTTATTCCAGCAGAATTTCACAATGAACATTGCTAAACTTCAACTAACATGTTTGTCGGTGTTGTCAGATCATCAGCGCTTTTACTGGGCAGGAATGTTAAGTAAAACACAGGATAGAAAACGTATACTTTTAAGAGAAAAGCTCAGTTTGGGGGATTTATTCTCTTGACATCTGGCAACCCCAAGCAGGAAAGATAATGGAGGCTAGTCGTTCCCCATGCAAGATAATGAAAATGTTAAATTGTCAAAACCAGCAGGCCGATATTGCAACGATTATTTTGAATTGATCAAGAGAAGCAGATAATTTTATCACAATTAAAATATGATTAATCATGCAACCCTAGTCTGGAATATAAACTAAAGCATTATTGTTCACTACTTTGTTTTCTGAAAATGGGCTCATTCATATGGTTCATTCTTAACTATAATGATCAGTCTTGCGGAAAAATGTCAGGATATTAACAGTGCCTGATAGATCTTTGAGCTTGAGAGTGGACTATTACCATAAAATAAAAATTTCAGCCATGATAAGATCAACATCTGTTATCACCTAATAAACGTTTACTGTCTTTGTCTTTTCGGGATTTTCTGTGAAATGCGTAAATAAGTTGTTTTATTGTGTTTCTTTCTCTCCCCAGATGGGTTTTACCGCGGTGATAAGCTGATCAATCTGAAGCTTATAGCCGATGAAGCGCTACAGAAATGCAGGGATAAGTATGATAAACTCTAGTTAAGTAGTTATGCAATGCTTATCATGTGCACGTAAACACACAGTGGCAACTTTATTAGATTAATTTAGTCAAATGTGGAATAGTAGCAGTAGAGGGCCATTCTTGAAGACTGGAAAAAAGTTTGGTTCTGATTCAGTTCTTCTCAACAATTTTTGTCTCTAAATGTTCATTTTGTGGAAATGCTGGACTTGACAATTGCAGCAGCCTTTAGTCACACAGTGAGATTATTTTAGATTCAAACAGAGCTATAATAACAAACCAGGAAATATTATAACAATTTTAAATACCTGTTTTCTATTTGAATATATTTTAAAATTTAATTTATTCATGTGATGGCAAAGCTGAATTTTCAGCATCATTACTCCAGTCTTCAGTCTTTTTTATGTATAAGGTTCAAAAGAACAGCATTTATTTGAAATGGAAATGTTTTGTATCATTATAAATGCATTTATGGTCACTTTTGATCAATTTAATGCGTCCTTACTGAATAAAAGTATTAATTTCTTTAAAAAAAAAAAAATCTTACTGACAACAAACTATTTAGTCAGTTTTTAGAGAATGGAAGTGGGTTCATATTGGGATCGATTTTGAGGAAGAAATACTGGACCCCTAATAAAGTGGCCACTGTAGCTGTGTACATGCTTAACAGTGTATTTCCTGTTTACTTGATTCTCTAATGTCTTTCACACTGTCAGGTCTTTTACTGTGGAGAAATGTATAATGCTAAAACACCTCACAAAGGAAGACGAGGCCTCAGCGCCGGGCTCGCGGTCACCCCCATCGAAACGCTCCTGTCCCGACCTGCAGGTAAAGCTTAACCTCAGAACTTGAACAGACTTCATTCTTCATTTTTTTTTTCATGTTAATATGTTTCTTACTGGTTTGGAAATTCCAGTTTTAATCTAAATTTCATTAGATTATATCTCAGTTAAAAATGCATTTTATTAGGTCAATTAAATGGATATTAAAGCAAGTACAATAGGTTTTTTTCAATTGCCGATACCAATAGAGACCAGGGTGACCAATTTAAAGATAGACACTACCCTTCAATAGTTTGGGGTCTGTATGATTGTTTTAATGCTTTTATGCTCACCAATACTGCTTTCATTTTAACAAAAATACAGTAAAAACTTGAATTTTAAAAATCAAATTAAAATAATTATACATTTTTTAATTATAATACTATTTTAGTAAATATAATAAAAATAATAATTTATTCCTATGATGTCAAAGCTGAATTTTCAGAATCATTGGATACAGTCTTCGGTGTCACATGATCTGTCAGAAATCATTCTAATATGATGATTTGCTACTCAAAAAACATTATCAATGTTGAAAACAGTTGTGTGGCTAAATATTTATGTTGAAACTGATAGATTTTTCTTAGATGAATAGGAAGTTCAAAAGAACAGCATTTATTCTTTTGTGACATTATAAATGTCTTACTGTTGCTATTAATCAATTTTACGCATCCTTGCTGAAAAGTATTAATTCAAATAAAAACAAAATCTTACTGACCCCAAACTTTTGAACAGTAGTGCACACACAATTGCTGAGATTACTTTTTAAAAACACTTCTTTACTAAATAATTACTCATCATAATACATGAATATAATTGCAAACAGAGAGGAAGGAATGATATCAGAACAGATGCAGACCCGGTTCAAAACTGTGTTTGCCTCCTAAGCACATGACTTTGAGACTATTCTGAGGTTTGATTTAAGTAAAAAAAAATATTATTATTACACCTGAATCAATGGATATCTGTCCTTTTAAGTGGGGAATAGATTCAGATGAAAAAAAGACTGCAGTATTATCCCTTTCATAAAGTCTTTGTTCTGGTCTCTAAAATGTTAACTCTTGTCCTGTACATCTCCTGTGGAGTTTTAAGTCTTGCATTGTCCTGTGTGGTACAGTTATCTCTTGGTTATTTAACAAAGGCTTTGTGTTACTGTTGTAAATCCATAAAGGTCTGGCGTGATTTCTCTGAGCTATTGTGCCGAAGACCTTTGAAACGGTTGAACGTTTTATGTGTGATGCTGACCTCTTTTAAACCTGTAATTCTAATAATGTCAATTTGACTTTTTATGCAAAAGATCATTTTTTTCTCCATCAATGTGGGTCCATGTCTGTGTCCTTTTCCTCTTTCGGTGTGAGTAACCTCTCCATTAACCCCCTTTAGCAGGAGAAACAGAAAAGAGTAAGGAAGGTCCGTCCCCCCCCACAGGTATTTCATGTCTCCTTTGTGCATCAGTTGTGTGTGTTTTGTCTTATTAACACCCGTTTGTGTGCTCATGGGCGGCTCTCTTGCTCTTAGGGACGGCTCAAGACCTTTATCACTGTCCTCACATTCTCACACAACACGACGTTTGTGTGTGTTGCTGTGTGTTTGCTTTTGAAAATGCATTTCACTATGTACACACTCATCAGACTTGGAGTTCAGTTATAAGGCCATAAATTAAAGGCATATTCTGACTTATTAACAACTTAATGTCTTCATTTGAGCTAAATAATGTCTTAATGCATGGCATCTGTTGTGTTCAGTCCATTACCTATGATAATTGACTTGTTTGGTCTTTTCATTTCTTTTTACACAAACTGTAAAAAGTGATTACTAGAAATAAACTGTTGTAATTCACAGCAGACCATAGATGAGGTATTTAAGTTGACATTAAGTTGAAAATAATTTAGAATGTTCCTTTTTAATTTTCGTTTTTAAAGTAGTCTAGTTTACAGTATTTTGAGTGTTAAAAATAAGTTTTCTCAGAGTTGTAAATGAAAATGTAATTACAATTCTCACAATTGTGACATTACTTCTCATAATTGTGACTGTATTGCACAATGTGACGTTCACAGAGTTCTCACAATTACAACTTTATACACTGCTGTTCAAAAGTTTGGGGTTGGTAAGATTTTGACATAAGTGTCTAGCGCTCAGTAAGGCTGCGTTCATTTGATCACAAATACACTAGTCTGTAATATAGTGAAATATCATTGCAATTTAAAAGAATTGTACATTTCTATTTGAATGTATTTTAAAATATAATTTATTACTATGATGACAAAGCTTTTTGACAAAGCAGAGGTTTTACAGCATTTATTTGATAAATAGTTTAGTAAAATTATAGTAACATTACAGTATCATTATAAATGTCTTCATAGATCAGCCTTAAAAGAATAGTTAAAAATGAAAGTTCTGTCATCTACTCACCCTCATGTTGTTCCAAACCGTAATATTTTCGTTCATCTTCGGAACACAAAGATTTATTTTCGTTCATCTTTTTGATGAAACCTCAGAGATTTCTATCCCTCCATAGACAGCTGCACAACTACCACTTTGACGCTTCAAAAAGTTCATAAAGACATTGTAAAACTAATCCATGTGAACTGAGCTGTTTAGTCCAAATTTTCAGAAGAAATTTAGCCTTTTATTCACATATAAACATTTATCAACGCACACATCAGTTGTGGTAAACAGAAGCTCAAACATGTCCGCTTGACGTATGATCTCTTTGGGAATTTTTTGAAGCAACAAAGTGGTAGTTGCGAAGCTGTCAATGAAGGGACAATACAATCAATCAGATTTCATCAAAAAGATCTTCATTTTTTGTTGAACGAAAGATGAACGAAAGTCTTATGGGTTTGGAACGGCATGAGGGTGAGTAATTGATGTAGAAGTTTTTGAAGTTCGATGTTTTCATTTTTGAGTAAACTTTCCCTATAAAATGCATATCAGTTTTTAGGGTTTTTGGTTAATTGAAAGTTCAAAAGAACAGCATTTATTTGAGATGAAAATTGAAATTTTGAACATTGTAAATTAGGGATGCACCGATCCAATACTCAGTATCGGTATCGGCTCCGATACTGCCATTTTTGCCGGATCGGGTATCGGTCAGACGAGGCCGATCCAAATCCGATATTGTGCGTTTACTATTCAGTGGTGTTGTTAAGCCCCACAAAACGCACACAAACATTATAAAACACCATGAGTTTTCGTGCACAATATTATAAGTGTTCTGAAGCCATTATATAGTATAGTGTGAGATAGAAATTAATATTTAAGTCGTTAAATTCAAGCTCACGTAAACGTTTCCCTCAGCTGCGGCTGTCAATCATTCTCCATTCAGCATTTAAACAGCGCGTCGCGTTCGGTTACGACAGTTAAAACGATGAAACTCTCTGTAAGATGATTCAATGTTACTATTTATCTTGCTGGACTTTATTGCTGTACCTTAATCATGTTACTTTCTACCGGGTGTCTAGATCACAACACTGCAGTAAAGTCAGAGCACTATTTGTTCTTCATGTGCACAGTTACTGAAATTTAAAACTGTTAAAAGAAAATGCTGAAAAAATATTGCATAGATAGATACTGTATAATAGACTACGCATTAATATGTATTTTCTTTGTGCTTTAAACTTTTCAATGCGGACTCGACGCGCTGCGCGCTGTGACTCATGTTGCTTCAAGCGCATCATTCTGCGCTCGGGATGCGCATAAGCGCTTTGAGCCGCACTGTATTGGAGCCTTTCATATCATAATACAGTGACGCAATGAAAGATTATTAATAGCAGTTATTGTTCTGTCCTATCTATCATATGTTGCTACCTCATTAAACAGCTGTGCTATACATTTAAAAAATGTATTTAAAAAAAAAATATATATAGTAGGCTATATATAAAATAATTGATATTTTTGATTTTTGTTATCTTGTTTTTCATGAATGTATTTTACAACAAAACAAAGAGCAATGTGCAGAGTTTTACCAGATTTAGTGTTACACTTAATGTCTCTAATTTTTTCCCCACTAAACGTTTTTTTCACTAAATGTTCAGATTTTATACAATTATTGTGATTTTCCTAGACTAAATTTTACTGCTGAATTATCCACTAATCCAGTTTATAATAGCATTTATGTCAGATTATCATCATATATATTTTTTGTTGTTGTTGATTTTCTTTATAATGAAGTTGTCTGTATTAAGTAGATTGTGTTTAACACACAAAATAGTGATTATCAGTTCAACACAGAGTTATAGAAATTCTACTTGATTTAAAAAAAAAAAAAACTGCACTGGTATCGGTATCGGATCGATATCGGCCGATACTCAGAATTTTTGGGATCGGATCGATTCTGAAAAAATGGTATCGTTGCATTAATCTTTTTAATTAATGCAAAGATTCAACGTTTTTTAATCTTACTGACCTCAGACTTTTATATGGAAGTGTTTGTCATGTTTATTTCTTTTTTTTAGAAATTTTTTTTTGCTCCAAGACTGAAAGTCTTTCATTGTCTGGTTTGTTCAGTAACACTTCATAAAAATGTTCATTAACATCAAAAACATTTGACATATTAAAATGTGAAATAATTACTTAATACCTCATTACATTCAGAGATGTAAAAAGTTAGAAATGTCAACTACTGACCTGTTTTGTTAATGGTTATTATGAAGTGTTTCCACTTGATTTGATCGCCAGTTCTGATCCATGAGCTAGCACTGAAACCTTTTACTGTTCCTAGTAAAAGTACCACATCTCTGTTAAATGACAAGTGTGTCCATGTCCTAAATGATCTCCTCACATACGCTTTGCGATTTTCATCACAAATGTATCTGGGAAGCTTTTGTGTCATGGTAGTGACTAGACTCTAAAAGCTTGGTGTATGTCCTAAACCTTTTCCGCTCAGACAGTCTAATGGATTTGACGGTTCTCTCTGTGTAGTCAAAGACTAACTCTCACCTATGAGCTTCATGCTAATGCTCTTGTCACTTAAATGAACTATAGTGTTCCCTCTGTCTCTGAACTGCATGAAAAACTAGATCTTTAGATCTGTTGCGTTCATGTCTCTTTTTGTTTGTCCATCTAGTGTTTTTGTGTTAACTAAACCTGATCTTTTCCGATGCTTTCTCTTTCAGTTTTGAAAATGCCTTTGGCTAAAGCAGACGGGCATTTGTGCTGCATTGGTTAGATTGAACTGAATCTGGCTAATAAGTCTGAAATAAATACCAACGTATTATATGCATTATTTGTATACAATCTTTTCATTTCATCTTTTGCTGCTTTTCAAGTCATTCTGGAAAAGTTGTATTTACGAGATGAACAAATGTTTGACACCCCAATGATTTTTCCATTATAAAAACAAAATTGAAAACTCATTGTAGTTATAGAGTGATGGGGCATGTTGACTGGAGGGTTTATTACGGAGCCCCTAAAGGGACATGGTGAAGGAAAAAAATATGAGATGGGAGGAAAAATTATTTGTGAATGCTTTTCACTTTCTCTCGAAAATGTTTTGCGTTCCCCCGAGAGACTTTGCGTTCGCTAGCAAAGAACACAAAACTTTTGGGAGCGAACACAAAAGCATATCTTTTTTCTTTTTTTTTCTCCCCATCTAATATTTTTTCCCTTCTTACAAAAATTGTTTTCTTTAAGTTAGAAAAGCTGACATAAAAAAAAAAAATATATATATATATAGATATTAAATAGAAAAACTTATAAACAATAAACGAACGTCTAGCACTGAAGAAAATACTATAATAGTATATAAATAATACATAACACTGATAAGGTTGTGTCAAAAATGTAATACCCGTTGGTGGAGTTTGTTCTGTACAAATGTTGCTTGTAAACGAGGAAGTAACTGGAATTGTTTTTTATAGATAGTTGTGATAATGTTCCAAGAAAATATTACTAATTTAGCCAGTTTATGAGATGACAGACTACCAAACTACGTTTCCCGTCATCCTCTGTGGTAGTATGACAACGATAAAGTACTTACATCAGTTACGCACCTGATGTACATCCTTGGCCCAGTATTTTTGTTGCACTACTTCTACAAAACAATAAGAGGTGTAAAGTCCAGGTTCAGAAAGTAAAAGTCCTCCTCAGTATTTTGTTCCAATCACCTGGATTTGCTAATTAGCACAGTTTTTCAGCTAGGAGATTTCAGACTAATAAGTGAATTCAGCTGAGTTCATGGCTGGAATAAACATATGGCAGGACTTTTACTTTCTTACCCCTGGACTTACACCTCTGAAAACAACCAAAATCACTTCCCAAAACTTGAAAGCAGCATTTGTTCTGTTCAATCCAGCAGTTTATAACCTTAACAGACTGATTTGATAACATCAGGTTCCCTGATGTCTGAAGTGTGACACCAGAGGTGTAAAGTCCAGGGGTCAGAAAGTAAAAGTCCTGCTATATATTTATTCCACCCATGAACTCAGCCGGGTGATTTCACTAATTAATTCCATCTCCTGCCTGAAAAACTGCTAATAAGCAAATTCAGGTGATTGGAACAAAATACAGAGGAGGACTTTTACTTTCTGAACCTGGATTTTACACCTCTGTGTGACACCAGGAAGAGTGAACGAAGTTACACGAGCCGAGTTAACTATGAGCGCTCTCTGTTCTGTGATTGGTGCAGGTGCCGTGGAATCCTGAGGTGGATATGTGTTGGCACACTCTGATTGGTGGAGCGTCAGAGGAGTGTGAGCCTGTGTGGTGTGATTCAGAGGACCCGCTCTTCATCCTCTACACCAGTGGCTCTACTGGGAAACCTAAGGTAGAACCTCCAAACAACCCAATCCTCCTTGAACTACTTTTGTGCGTTATTTACTTTTTCGTATACAGCTCTTATTCGTCCCTCTTTTTCTCACGCTCTACCACTCCACTAGGGTGTGTTGCATACCGTGAGCGGCTACATGCTCTACACTGCGGCCACCTTTAAGCTTGTGTTTGATTATCACTCTGATGATGTGTACTGGTGCACTGCGGACATTGGTTGGATCACCGGTCACTCCTACATCACATATGGGCCCATGGCCAATGGGGCAACCAGCGTGTTGGTGAGGGGAACATCCTGATTTTGCTCTTTGTAGTCACCGTCTTTAAGTGATTGAAAGCATATTGACTTATCTACAAAGGCCTTTATTGTTGTATAATATATATTATTATTTTTTTTATCTTCTGTTTCTAGTTTGAGGGTCTTCCAACATACCCGGATGTGAGCCGAATGTGGGAGATTGTTGATAAATATCAAGTCTCCAAGTTCTACACAGCACCCACCGCCATCCGGCTACTGATGAAGTACGGCAGCGAGCCCGTTAAGAAGTGAGTTCGGGGTCTATTGAGTCTGTACACTAGAGAGGGTTTCTGTAGTCATGAGAAATTTCAGACCGTTCTCATAAAATCAGACCATTTTAAAATTGTGATTTACAGGCCTGGAGAAATCATGGAAATTAATAAAATATTAAAATAGTTTTTAAAAACTTTACAAAGGATTTTTTTTTTTTTTTTTAAGAAATGTAATACTTTAAAGTTATTGTAAATACATTTATAATTTTTTATTATAAAAAATTCAGGATGCACTTGGTTGAAAACCCATTATATAATCATATACATAATCATATATCAGACTTTAATCAACACTAAAATAGCTAAATGTAGTTTTATAAACATTTAAATTGCACATAAGGCAGTTTTTATATCAACTTTTTAATAACAGAATTGTTTCTTCTCTAGTTTGTTGGTGAAATATAAACATTTAAACAACAATAAACTGTAATCATTTGTTTTCATGACAGATTTATTCAAACATTAAATCATGAAGACATCACTAACAGGTTAAGTAAAATATAATGAATATGTTATACAGTTAATATATTTAGCCAAATGCTCTTCTTTAGAGTTATTTTTTTCAAGCTACAGTAACTAGTGAATTAATAGATACTGAATCGCTTTCTTGAGGTAAATGTAACGTTAAGTGACATTGTATAGCTTACAAGCTGTTTTATTGATGACTTTCCTCAGTTGAAACAGCGATTACGTGAGGTTTCATTTCGGTAAGTTGTAGTATATCTTTCAACATACCTTCTGGGGTTCAGCCATGTTTATTTTCATGCTGTAACTAGTAAAATATTTTTGATTTAGAAACCATATCATTACCGATTAAATTCGAGAAATGAATATTGTCAATCCAGAGCTAGTGTCCACACAGCTGACATGTTGTTGCTCATCCACATTCTGTCACGAAACCGACGCTGAACACAGTCAAAACATGCAGCCTGAGAAGTGATAATTAAGCGTCTGTTTTGGCCACTGATTTTGGCTCTCCAATACCATTAGACCCGAAAATAGCTGTTTCGGCTGAAAATTTCAACGACAAAAAAGGGTGCATCCCTAATTTATAATGTTACAACCGATTATTATTATAAATAAATGATGTTCTTTTCAACTTTCTATTCATCAAAGAATCCTGAAAAAGATGTAAGCACAACTGTTTTTAACTCTGATCATAATATGTTTCTTGAGCATCAAATCATCATATTAGAATGGTTTCTGAAGGATCATGTGACACTGAAGACTGGAGTAATGATGCTGAAAATTCAGCTTTGCTCACAAATTGTTATGGTCAGCTATCAAAATATGTATGACCTTAAAATAGTTTTCTGTGAAATTCTTATCCAGCAATATTTTTAATTGACACACTGTGTGTGTAGTGTGTATATATATATATATATATATATATATATATATATATAGTGTTTACATTATGAAGTATATTGTTTAGGAATAAGTATTGAGTCTATTGACAGTATTATGAATGTTTATTTATAATTGCCATTGCTTAGTCAGTCCTTCCAGAAAAACAGGAGTTTTTTTGTGATTGTTGCGGGCAAAAATCCTTGATTACGTGGCCCGTTTTCTTTAAAAATGCGATGGAATATGCGGGATATTTATGCAATTTTATGCGATGAAATTGCGGGAACTTGCAGAAATTGCGGGAACTTGCAAAAATTGCGGGAACTTGCAAGAAATGCGGTTTGATGAAAAAGAGAAAAAAAGTGATTCCCCCAACACCCTGTTCTCACTAGGCTACTACCTTAATGTAAAGAGTCATTTCTTATTACTTCCTTTGATAAGCAAGCATACTACATCATAGAAAGTGCTGGGAATATTTAATTTCTCATCTTGTTTTATTTCAGACTGTAACGAGTGTAAATAAGGTGTGGCCCCTTTAAGAGCTGCGTGCTCCGTGTTGAACTGTCTGCAGTGTTCTATTATATGTGCGCCTCGAACACCCCATGTGTGCGGGTAATTTCTGTTTGATGCTACTTCTTTTATCTTATTTTGTTAAGTAACGATGTGACGGTAGAACGTGTGACAGACAGTTATACGAGTTTGATTTGTGAGATGTCAATCGCCTCCGTGAGTCTGTCTGGCCTCTGCAATAACTTCAGCTGTGAGCTGCTATCCCGTCGCGTAATTGCGTCACTTCATAACGTTCCCATGGAAACGGGGAAATGGCTGCTCTTGTGTGAAGCAAACGCAACATTTTTCAACTTTCTGCTAAGATATATGTGACTTTTTTGCAACGAAAATGCGAGGATTATGAAATCATGCAAACACGCATATTTTGCACGGAAATCGGCAAATTATGCGGCGAAAGTGCGACGTATTTGAAAAAATGCGGCCCCCGCATGAATATGCGGACTTTGGCTAATTATGCATTGAATTCAGCGATCGCATAATCGTGTTTTTCTGGAGGGACTGCTTAGTAATGTTATCTATCTAGGACACTTTCTCCCATTTCCAGATAACACTTGATGTTACTTTATGATAACTACTAAAATGATATGATATAGTTACACTTGATAGTATTTGTCTCTTTGTGTACAAAGTCTGCTAACAGAGCCACGTGTATACGTCTATTCGCTGTGCGTTGTGTGCAGTGTGTTTTTGCATACAACTGGTGCCAGCAGGGTCCGAAATTAACACCCGCCAAGCGCCAAATGCGGGTAGATTTTCCGTTTGGCGAGTAAATCTCAAATGGCTATCCGCCACACTGGCGGGTGAATGTTCCAGACATCCCAAGTCTCCCGGAAGTTCCGGGAGTCTCCCGCATATTGATATCGGCTCCCTGTTGCCTGCAAATTAGTTCAAATCTCGCGGAATCTAGAGCGAGCGAGAAAGAGCTTGCACATACTGTGCTCCAAACCGTGTAGCGCGCGCACGGCAGAGAGGGAGAGAGCGAGAGACCTTGCGTGTGTGTGCGCCTCAAGAAGCGTGTGAACCTTCTTCACACCTAAAATAGACCTACACTAAATATATTAACTTAAATAATTAACAAATTAAGATGACAAAAAGAAAACACTGAATCAGTTTGAAGCTTTGAAAAAACTGCTTTTTTTTGTCAAATAAAAATAGCAGGCCTACCTCAATCCACAGCTTGTCTAGTTTTTACTTAAAAAAAAAAAAGTAACATGTCTACATGATGTGGGGTTAGTCTGGGTCTCCGATGGCACAGGTGTCCCGGGAATACAGAGGTAACGTCTCGCTAGAGTAGGGATGCGCGGTATACCGGTACTGCAAAAATACCGGTATATATTATATTTCAAACGGTACTAGAGATGCTCCGATCAGCATTTTTGGGGCCGATCACCGATTACCGATCACCAAAATCATGATCTGCCGATTGCCGATCACTGCCGATCACAGAATGGCAGGGGAATGGGAATCTTTTATCTATAATCTAGCAGAGTTTGCACCATTTGTAAAAAATGTGTTTATTTAATTGTATTTAGAAAATGACATGTCTTAAGGCTACTGTAGACCGGCTTTCCCAAATAAGGCAGAGTAACATTAAATTATTCCAAACAAAGAGGGATCAGGCAGACCAACACACATCAGATCAGCCTAATGGGAGGGGATCAAGTTACACTTAGGCATATTTGGAAATTGTAGCCTCTTAATACACCCACTACATTTACTAATTGGCAACAAAATGTACAACTTGTTACACCAAAACTGGCTACTGATAAAAGGACAAAACTATGGCAAGTTTTTTTTCTGTTATTATTATGAACGTCTGATGTAGTTGAGCAGAATGCTCTTTTATGAAGTTACTTCATTAAAGGACATATTTAATGAGATTATGCCTGGAAAGGTTTTGGATTTTTTATCATATGTTCATTTAAAAATATATATTGTATAAAATGACTTCTTGTTTATATTTGTTTTGTTTTATTGTATTTATATGATATTTGTATTTTTATAATTGAATTTTTGCCATGAAAATAGCTTTGAATGCTGACATAACATAAAATAATCTGAATCTGATTCTGATGTAGAGGTATGGAACCAACTACGTCAGATCAAAAAAAATAAAATACCACCACCACTTTTGAAACATCTCGCGGCACGAATGTACCAACACAAATAAATAAAAACATCTCCAGTTAACTCAGAGCATTAATTTTGTTCATTTGTTAAATAAGAGGCTATCTAGCGCTGAAATATATATATTTTTTTATCAAGTGATCAAAGTGCTCGTTGCCGCTTTTGGGGTTCGCCGATCAATCTATTTTTAGCCAATATCGGCCGATCATGATCGGCGTCCGATCAATCGGAGCATCCCTAAACGGTACAATATCATAATTTTGTTCAATTCGGTATTTGATGCGCTGCTGTTTCGAAGTTCACCGCTAGGCGGCAGTGCACTATCTAAACTGACGCGGGTCATGCGAAACCGGCAAACGGTGACCGAGGAACACGATGGATCAAACCGGATCAAACGAAGCTCATTCGAATTTCTACACGCCCGAAATTAATAAATAGAGAGAGCAGTATGAGTGAAATAAGGCATTACTTTGCCTACAAAAGTCATGAGAAAAGTAAAGAAACAGATCTCAATGCACCACTCTGCAAACGCGGAGGCAACACATCAAATCTGCCTAAGCACTTGACTCGTCAGTTGCTCATCTTGACTTGTTCAAAGAGTTCAGAGATCGACAGGTTAGTCCATCATTCAACTGATTTAATTTAGACTTTTATTGAACACTGAACAGCGCACATACGTAAGAGCTTATCAATTATATGATACGGTAAACACAAAAGCTCAAATCTCCTTGCATGACACGCTAGAACCAATTCAGTTTAGGTCTCATCATTGTTATACTTTCAAACAAAATTAATTGAATTTGAATGAATAAAGAATAAAAATTTGAATAATATTAATTTTAGTATTAGTGATAGTAAAATGAATGGCATATTAGTGCCGCTGTGGCGACCAAAGCAGAGAGAGAGAGAGAGAGATAGTAGTAATATTAATATTACTAATGTTACAATTAAGCTACATTTGTCAACATTCATTAGGTAACCTGACCTAACAGTATTATAGCATTTATTCATCTATATCAATCAGTAATTAAATGACCTAAAAAATTAAATATACTAATACATGTTTAGCATGTTAACATTACTTTATGCAATGCATTAAACTAATATGAACCCAAACAGTAACCAAACCAAGATAAATAAATGCAATAAATGTTGATAATTCTCTGTTGATGCATGACAGCTATGGTTTACATGTCATTTCATTATTCTATTATTATTATTATTAGCCTATATGTGAATCTATTATTATAGATATTAACCTATTTTAATTGTATAATTTCAGGGGTATTTTTTTTTCTAAATCAAAATTTAACCTACTGTATGTTCCCTGACTGATTTTTTTTTTTTATGTACATTTTGATACCTTTTCTTTGCACATTTGGTAGTGGAGAGTTTCAAGCAGTGTGTTTTTTTAAGTATCACTTAAATTGAGACTTTTTTTTTTTAACCTGTGGTATCGATTTAGTATCGATACCGAGGTATTAAATTATGGTATCATACCGAAGCCAAAATTGTGGTATCGAGCCATCCCTACGCTAGAGTGGCCAACTTCGTAAAGCGCCTTTCATTTGCTTGTGGATGTTTGCTTCGCCAGTGATATTGCATTGTACTTGCACTAGGCTTACTGCTTTATTTAAATACCGCGTAGCATATTTTGCAAGTAACTTCGTCGCCCTTTCTGTCGAAATGGTCCCACACAGTAACTAGCCTACTTCTTTTCGCTTGCGTCATTTTTCTTGCTCAGCGAAATGTCTTTAGGCGCGTTTGGTTGCGCGTGTCGACGCACCTTGTGATTTAACAAAGGCTATATACTGTTTTTTTTAACCATGCAGCAAACAAACAAAAAAGCTAAAAAAAATAAATAAATAAATAAATATATATATATATATATATATATATATATATATATATATATATATATATATTTATATATATATATATATATATATATATATATATATATAATTTTATTTTTAAACTGTTTAACTGATAGTATTAATCGGTAAAATTTTTACTCTCGGTTAAGTATCTAATAGTTTTACAAAACCTTAAAATGTATTGTTATGAGCAAGTTCCATGCTCTCATCTTCCATGTCTTACTATTTGTTGCTCTGTTTTGACTTTTATGTACTCCTATTCATTCAACATAATACCTTATATCAATTAAATGGACTGAAATGAATGTATATGTGACAAAAAGGCTGTTTATTATTTTATTATTTAAAAAATATGCTTGGCTGGTGGATTTTTTCATCTACCATGTCCCCCGTGGCAGGTGAGCCAAAAAGTTAATTTCGGACCCTGGGTGCCAGTATGTGTCAGCTTTCTGTCCGCAACCTTGATACAGTACCAGTAGATACATCTACCCAGTCTTTATTACTATTTACCACATTTTACAAAAAATAACCAAATTTATAAAACTGTGCAATGGTTTGTGTGGACAGGTATAAGCGGACCTCCCTGAAGATTTTGGGCACAGTAGGGGAGCCCATAAACCCAGAAGCCTGGCAGTGGTACTACAGCGTGGTGGGAGAGAAGAGATGTCCGGTGGTGGACACCTTCTGGCAGACTGAGACGGTATGAACTGAAGTCAGAGCATTAACATCCATGTTGCCTTGAAGCCGTCTACCATAAGGTCACTTGCCTTTTTTTGTATGTTCCTCAGGGTGGGCACGTGATGACCCCTCTGCCGGCCGCTACGCCCCTGAAGCCTGGCTCTGCCGTGAGTGAACTTTGTGCTATGAATAAATAATAAAAATGTAGCTTAGAATAAAACATACACTAGTGGTCAAAGTTTTGGGGTCAGTAAGATTTTTATAGTATCTTATGCTCACCAAGGTTGCATGTATTTGTTCAAAAAATATGGTTAAAAGACGTTAAATTGTGAAATATTATTAGAATTTAAAATAATTTACAATTTAAAATGTAATTTATTCCTGTGATGCAAAGAGTTTTCATCATCATTACTCCAGTCTTCAGTGTCACATGATCCTTAAGGAATCATTCTAATATGATTTGATGCTCAAGAAACATTTCTTATTATTATCAATGTTGAAAACAGTTGTGCTGCTTTTGAAGTATTTATTAAAAAAAAAAAAAAAAAAAACTTACTGACCCTGAATTTTTTAACAGAAGTGTATATACAGGTCCTTCTCAAAAAATTTGCATATTGTGATAAAGTTCATTATTTTCCATGATGTAATGATAAAAATTAAACTTTCATGTATTTTAGATTCATTGCACACCAACTGAAATATTTCAGGTCTTTTATTGTTTAATACGGATGTTTTTGGCATACAGCTCATGAAAACCCAAAATTCCTGTCTCAAAAAATTAGCATATTTCATTCGACCAATAAAAGAAGTGTTTTTAATTAAAAAAAAAAGTCAACCTTCAAATAATTATGTTCAGTTATGCACTCAATAGTCAATACTTGGTCGGGAATCCTTTTGCAGAAATGACTGCTTCAATGCGGCGTGGCATGGAGGCAATCAGCCTGTGGCACTGCTGAGGTGTTATGGAGGCCCAGGATGCTTCGATAGCGGCCTTAAGCTCATCCAGAGTGTTGGGTCTTGTGTCTCTCAACTTTCTCTTCACAATATCCCACAGATTCTCTATGGGGTTCAGGTCAGGAGAGTTGGCAGGCCAATTGAGCACAGTAATACCATGGTCAGTAAACCATTTACCAGTGGTTTTGGCACTGTGAGCAGGTGCCAGGTCGTGCTGAAAAATGAAATCTTCTTCTCCATAAAGCTTTTCAGCAGATGGAAGCATGAAGTGCTCCAAAATCTCCTGATAGCTAGCTGCATTGACCCTGCCCTTGATAAAACACAGTGGACCAACACCAGCAGCTGACATGGCACCCCAGACCATCACTGACTGTTGGTACTTGACACTGGGGAGAAGGAAATGCCAAAATGCCTGAAGTCCAGTCTTCCTCCAGACTCTGGCACCTTGATTTCCCAATGACATGCAAAACTGAGCAACAGTCCAGTGCTGCTTCTCTGTAGCCCAGGTTAGGCGCTTCTGCCGCTGTTTCTGGTTCAAAAGTGGCTTGACCTGGGGAATGCGGCACCTGTAGCCCATTTCCTGCACACGCCTGTGCACGGTGGCTCTGGATGTTTCTACTCCAGACTCAGTCCACTGCTTCCGCAGGTCCCCCAAGGTCTGGAATCGTTCCTTCTCCACAATCTTCCTCATCGTCCGGTCACCTCTTCTCGTTGTGCAGCGTTTTTTGCCACACTTTTTCCTTCCCACAGACTTCCCACTGAGGTGCCTTGATACAGCACTCTGGGAACAGCCTATTTGTTCAGAAATTTCTTTCTGTGTCTTACCCTCTTGCTTGAGGGTGTCAATGATGGCCTTCTGGACAGCAGTCAGGTCGGCAGTCTTACCCATGATTGCGGTTTTGAGTAATGAAACAGGCTGGGAGTTTTTAAAAGCCTCCGGAATCTTTTGCAGGTGTTCAGAGTTAATTAGTTGATTCAGATGATTAGGTTAATAGCTCGTTTAGAGACCCTTTTCATGATATGCTAATTTTGAGACAGGAATTTTGGGTTTTCATGAGCTGTATGCCAAAATCATCATTATTAAAACAATAAAAGACCTGAAATATTTCAGTTGGTGTGCAATGAATCTAAAATATATGAAAGTTTAATTTTTATCATTACATTATGGAAAATAATGAACTTTATCACAATATGCTAATTTTTTTAGAAGGACCTGTATTTGCACAAAGTAACCATTAAAGGATACAAGTTGATTAACAGCATTTGTTGCATAATATGCATTACCACAGTTAATGTAAAATAATTTCTACAAAACAGAAGCATACATGTTAATTTGAGATTAATGTGGTAGAATCGCTTACTAACTTCTTTATGGTGGTTAATGTTTGTAGACCTTTCCCTTTTTTGGGGTTGTACCTGCTATTCTGAATGAGTCGGGGGAGGAACTTGAAGGACCGAGTGAAGGCTATCTGGTACAGTAATCTCGTGTGTGTGTGTGTGTGTTTTTTCCCTCATACTTTATATTTTTTATTGAGATGACTTGATTAGAATAATTTTGTTTGATTTCCATGTTAATTTAAAAATTCTTAACACTATTTAATCATGTAAAATCTCAAGTTTAAAACACAAGAGCTGTTGTGTGTTCACTCCTCTCTTCTTCAGGTGTTTAAACAGCCTTGGCCAGGTGTGATGAGAACAGTGTATGGAAACCACCAGAGGTTCGAGACCACCTACTTCAAGAAATTTCCTGGATATTACGTGACTGGAGACGGTAATTTGTGCTGTTTTGTGCTGTTTACAGTAAGTGTGCTTCATATAATTGTGAGAAGTGAGAGTTTGTGCTTTAGTTAAGCGTGTCTTGTCTGTCCAGGTTGTCGTAGAGATAAAGACGGGTACTACTGGATCACTGGAAGGATAGATGACATGCTGAATGTGTCTGGTGAGTAGAGGATGAGGACGTTTTGTACGTTTGTTGATTTGCACAATCAACAACAACAAAGTCTCCTGTTGTGTAAGTTCACCCAGTTTGGAGAAAGAGAATGTGTGGCTTGGACCTACAGATGTTGAAATAATGCAGATTAATGAGTTACGAAGACAAGTTGATGAAATTCAGGACACACATTACAGACATTTGTCTCTTGCCTGCTTTCTATGTCTTTACTGATATGACTCTAGAGATTTACAAAGGGTTGAAGTAGCTTACATACTAGAAACCGTACAATAAATAGCCTGTAATAGAGCAAAAGCTTATATTGCTGGTGGATCTGTTTCTTCCAGGACACTTACTGAGCACTGCAGAGGTGGAGTCGGCTCTGGTGGAGCATGAAGCCGTGGCGGAGGCAGCGGTTGTGGGGAGACCACACCCTGTCAAAGGAGAGAGTCTCTACTGTTTTGTCACCCTCAATGATGGAATCAACTACAACCAAAAGCTGGAGGCGGAGCTTAAAAAGCAAGGTATGTGTGCTTCAATGAATGGTTCATGCAAAAACTTTAATTCTGTCATAATTTATTCACTCTTATGTAAGTCAGACCCCATATGATCCTCTTTCTTCTATAAAACACAAAAGTAGATGTTAGCCAGAGTGTTTGAACAGCTCTTTCCTGTACAGCGAAAGTGATTTTATGTCATCAAACTTAAAGTATCATAAAAATTCTGTACAGCTTATTCACTAAGTCTTTTGAAGTCATACAACTGTTTTGTTTTGCTTCGTTTTTGCTTTTTGTTTTGCTTTTTGTTTTTTTACTGATTATCTCTACTGATAATCTGCCAGAGCTCCCACATTTTCCTATTTTAATTCTAGTATTCCTATTTTATAAACTATTTCTTGTGTTTTGAGCTTTTGTCTGCTGTTTAAATAATAACTTGACAAAGCATTGAATAATGATTTTTGTTTAATCATTAACTGAGTTTATATAAAAACAGTTTCATAAACTCTGAATAACGGCTTTCTTTTCATTTCCTTTTTTCTTACAGTGAGAGAGAAAATTGGTGCCATAGCTACGCCTGACTACATTCAGAATGCACCCAGCCTTCCAAAAACCAGATCAGGTATTAATATTAAATGGTTTATTGGTTTATTTGTTTATTTATTTATTAATAAATTATTATTTTTTGTTTTTAAAGGTAAGATCATGCGTCGCGTCTTGAGGAAGATAGCGTGTAATGAACGGGATTTAGGTGACGTGTCCACATTAGCAGACAGCTCTGTCATTGAACAGCTGTTTGAGAACCGCTGCTGTTCTGCTGTGTGACCACCAGGGGCATCCAACACAACGCCACTGTCTGGCCCCAATACAAGCTTCAGTTCTGGAAGGAGAAGGATGATGAGTGAGCTTAGAATGGATTTCTGGATAATGCTAGTGGGCAGACAGAATGAAAAAATTAAAGACTTAAGGATCTCTAGAAAAACCCAAGGATTTGGAGCGGCACAGTTTTAAGCACATTATTTTACAAGAATCACCTGTATATTAGAAATCATTGTTTCCCTCAAATGTTTATTTTTTATTTGTTTATATTTTCCTCTTCCTTTTTCCATGTTCAGTTTATTCATTAATCTTTATATAACTACACTGTCCAGCTTTCAATGTGCCAACATAACCTAAAACAGGTTATCATTTGTTTTGTTTTTATCTCCTAAACAGATAAATAAGACCGTCATTTCACGATTTTTGTTGTGTACTCTTAAATAGCACTGTGTTAAATCTCTGCTTTGGTCGAAGGTTTAATTTTTAACATTTACCTTTCCTAACAAGCCAAAGCATGCATTAATATTTACCAGAATAACATGGTATCATGTAGGCGTTTCAAATGTTAAAACTCAACTATCTATGTTTTACCCTGGAACAGTTTGTGACTGATGAAAGTTTGTGTGAACTGATATTATAGTTCTCCAGGAAAGTTATGAATGAACTTTGGTTGATGGTTAGCTTAGCTTTTTGGTTTGGAAGGCTGTATGTTTATTTGAAAACGTACTCAAATATAGTAAATGGCATTTCTGACCATGATGGTCTTGTTATAGTCAAAACTTAGACCTGTTCAGTGGGCTTTCCATTTATGAAGTCATATTTGTGTTAAAATCTGTCATTTTATATTGTGAAGGTTTCCTCTCAAATATTTTCTGGAGAAAAGTGATCAAATTCCTGCCATTGTGTGAGGTGTATGACGCTCTCATGCACCACTACTGGATTGTATTTGTTATCATTGTCAGATTGATTTCTTCCTGCTTGGCATTCATTGTTTTTGTTTTGTCGGTCAAGTTTTGAATTTCATAACTCTTGATGTGGATGAGTATCAGCTGTCAGTGCTTTTCTCAACCCTCTAAACACTCACTAGCCTTTATGATGAGCAACCTTTGAACTTTAGATAGTGTGTTTTTTTTTTTATTATTAATTTCCTTGTAATCAATTAATCTGTGCAGGGCAACAAACAGAACTGGGTGAATTAAATTTTTGAAATAGTTTTTGTGCTCTTGTTTGTGGTTTCTGTTTGTGCTTTACTCTTGCAATGTTTATTATCTGATGAATTAAGTGCCTGTACTGCAGGGTAATTTATTTTATTTTATGGTGGAGCTGCTCTTTAAAGTCTCAAGGGTTTGGGGTCTGTATTATTCAGTGCCGCTCAAATGTTTACACCCCTTGCAGAATCTGAAAATCTTAACTATTTTAACAAAATAAGTTTTACAAAATGCATGTTATTTTTTATTTGGTGCTGTCCTGGATAAGATATTTTACATAAAAGATGTTTACATATAGTCCACATGACAAAAAAGATTTATAAAAAGAACATTGGGCAGTTTAACTGCTCAGGACAAACAAGGGATTCAAGAACAACCATCACAAATAAAATAAAAAAAACACTCATGGATCATCCAGGTAACGACACACAGTATTAAGAATAAAGGGTACATTAACTTTTGAACAAGGTCATTTTTATAAATGTAGTTATGTAAAATAGTTTATTCAGGACAGTACTAAATAAAATAATAACTGGCATTTTGTATTATGTACATATAGTACATCTTATTTAGTTAATTTTTCACAGATTTTGCAAGGGGTGTGTAAACTTTTGAGCAGCACTGTATATATAAATTGTTATAATTATTACTTTTATTCAGTAATGATGCATTAAACTTAACAAAAGTGACTGTAAAGACTATAGATGCTAATTTATATTCCTCGCAGAATCCTGAAAATAAATGACCAGTTTCAACACATAGTAGGCTATATTAAGCCGCACGGCTGTTTTAAACATTGATAATAAGAATAAATGTTTCTTGAGCACAAAATCAGCATATTAACATATTTCACAAATATTTAAAACATTTCAAAATATTATGTTTTTTACTGTATTTTTGATCAAATAAATGCAGCCTTTGTGGGCACAAGCGACTTCTTTTAAAAACATTAAGAAATCTTACAGACTTAAAGCTTTTGAACACTCAACAATCCGGAAACCAGTAAAAAGAGGCACACAATCAGAGATGGACAAAGTACACAACTTCCTTACTTGAAAGTACATAATATACTGGTCAAATATTACTCCGTTACAAGTAAAAGTTTTAAAGACCTATTTTTTACTTAAGTAAAAGTACAGAAGTTCTAATTTTTAAAAGTGCTTGAGTATCAAAAGTAAATGTCAATGCATTGTTTTATTATTGTTGTATGTAATACTTACAGAACCTTATGCCTCTGAATCTATGCCTACCTACCCTCATATCAATATCAAATTCTTTGTTTCCAGTAGTGGGATTGAATATGAGATTGAATAAATGTCACTCAATAACGTCCACAATGGTTTTGGACATCTAAATGGCTGTTCCCTCAAATAGTGCCCTATTTAAAGTTTTTTGGCTTTTAGTATGAATATGTTAGCCTTACTGTTATCAATAAGCTATAGTGTGCTACAAAACAATTACAAAACTCGCATTTAGAAGACCAAACCCAATGTTGAAAATGAAAATTGATGTCAGAATCCAACGTCAGATTGACATTGATCTTCAACGTTGGACAGGCGGGTTGATTTCAGAAACCAACATCAATCGGGTTCTGACTTCAACCCGACTTTCATTTCCAACCAAAATCCAACGTCTGGCCGACGTTGGATGGTGACGTCAATCCGACATCGGGTTCTGACATCAACCCGACTTTGATTTACAAATGCAACCCCTGCAACCAAAATCCTCCACTGACTGACGTTACAACTTTCTACTTGTGGACCTTGAAAGAAATGTAGAGGAGTAAAAAGTGCAATATTTGTCTTTCAAATGTAGAGAAGTTTACCCAGAAAAAATAATACTCAAATAAAGAACAGATACTCGAAAAGTGTAGGCTACCTAAGTACAGTAGCTTACTCAAGTAAATGTACTTTGTTACTGTACACCATGCTCACTATATTGTTCATTTCGTGCACCAAACCAATTTTGTCACATGGCAATTCACAAACCAGTTTTTGCTGCTGAAACTTTAAGACTTAGGCTATAGGCTATGTGAATAATATTCTTGAGTTGAACTCATTAACCAAATAAGTAAATGAATCATTCTTTTGAGTCGGATTTGATCCGGATTATAATTTGGATTGAACAAATCATTCGTATTTCGTACACAGTTCAACTAACTGATTCGAATCAGTAGCCTACTGATCAGTAGGGTCACCGTGATTTTGCCAAGTAAGACATGGTCCTGCATCAACATATTTTGTTGATCCTGGATCAACATTCTTGTCCCAAAATGTAGTCCTTACCCAATCCCTACCCCTAAACCTAACCCTACCCATAACTTTTCTCTAAAATCAGAGGGTAATGATAGGTGAATGACAATGATGTTTAAGCACTTCACCTTGGTTCTAAGCCTAAACTTGACATAAACTGTAAACTTGTCCCTCAAATCTGATTGGTTAATTGGAAAGTTGATCCAGGATCAACAAAGATGTTGATCCAGGAACATGTGGTACTTGGTGAAATCACATTCACCTGATCAGTAGGTCGCAGCGTTTTCAAGTTAATACTGGTGTGAAAGATTATCAGTAATTACTTAAATTTCGGTCTGTTACTCACAAATCTATCATAATACAGCATCAAGTCGAATGGTCAGCTTTTATAGTACTTTTTTATTTTTATTTTGTTTTGTTGCTTTTTTTTTGGAGATAACAGCTGTGGCCACAAACTTTTGTTGAATGGAAAAGACATGTAAATGTGTACATTTTTGTTCCAGAGAAGATTCATACGTTTTTGTAACAACATGGGGGTGAGTAAATAAAGATTTGCATATAAAATGCATATAATTTAATTTCATATACGTCGTGTATAGGCTACATACCATTCTATCTTGTTTTTTTTTTTTTTTTTGGTCCATGTTCCAACTACACATAAGATCAACAATCCTCCACAAGATGGCAGTGATTCCCAAGTCTTCACTTCAGGAAGACAAAGAGAAAAGAGGTCCTCTCTCTATAAGGATCCAAAAAGCAGGTTTAATGTCATTTTCCATTACATAACACCCCCTTTCTGCCCGAAATACACACGTGTCAATTTAATTAACCCATAAGTTCGTGTTTTGGTGCTCTTTTCCTGGGGGAAAAGCCCACTGGCCATCTGGTATTCAAGCCGTGTGAAAGTGGTTGAATAATTCATGCCACACTGCTCAGTTTGCTGTGAGGAGCAGAGGGCAGTCCACTTCTTTTCCTTTGTGTATCTGTGCGTGTATGAGGCCAGGGAGTGGGTTAATGATAGGCTACTATTTTTTACTTTCCTCACATATGCATTTCAAACAAGACATGATGCAGTGATATTCATAGGACAATGAATGGTTTGATAATCAAGTGTGGAAACAGATGAATCCGTGCATTTGGCGACAACAAGATCGTGCTTCATATTCAATTGGAGTATATTTAATACACAACATTTGTCAGCAGCTGGTAAACCGCTCACTTCATAAATCCCATGTTGATGTTATTGATCTATGATCTTCATAACACAAGACTGTGTAATTCTGTTCAGTTCAGGCCATTTCGGCAGTATATTAACACTCTTTCACAAAGCAACAGATTTTCTCCTTTAAAGGCACACTATGCAAGAATTTTACCTTAATATAACAGCTTCAAAGTCATTTCGGTGGTAAACAAACTCAAATTAGGGCGAATCATCCTGATAGTAAAGCTTGGGGGGGACGCCGCTGGAAAAACCAGCAATGCAAGTTTGAGATGATGTCTATGGTTTGAGAGGAGCGCCCCCGACAAATCTCGCGAGAATCACGAAATGCTTTACGGCAACGATGTCACACACATAGATCAACAACAACATATGAAGCATGAAGACACTTGCGCGCATTTCAGACGTGATACTCGAGTCGAAGATGGAAAAAGTAAAGAAAACGCGGTCGGAAGAGACTAGGAAAAGGAAAAGAGAACCTGACCGCGTGAGGAACCGGACAAGAGTCCCACTCGGTCTGGCATTTAACGTTACTCGTTGGCGCGAGCTAAAAAGCAGCACTGGATGCAACAGCAATGCTGACCTGGCGATCTTGTTGATGGACTAGTAAGTAAATATCTTATTTGTAAACTTGTTTGCGTTCTATATTGTATGTTGTTGCGCTTGCTTGTAGTATGTCATTTTTTACGATGCCGTTCATTCATCCATTGTTGATAATTAGACCAGTCCAATAATTTATCATGAGATTATCATGAGAACAGTTGTCAATATCTCACAAAGTTATCAGGACACAAATAAAGTTAAGCCTAGAGGTTATAAACGAGCACAATTTGCCAACTATTATGATAAATTGCAATAATCGTGTCTAATGACATCACAACGGCGAATGTTATGAAATAATGCGACGTACATTTAACTTTATTGATGTCATCTGGCATTTTGAAATGTTTACATTACAATCAAAAAACACAAATGAAATTATACAGTAGTCCTAGACTATAGGCTATTTACTTGTGATTTAGCAGCAATCATGTAAAATATTTACGACAGTGCAAGTATTCCACAGCGACTCTAGGGGTCGCTGTTTGACAAAAACAGAATTCCTGCATAGTGTGGCTTTAAGATTATAACCACTTAATATTTCCTAATTTCTCCTTCCATTCATGACTCTTCATCATTTCATATTTAGGCAGTATTGTTCTGTGGTACTTCTGGAAGGCAACAAGCCCTGTGTCAGATAATAGCTATATTCTTCAGGAGGTTTAGCGGTTCAGCTGAAAGGCTGTCAGGTCTCGTGTTTGTGTGCGCTGGGATTTACTGCGGCAAGAGGCAGGTGAAAATGCTCAGGATAACATGCGGTTTGATTCACTTGAGGCTATTTCTTTGTTGTTGGAGGTGTTTAAATAAAAAAGAAAGCCTCTTTATGTTACTTCATTGTCAGTCGTAAGTGATTATATACAAACACATTTCAGTTTGGTGTTTCATGTTATAAATATAGTTGACATAAAGATTACAAACGGCTTTAAAAAGAATTGTAAAAGTGTGCCTGTTTTAGGCTATTGGTTTGTGAATTCTTGGAGGATTGTGGGGCAATGCTTTCTGTATAGTTGGTGAGTTTGTAAAGCAAATTTGTTGAAAAGGTCATAAATCTAGAACATACTTTTCAAAAGTTTGGGGTCAGTAAGATATATATATATATATATATATATATATATATATATATATATATATATAGCCTATATACTTATATATATATATATATATATATTTATATTAGTCTGTTATGCTCAACAAGGCTGCATTTATTTGATCACAAATACCAGCCTGGTCTCATTGTTAATACGTAGTATTAATATGTAGGCCTAATTTTCAAAGATAGAAAACGTACGTTTTATCAGAGGCGGATAGAGTACACGGCTTCGTTACTTGAGTAAAAGTACAGATACCCCTTGCTAAATTTTACTCAAGTACAAGTAAAATTACTACAGTCAGATGTCTACTTAAGTAAAAGTACTGAAGTACTTGTTTTTAAAAGTACTTGAGTATCAAGAGTACAAGAGTAAATTTTCTAAATATTGCATTACTACTGCCACAGTGTCAAGTCAAGTCATCTTCATTTATATAGCGCTTTTAACAATGTAGATTGTTTCAAAGCGGCTTTTCAGAGATAAACATAATTTAAGGTAACAGAGATTGGTTTGGTTTTATAGCGGTTCTTGAATAATGTTATTTTCCAGCTAAAGTTAGTTTTGATTGATTCACTTCCGTCGAAATGATCATTTGTTGTTAAATTAGGGGCAGCTAAGACGACACCGTTCTCTCTAAACAGACTTTAAACTGAACCTGTGATAAACGCTGATGGCGTTCACATGCGCATTAAGAATTGATTCTATAGTTATGTGTGTTCGAATATATGTGTGCAGGTTTGTAATTCCCTACAAACCATGCCTAAACGAACTACTTGTCTTTGCCTATAAATTTGATACAGAATTTTATTTTATCACTTCCGGGTAGGTACGCGAACCGTGCTTACATTTATGTACAGAAACGTCCTACATGGAGTTATGAAAAATGTTAATGTTAATACCTTTGATAATCTAAAAGGAATTGAAAGTTAATTCAAGTCATTTTCATCTTTTTACCATGTTGCTTTATTTTAACATTTCTCACTTGCCCACAAGGCAATGCATAATGGCAACGCTCTGACAAACCTCTGCTAGAGTTTTAATGGATTTTTTGCACCCACATTTGAACCCACATAAATCTGACCATGGAGTTTACTTTGGCGTCAGTTCAGAGCTGAAGGTGAAGGTGATTTGCTGATAGGCTGTCCCAATCAGTGGCGCCTGCACAATCCAATCACGCTTGAGAGGAAACAACAAATTGAGGGTTTCCGAGATTTATTTTTTTCTTTCTTTTTTTTAGAAGTAACGGGTACTCACGGTTATGGATAGAAATGTAGTGGAGTAAAGAGTACAATATTTGCCTCTCAAATGTACTTGAGTAAAGTCATGAGTAATCCCCAAAAATGATACTCGAGTAAAGTACAGATCCCTCAAAATTGTACTCAAGTACTGTACTCACGTAAATGTACTCCGTTACTGTCCGGCTCTGCGTTTTATACGTTTGGATAGATGCTGAAACGTATGATATGGACGTATCTGCAACAATTAAACGTAACATTATTACATATTTACAGCAACAAAACGTTAAATATTTACGAATCTTTCATATCATTAAGATATCTGTTTTACCTTTTTCCGTTTTATAGATAAATGGAAGATCCCTTAACCCTGCTCCCAAACCTAAACATAACGTTACCCATTTTATACAGAATATAAAAAGGACAGAGATGTGTAGGGAAATGGCAATTTTATTAACAACAGCATTAAAAAAATTTTTTAGCAGCTAATCCTACTCCTACCCCTAAACCTACCCATAACAATTTCTTAAAACTATATAGGCTACAATTATGAAGAAAAACAACATACGTGTAATCACAATAATTTATTTATTGCGAAAATGTCAAAACCGGTACCAAAAGTCGTTCACATGACGATGTGTTGCAGTCACAGTCCTCTCTTTCAGTATATAATAGTTTTGAATGAGGTATAGAGCAGAATTTAAGTTATTAATCCATGAAAATGTTAATCCGTCTTCGCACTGTGTGAAGGCGCGCGCGCTACGAGGCTGACTCCAGCTCCTTTTTCGCCAGCTCCTTATTCGTCTAACTATTCGTTCCACCTTAAAAATTTTGGATGGTTGTTAACCCCTCCCCCTTGGTGCTTTTGGCCGTATTCCTTAAAGGAACAGTTGTACGGGAATTATGAGCCTGTGAATCGGGCAACATTTTTCATTTAACAGTGAAAATATATACTCATGTAAAAATTATTGTGTCTGCCTCTATAAATGGTGTAAGCTACGTGGTAAATTCAACCAGAGTACTTATTTTGTATTTAAGTTCCATTTCTTACTACATGTCTTTTTAAAAGTAAGGAGAAAAGTGATATTATGTTTGCAACCGAGATTGATTGTTATGTAATTTCTGTTCTTTATTAGAAGTTATCCATTACTCCAGTACTCCAATATATATATAGTAATTGCTTTGATTGGCCAATCAGGAGTTTAAACATTTTTACCTGACTCAAGAACAGTGGTGGAGAGTGATGTTTCTTCAGGCTCTGCAGCCCGGCCAAGCGCCAGGAAAAGATCCAAAAACAAGTCACCTTACACCAACAGCACCATACGAATTAAAACGGGAACGAAAATTTGTAACCAAATGGAAAGATGAATTCGACTGGGTTATTTATAGGTTATTTTACTCCAGTCTAATATATATATATATATATATATATATATATATATATATATATATATATATATATATATATATATATATATATATATATATATATATTAGACTGGAGTAATGGATAACTTCTAATAAAGAATAGAAATTACGTAACATTAAATCTCAGTTGCAAACATAATCAAAAAAATGGAAATGTACAGGTATAGATAAATTCATTCTTAAACGAAATATTGCATTACAACATTTTGTGATGTTGTAATATGGTTCCAAGAACATGACCCACCATTGAAAATGTATGTGCCAACAAAGCATACTGGAGGTGTCATTACTTTAGTATTTCACAAGTTCTCAAAAAGGAGAACGTAGAGGTATACATAAATTCATTCTTAAACGAAATCTTGCATTACAACATTTTCTGATGTGTTATTGTTGAAATATGGTTCCCAGAACATGACCCACCAATGAAACTTTATGTGCCGACATAGCATACTGGAGGTGTCATTACTTTTTTATTTCACAAGTTCTCAAAGAAATTAGTACGTAGAGGTATAGATAAATTCATTCTTAAACGAAATATTGCATATTACAACATTTTCTGATGTGTTATTGTTGAAATATCGTACCCAGAATATGCCACTCCATGCAACTTTATATGCCGACAGAGCATACTGGATTAGTCAATTTATTTATACCTCTACGTTCCCGTTTTTTTGAGAACTTGTGAAATTCTAAAGTAATGACACCTCCAGTATGCTATGTCAGCACATAAAGTTTCAATGGTGGGGCATTTTCTGGGTACCATATTTCAACAATAACACATCAGAAAATGTTGTAATGCAAGATTTCGTTTAAGAATGAATTTATCTAAACCTCTACGTTCCCCTTTTTTTGAGAACTTGTGAAATAATAAAGAAATGACTAATCCAGTATGCTCTGTCGGCACATAAAGTTGCATGGAGGGGCATATTCAGGGTACCATATTTCAGCAATAACACATCAGAAAATGTTGTAATGCAAGATTTCGTTTAAGGATGAATTTATATATACCTCTACGTTCCCGTTTTTTTGAGAACTTGTGAAATTCTAAAGTAATGACAACTCCAGTATGCTTTGTCGGCACGTAAAGTTTCAATGGTGGGGCATTTTCTGGGTACCATATTTCAACAATAACACATCAGAAAATGTTGTAATGCAAAATTTCGTTTGAGAATGAATTTATCTTTACCTCTACGTTCACGTTTTTTTGAGAACTTTTGAAATACTGTAGTAATGACACCTCCAGTATGCTTTGTCGGCACATAAAGTTTCAATGGTGGGTCATGTTCTGGGAACCATATTTCAACAATAACACATCAGAAAATGTTGTAATGCAAGATTTCGTTTAAGAATGAATTTATCTATACCTCTACGTTCCCGTTTTTTTGAGAACTTGTGAAATACCAAAGTAATGACACCTCCAGTATGCTTTGTCGGAAAATAAAGTTTCAATGGTGGGGCATATTCTGGGTACCATATTTCAACAATAACAAATTAGAAAATGTTGTAATGCAATATTTCGTTTAAGAATGAATTTATCTAAACCTCTACGTTCCCCTTTTTTTGAGAACTTGTGAAATAATAAAGAAATGACTAATCCAGTATGCTCTGTCGGCACATAAAGTTGCATGGAGGGGCATATTCAGGGTACCATATTTCAGCAATAACACATCAGAAAATGTTGTAATGCAAGATTTCGTTTAAGGATGAATTTATCTATACCTCTACGTTCCCGTTTTTTTGAGAACTTGTGAAATACTAAAGTAATGACACCTCCAGTATGCTTTGTCGGCACATAAAGTTTCAATGGTGGGTCATGTTCTGGGAACCATATTTCAACAATAACACGTCAGAAAATGTTGTAATGCAAGATTTCGTTTAAGAGTGAATTTATGTATACCTTTACGTTCTCCATTTTTTGAGAACTTGTGAAATACTAAAGTAATGACACCTCCAGTATGCTATGTCGGCACATAAAGTTTCAATGGTGGGTCATGTTCTTGGAACCATATTTCAACAATAACACATCAGAAAATGTTGTAATGCAATATTTCGTTTAAGAATTAATTTATCTTTACCTGTACATTTCCATTTTTTTGATTATGTTTGCAACTGAGATTTAATGTTACGTAATTTCTATTCTTTATTAGAAGTTATCCATTACTCCAGTCTAATATACTAATATATATATATATATATATATATATATATATATATATATATATATATATATATATATATATATATATATATATATTATTTTGGAGTTATTTTACTCCAGTCTAATATATATATATATATATATTAGACTGGAGTAAAATAACCCATTAATAACCCTGTCAAATTCATCTTTCCATTTGGTTACAAATTTTCGTTCCCGTTTTAATTCGTATGGTGCTGTTGGTGTAAGGTGACTTGTTTTTGGATCTTTTCCTGGCGCTTGGCCGGGCTGCAGAGCCTGAAGAAACATCACTCTCCACCACTGTTCTTGAGTCAGGTAAAAATGTTTAAACTCCTGATTGGCCAATCAAAGCAATTCTATTGGAGTACTGGAGTAATGGATAATTTCTAATAAAGAACAGAAATGACACAACAATCAATCTCAGTTGCAAACATAATATCACTTTTCTCCTTACTTTTAAAAAGACATTTAGTAAGAAATGGAACTTAAATACAAAATAAGTACTCTGGTTGAATTTACCACGTAGCTTACACCATTTATAGAGGCAGACACAATAATTTTTACAGGAGTATATATTTTCACTGTTAAATGAAAAATGCTGCCCGATTCACCCAGTAGCACCTCAATGCAGTACATGAGATCCACGGGGAGGAGTCGGATCAAGATCCATGGGGTGGAGATGGGTAGGATTAGGGTTGGGTTTAGGGATTAGGGGTGGGTTTAGGGATCAGGGGGCGGAGTTGGGTAGGTTTAGGTGTATGTAAGGTGGGAGGAGTCGGATCTGGATCCGACTCCTCCCCGTGGATTTCATGTTCCGCAGTGAGAACCATCTCGATTCACAGGCTCATAATTCCCGTACAACTGTTCCTTTAAGGAATACGGGCAAAAGCACCAAGGGGGAGGGGTTAACAAGCATCCAAAATATTTAAGGTGGAACGAATAGTTAGAAGAATAAGGAGCTGGCGAAAAAGGAGCTGGAGTCAGGGATCGCTCACTGGATAAAGGGCTGAATTTGGATCTCTTTCTTGCAAACGTATGGATTCTAAAGATTTGAATTATATCAAGCTAATAAAATTGATGTCTTTTGTGAATTTATGTTGGATTTTGGTGTATTATTGTTCTATTGGAGAAAACGCATTTTGTGTCTCACTGTAAATAACGTTAAAATAAATATTACAAAATGGTTAAACGATTAAAGAAGTTATTTTTAAGGTTTTAAAGTGTATTCTTGTTTAACTGCATGTAGGCTAATCCTCCGAAATGAGTTTGCAGCAGAAAGCACGAACAGAGCGAAATGTTATTAGCCTATTTCTTGAGTAAACTGCATTTAATAAATGCAACTGAAAACGTAGGCTAATTGATAAGACATTTGAATGCAATGGAGTCAAAACATTAATGCCACAATTTTAATATGCATAAATAAGAATATGTACAAATACGTACGTTGGTAGAGTTTTTCATACGTAAATAATTTACATTTTTGTGCTGTTAATACGTAAATATTTTACGTTTTAGTGCTGTAAATACGTCAGTATTATACGTTTCAGTGTGTATAAAACGTAAGCAAATGTACGTATGGTAGAATTACACTTTACGTAAAAATAAACACGTATTCTAATGAGATCACGTTGCAAATACAGTAAAAACAGAAATATTGTGATAAGTAGCACAATTGCTTTCAACATTGATAAAAATCAGAAATGTTTTTTGAGCAGCAAATCATAATAATCATATCAGAATGATTTCTGAAGGATCATGTGACACTGAAGACTGGAGTAATGATGCTGAAAATTCAGCTTTGCATCACAGAAATAAATTACATTTTAAAATATATCAACATAGAAAACAGTTATTTTAAATTGTGATAATATTTTACAATTTTACTGTTTGTATTGTATTTTTTTATCAAATAAATGCAGCCTTGGTGAGAGAATAAGCGTTATAAACGTTAATAAATGCTGTAAAGTTTTTGTGTAGATGTGTAGATCATCCTTTTAGTGATGGGACTGTGAATTCAAATGAAAAAGCTGTTGTCCTATCAATACATAAAGAAAGCATGCAGTAATTTATCGTTACAAAATTTGGCATACTCTACTAATTGATACGATTTTTTCATGCACAAATTTGTCTTTTACATGTTTTATACTATTAAGCATGCCACTTTTCTACCTCCTACACTAATATGAGACATATGGCAGGAACATACAAATCAACGATTGGCAAAGAAGGCAGATGCTTATTAATCATAATAACTGGCTCTGATATTAAGATTTATACCCTGAAACTAATGATTTACCTTTTAGTTTATTACACTCACAGTGGATTCAGCCTGACAAAAATGTCATGGTGCCATTGTCAGTGTCATGCACGACCCCCACACCCCGTTTATATCCTCAGGTTGAGCCTCCTGTTGAAGCTGTCTGCATCGTTTCGTCTGGCAGACAGTGGGACACTCAGGGAGGTCTCTGGGGTGTGTGTGTGTGTGTGTGTGTGTGTGTGTGTGTGTGTGTGTGTGTGTGTGTGTGTGTGTGTGTGTGTGTGTGTGTGTGTGTGTGTGTGTGTGTGTGTTGGCCCAGCTGTCATCAACATTTGACCACTGAACATGTGCAGCACGGAGCTGCTGCCATTGCTTCTCCTAATGGGCCTTCATTATACACACACTTGTCACACTCCAGGATACAGACAGGCCTGGGACAGGTGGGAAAATGGAAGGGCCAAAAAGATAGAGAGCAAGGAACAAAAGGAGTCATAAGGGATGTAAGAGCCAGAGTGCTACATACTAAGAATACAGCAATAACAGTGATGGATTAACAGGGAGGAGAAAAGAGCACAATGATTATGATAACAAGGAATATGAAAAATTAGATTTTCAGGGAAAAACAATCAATATGTCAATATAATACAACAATATTTTTAATATATGTAAAATTATAATAAAAAAAAAATGGCCAGACTATTTTGAATAGGATAAATCCTAAAAAAAAACATATATATATATACACATATATATGTATGTATATGTATATATATATATATATATATATATATATATATATATATATATACAGGAATAACAGAGATGGATTAAAAAGGAGTAGAAAAGGGCATAAACAATGACAAAAAATATATATATACTGTATATATTTTCAGAGGTATAACAATTAAATTAAATATAATACTTTTATAAAAAATATTATATAAAGTGACCAGACTTTGTGGACTAATTTTGATAAATTGTGAATAGGTATTTATAAAGAAAACAGTCTTGTGAAATTGTAATGGAAAACCCTGTATAAACAATAACGATGCAGAGACATGTGTGATCCTTTTTCTCATTAGAAAAGTCTCTGTTTTCTCTCCGTTTGATATCATTGCTGTCTAGAATTACTTGAGATATTAAAAAGATCTCATTTGTTTTCCAGCATCCAGGTAATCCCCAGTAAGTCTCCAGTGGAGTTTCCCGTTCATTTCCTCAGAACAGAGTGTCAACAAGAGTGCTGATATTCCCATAAAAAAACAGTTTTAAAGATGAGGAGGAAAAAGCCCCATTACACATCACATCTTTCAGATTCCCCTCTTGCTTTTCTCCCTCTGTTGGAGTCTAAGGGGATCTGAAACTGAAAATTAGGCTGATATAGAGAAATAGGGTAGAAAGGAAGAAGAGAAGAGAGAGAGAGAGAGAGGGGGGGGGGGGTGCATATGAACATGAGAGCAGCTGGTGATCTCAGCTGGATATCTGCAACCCCAATCACAGCACAGACTGTTCACTTCACTGTCTGCTGTCACTGACGGCCTTCCAGCTCTCTAAACTCAACTGATACTGCAGGTGCTTAATAGTTGCTCTTAGACTGGTAAACAGGGATGATTTACTTCACTCCTGTTGCCCTCATGTTAAATTAATCATCTATAACTCTGATGTCACTGTAGACAGCTTTGTTTATTATAATTGGAGTACCCAAGCTTTGTTGTGTCAGGTCGCTGGAATTGTCATTCTGTGTCTTAAAAGTAAAGTAAAACTCATCCCAACATTTAAAAAAAATTATAAAAATGCATTTACAATGGTAGTCTATGGGGCAAAGCATAATCACAAGTGTGATTAAATTTAACCTAGCAGGGTTAGTAAGTGATTTTATGTTTTAACTCATATCAAATACATATAAAGGCAGTAAACTGGCTTGTTTTGCTCCATAGACTTGCATTGTAAGATTTATGGAAACACGTTTAGTAATCTATTGCGATTGATGTTACATGCAGTCAAGTACTATTCCCTTCCTTTTAAGAACAAAGCAATGCATATGAGCACATCAACAGCTGTTTCTCATTAGGAACCTAAATCACAGAATGAATGAACTTGTCGACTTACATCAGTAAAGATATTTTAAAATGTAGAATCTTGACAGAAGCTTGATCATGACTTTAGAGTTAGCTTATTCCCACATCTGAGTGACTCAATGACATTATCTCTCTCTCTCTCTCACTCTCTGTCTAATTGTATGCTGTAGCTCTGTTAGATGTTTCCAGTAGGGTGTTTCAGAAAAGCTCACAGCATCTGTGCAGAGTCTGCAGACGTATCTGCAGTAAATCATCCACATTCCTCTCTCTCTCTGAACCTGCCGAATCAGCAGCTTTATTTTCATGCGTTTACATTTAAGAACAGACTCAAATTGGAGCTGTTGAAATTGTAAATCTTATAAAAATCTGAGCAAAGAAAATCTGTACTCACACTGTATTAGAAAGACAAGTGAAAAATTATAAATGGTTGCACATACAAAAAGAGTTTTTGCACATTTGTATTATTTTTATTTTATTTTAATTATATAGGGGTTGTCATCAGGAATAGGGTTCAGGTAGAGTTGTGGTCAGAATTATTGGTACCCCTGGTAAATATAAATAAAGATGGCGATAATTGAAAGCGGAGGGAAAATCACATTATGAAATAAATGCTTTTCTCCAAAACACGTTGGCCATAATTATTGGCACCCTTTTATTAAATACTTTTTGCAACCTCCTTTTGCCAAGATAACAGCTCTGAGTCGTCTTCTTTAATGCCTGATGAGTTTGGAGAACACCTGCAGGAGATCAGAGACCATTCCTCCATACAGAATCTCTCCAGATCCTTCAGATTCCCAGATCCATGTTGGAGCTTCTTCTCTTCAGTTCAGCCCACTGATCTTCTATAGGGTTCAGGTCAGGGACTGGGATGGTCATAGCAGTAGCTTCATTTTGTGCTCATTGACACATTTTTGTGTTGATTTTGATGTTTGTTTTGGATCATTGTCCAACCACGGCCCATTATAAGATTTCTAGCAGAGACCGTCAGGTTTTTGATTTTTTATCTGTTGGTATTTTCTAGAATCCATGATATCATGTATCTGAACAAGATGTCCAGGACTCTAGCAAAAAAAAAAATAAAAAAAAAATAGGCCCACATCATTAAAGATCCAGCGGTATTTAACCGTGGACATGGGGCTTTTTTATGGGGCACTTTTTATCCCTGTTTGCACCAAACCTATCTGGTGGGTTTGCTGCCAAAAAGCTATTTTTTCTTGTTTCATCTGACCACAGAATCCGGTCTCTTTTGAAGTTCCAGTCGTGTCTGACAACTTATTATGCTGGGGTTTGTTTTTGGATGAGCGAGGAGGATTTGTCTTGATACCCTTCCAAACAACATGTGGTGATGTAGGGGTTGTTTGATTTTTTTTCTGACCCCAAGAATCAACTAATCTCTGCAGTTCTCCATATGTGATCTATGGCCACTCAAACTCCTCACTGTGCATTAAGACAATATAGACACGTCCTCTTCCTGGCAGATTCATAACATCTTTAGTTAATTGGAACTTCTTAATTTTTGCCCTGATGGTGGAAATGGGGATTTTCAATGCTTTAGCTATTTTCTTACAGCCACTTGCTATTTTGTGAAGCTCAACAATCTTTTGCTGCACATCAGAAATATATTCTTTGGTTTTACTCATTGTGATGGATGATTAAGGGAATTTGTGTTTCCTCACATTTATTCATGTGAAACAATAAGTCATAGCTAGTCAATTTCATGTTCCTAGTCACCCTGGTGTGCTAAAAATGGGAATATTATATTATATTAAGTATATATATAATATTATATATACTTCAGAGATATTTTACTCAAAAAAAATAATTGTGCCAATAATTGTGGCAGTAATTGTGGTAAATGTGTTTAGGAGAAAAACATTTATTTCATAATGTGACTTTCCACCCCATCATAATTTTTTTACTTCAAGTAAAGGTTCGATTTTTGCAAATTTTAAACAAAGCAGATTTATTTTTACAGCCATCTTTGATCATATTTACCAGGGCTGCCAATAATTCTGACCACAACTGTATAATCTTGATCTTCCATGCCGTGTTATGTGAAAGAAAGTGGCATGTCTGAGCTGTAGGCCTATTTATTTCTTTATGTAAAATTTCTATAGTGAGAGAAAGCAAGAATGTGTCCATATTGAAGAGTATCACTGATCTGTATCCAATACCATTTAAAAGAATCATTACTGATGATCAGTAGAAACAGAATATTGATCTACTGTATTGAACACAGAGACTGTGGATGACTTCCAGTTAGTGACTGTATACAGAGTTACAGACCCAGAATAAGCCTAAACATGACTGACACAGACATGGAAACCCGACACCCCTTAGCCCTACTACTATTCATCAGGGATTTCTTACAAACGGTTTCAAGAAAGAAAACTTCTGTTTTATTGCACCATCCATCTATTATTTCTATCTATTTCTTTCTTACTCTCTTTGATGTGTCTCTTCCTAACCGTCTCCTTTCATTCTGACTTTCTGGCTCATTACCTCATGGGAAACATCTCCGGATGTCAGCCATGAAGTTGTCCATGCCGGTGAAAGACATTCCCTGGCTAGGAGACTCTGCTGTTTCAAGGCAATTGATTCTGACAGCTTGAAGGTAGTGCACAGATAAATTGTGCCTCTGTGTATTCCCACCAAACTGTTAGTGTAGTATTGTAACTAGGGCTGTGAATAAAAAAAAAAAAAAGATCTATTTATATATTTATCCATTATTTTAAATATTATTACTGTTCAAAAGTTTGGGGTCGGAAAGATTTGCTGTAAAAACAGTATTGTTTTCAAATATTATAAATTACAATTTATTGATATGATACAAAGCTGAATTTTCAGCATCATTACTCCAGTCTTCAGTGTCACATGATCCTTCAGAAATCATTCTAATGCTGATTTGATGCTTAATAATGTTGGAACTGTAACAGTTGTTTGTGTAAAGATTTGAGCAGTGGTCACTGGTCATTGAGTTCACCTTCCCTGTTTGTGTAATCATCTTTGCAACCAATGAACCAATTGAAAGAACAATTATGACCTATTCACTGAGAAACACATGCCAAAAGGAAAGACATTCTGTTGGCATTTTGTCCAATTAAAGTGTTAAGGAGCTCTGTCTGAACAAAATTATTATCACTTCATTTTTTCATCCTTTGTTCAACTGATGTATGTTATTTTCTACATATTTAAACACACAGAGGAAACTTCCTTCATTTGAAACTTTATAGTATTTGTATATAACTCCACCTGGTTGTTTCACTGATTAGATGCGATCAGATTTGCTGTAGCTGGAGATTGTGGTTTCCTCCATTTCTTGGGACACAAATACAAAGTTCTGTCATGAAACTCTAGATGGCGCTGACTGATAGGCTCTTAACTCAACCTGGTTGTAATCACATCATTCTCTATATAGGGCACAGCTGATTGGTTCCTGCTGTATCATTAGCCAATGAGGTCGCTGCTCAGTCTTCAAATACTGTCAGCATTTGCTGTAGCTGTTTGCAGCACGCTTTCAGAAACCCTTCACCTTCCCCAGCTCCACCTGTATAGATCTGCTTTAGGTAATTCATGTACAGCAGCAGCATGTCTTACTTGCTCACAGCAGTGTATCATGTATGTATTGGCAGTAGTAGGCCTAAGTCCCGTACTTACTCTGCAGCAGCAGCAGCGTAGCAGATCTGTTCTGCTAGGACCAAATATATCAACATTGTCATATCCATTACCAAACACTCACGAGAGCTGTCATGACATGCACCATAATTGCTACTTTGCATGTTACATTTTTAACTAGCTTTAAATAGTTCATTTAGGATTTAGGAAGCATTTAGATATCTTAAATTATTCAATACTACACAATTGTGCTGGCATATTTATGGTGTTTTTTTGTATTGTACTCTGTGCTTCAGTAATCTTAAATATTCAGGATAGTCCCACCAATTCCATAAGGCCTCATGCGTGACCGTCCATGAAGGTCATTGTACTTGAGGAATGGGAGATCAGATGATGGTGCCCAGAGGCAGTTTGTGGCTTTGGCTTTGTTCCATTTAGAGGGCCTGTGAGAGAGAAGTAATTAAGAATAGATTATTGCTTTGCCTTCATGTCACCCATACAACTGTCTTTGTGCATGTTATGACTGTAGGCGTCAACATTTGCATGTATTTTCCTCCAGAGGATGATTTGATCGGACAATGGACTGGAAAGAGTGTTCAGAACTAAAGATGTCTTTGTGGCTCAGGTGAGCCGAGCTGCTCAACAGCGTTTATGAATTATGGATGGTGTTCAAGAACCTGAAAGAGAAGAACTAAGAGTGCTGAATTTTATCTGCCGTGAAGTAGACTGTCTGCATATCATCAACTAAAACCCATCAAAAGGTGAATGTTTTGATTATATATATATTGTTGTTGTTGTTCTACATTTGCTCATTTTAAATATTTGGAAATACTAGCAAGAAATAATGATCCTTTCTGTGCCATCAACATTGACTTCATTTTTTCCCTACATATATAGTGTCTATCCCTTTTATTAATCTCTATCAGTGTATTTTTAAACATCAATTTCATCCCCATCAACTGATTTCTCCTGTCATTAACAAGCTTCACTTGGAAATCTGCCTGCGGTTTGTCCAGCTGCCAGATTCTGATAATAGTGCTGAGACAAGAAACCTGTCCTGAATTTGTTCACACAGCTGAGATTAGTCTACTTTCCTGTGATTTAGTCATGACTCATGTTCTCTTCTTACATGCCACTGTATCTGTTGTTTTAATTTATTTGTAATTTACAAATCATGGATAATGGTCCTATTTAAAGGCACACTGTGGAATTTTTGGCCACTAGGGTGCGCTCGACCTGTAATTTTCACATCTAGTGCCCCTAGAGGCCACAAGCGCCGCAGCATTGTCGCAAAAGTCAACAAACAGTCAACCGGTCAACCTCCCGTGTCTTTATGTGTGTGCAGACGGCATTTGATTTGTATGTTGGAGAAAGTTAATCGATTCACTACTGACCAAAATAATAATATAAATATAAGATTAATAATATAAATCCTATAAAGAAAACAAATTGAATAAAAGTAGCATACGCAGAAAACAATGTCTGATCAGGTAAGTCGCATTGACAAGGATTGCCCAATCCTGCTCCTGCCGATCGTCTGTCCTGCACAGTTCATCTCCAACCCTAATCAAACACACCTGAAGCAAACAATTAACGTCTTCAGGATCTCTTTGCAATGGGTTGGAGATGAAATCGAGTAGTCGGGAAATCGTGTGTAACAAAACTGATATAACTCGCTACATATTTCCGTTATTTGTAGTCTTCAGTTTGTTTTTCCTTTTACACAAATACAAACATATATGAGCTGAAAGAAAAAAAAAACACATTTACATTTGTATACGGCAGTATGTTGTGACATATCAGTTTTGTTACACGAATTCGCAGTAAATATTACATTATATATACACTTTTATGCCGATGTTTATTTTAAAATTTCAGTTTACAATAAGTGTACCTTTTATTCAATATAAAGGCTTGACTTCTTTGCCTGTTAGCTTTGTGTACTAACTCTTCTAACGTTTCTAGCGTTAGTGCTACCAGATGAATTGCATACAAATTAAACAAAAGCCTGTAGCTAGTTGTTAAGTTGCAGCCCTGTTTCGTTTCAAAATCGGAGGATAAAGTGTCTGCTGAATGCAAACCTTTCCCAATATTTATAAAATTTATATTTGTACTAACATTTAGCTACCAGATTGATAATTCGCTAACTTACTCTACTAGCATTCCTTACATTAAGTTAAATGGAGGACAATATAGAATCAGTAACATGGCCAGGCAGAGAACAAATTTGAAAAAATAGAGATATTGTGCAAGCAATATATTTAACTTACTAGTCCAAAAGCATGACGGCCAGGTCAGCATCGGTCAAGAATCCCTCATCCTCCTTTATCGCACGCCAGCGAGGGAACGCTTGACCAATGTTTATCCTCGTCCTTGCTTTTATTTTATCACTCTCCCTTTTTCTTTTTTTGGTCTCCTCTGACAAAATCTTTGCTTTCTTCGCTTTCTTCCGAGTAGCTGTTGATTCAGCCATGACGACAACATACAGACGCCGGCAATCAAACGCGAGTTGGGCTCTCACGTTAGAATTTGAGGAAGTTGGGGTGGTGGGGGAAGTGACGTATGCCGTAAAGCGGTCGAATTTTGTAATTCTTTTTGTGCTCGGGTTCCTACCCGAAACCCGAAGTTACATAGTGCTAGTAAAAGCGATACAGACACCTTCAGGCTTCGGCAGACGTGTCATTCAACCTATTGTAAGTCGATGTACCATCTCAATGGGTTTTGGTAATATATTATAAAGGTTGAAAAGTTCCACAGTGTGCCTTTAATAAGCACTTTGCTAAAACAACCAACTGTAGTGTACAGAATCGCAATGTTCAGTATGGTTCAAAAGATATTGATAAATTATCAAAATGTGTCCTTTTACATTTATGGCGAGATCAATTGTTCTCAAGGGGTTGTAAATGGTCAGCTTGCTTCATCTCATTAATTTTGATGCCAAGTGAAAAGGTGAAGGCAGATATTCCCAGTCTTTCCTCTCAAACATTCAGGCCTTGTCCACACTAATACATTTTCATTTGAAAAATCATCTTTTTCTTAACGTTTTGGCCTTCCGTCCACACTGAGACGACGTTTTTAACAACAAAAACAAAGCTTTTTGAAAACGCTCTCCAAAGTGGATAAATTTCGTTGTAGTGTGGACTGTCAAAACGGAGGCATTTGAAAATGATGACGCATGTTTAGTCATGTGACACATATTGAACAAATATATATCTATGTTTATACTGGTTGTGTGCCTGTTATGTGCTATTCACTTATACACAGTTGCTAAAATATTACTTTGCACACTCTTCATATCACTGTCCTGCAAAAATGACAGAAAATGTAATCTCATTTGCTATCCTGCAACAAAACATGCGAGCAGTTTGCGTTTTATTTAGCTAAATAAAATGATCATGCCAGAATATTTGTGGGATAACTTTATTATGTCTTGGTCAGTCTGTATCATCTCAGTGAGCTTTTATGAGGGTTTATGCATGCGCAGAAAGGTGAATTTAGCATTTTCCGACATTTCAGTGTGGATGAGAAACTTTTGGAAAACACTTGAAAACGCTAGTTTGGACAGAGAGCCGTTTTAATAATAATAAAGCCTTGCTAAAATTCAGATCTTACCCACTGGAGTTTTAACTTAACCTGTTATTCTGTTTCAAATACAAACATACGTGGCAGTGAAATGTCTGAGGTCGCGTTGATAATTTGAGATTTAAAATCTACTATTATTACATCTAATCTATTATTACAGCTCCTCTCTCCCTAGTCTGGTTGAACGCGTTGTTTTCAATGAAGCTCTTCCTTCTGAAATACGAAATGTGCTGTGATTGGTTAGCTGGCCCAGTGTGTTGTGATTGGCAGCACTTGCGTGTTTGGGAAATGCTCCGCCCCTTCATAACCGCGAGCTCTACTCAGATGTAAATATTAACAATGGCGAATCGATTCAAGCCTGATTCAGACCCTGACAATGTTAACAAACAAGAGGAGCATCCAGAACGGATTTCAAGCACAGACTTTACAAGCACTTATTTAACAGGGCGTTTCACAGTGGTATATATATATATATATGTGTGTGTGTGTGTTATATGTGATATTATGTTATTTAATCATAAACCATTTAATCATATTTGTCGGAAAACTATCGATCAAAAAATCATGGATAATTTTCCTAAGGGGCGGAGAACAGTCTTACAAAAGCGAGAGCTTACAAAAGCTACAGTAAACACTATATCAATACTGTAATGTTAGTTAGCAGTCTAGCGGAGGCAAAGCTTTACATCATAGCTATAGCAACTACATAAAGCTTAAATTTGGAAGTGTTAATAGAAAACACAACTACAAATAATCAGACATACTTACAAGTTATGATCCATAAACAACAGATTGTCTCAACAAAATGGGAATGGCTACATCTTTCAGGAGAAGCTTTTTGTTCGTATAGCCTGAATTGTGCTCTCTTCTGGAAGCTGTTCTCCATAAAATGTGCAGCGCACAGGCAAACGTTGAGGTTATAATGGTCAGGAACAGTGTTAAAAAATAATTTTTATAAATTTTAAAAATAAAAAATCTAAAAATTGTGTCAGGGCCCTCTTAGGGCCCTATAATATATAACTGGCACAATGCAGCGCCAGGCGCAACTCAAGTATCTTTAGCTAGTTTCAGCCTGACGCAGTTATCATTTTCACGTCCTGCGCCACGTTGTTTAAATAGCAAATACATTTGTGCCCATCTGTGCGCCCATGGGTGTGCTGGTCTGAAAAAGAGGTGTTCAGGCGCATTGATGGTGCATTGCTATTTTGAGGCAACTGAAATAGACTGCTCCATTGACCAACTGAAACCTGGTCTAAAGTCAATGGCACAATATTTTTTTTTGTTATTTGAAGGGCGCGTTAGTAATGTGCGCCTATAGGCGGGTCCACAACGTGCATACACTCTGCTTATTAAACACACAGGGACGCGCAGCAGCACACAAACATGCCAAATATTAAAAAATAAAATAATTATAATATAAAAGATTATTATTGTGTACATAAAGATATGGTGGAATCTGGCTTGTCCCGTAGATGGTCTGCTCGCGCACTTTAACTTTGAGCACGAGCAGATCCGTTTGCACTCTGAAGACGCATTCTGTCTTTCCACTATCAAATTCTGTCATATAAATAGCGAATCCACCATGGCGCGAGCGCAACTGGCATTTAAAGGGAATGGGAAATGAAACTCTGATTGGTTTATTGGACTTAAAGCCCAAAACACACCCATTAGGCTACTCATTAAGAGAATAGAGACAAACGTTTTAGACCATGTGTCTGGCGTGCCGAACATTGTTCCCGTCGTTAAACTAGCAAAAGTGGATTCGGACACGCCCTAACTGCACTTGCGCCATGCGCTTTAGACCATGCACTTAGATCGTTAAAATAGTGCCCTTGATCTCCTCTAGCTCAGCTTAACCAGGCCTTGCCAACTTTTTGCACTATTGAGTATTCCGTGGGCGGGGATTATTTAAATGAGGAACATTATGACTTCATAAGATCCGGAAAAAGTGTGTTCCATTCGTTGTAGTTCTTGAAAAGTGCATTCTGGTAAATAAAATATCTCCCTTTGGAGTGGACTTTGAGCTTCGTAACCTTGAAGATCTTTTTTATGCTCAAACAGCAACATTACAGACTAACTAAAATTGAAGAAGTGGAAAAGCATAATAGGACTCCTTTAAGCAATTTTCCAGTTACAAAATTCAACAAATTATTTAAGTCAGTTTAATGTAATTTAAGTTGAAATTACTTAAACATCCGAGTTGATTGTACTTAATTTATTGTACTTTTTTTTATTGTACTTTTTTTTTATAGTGTAATTTCAACCTGGACATAAATACCAAGTGCTCAATGCTGTCATTAAAGCAAAAGGGAGACAGACATATCAAATACATTTTGAAAATTCACAGAATTTATTTACATTTGCAATGATTTGATTTTCTGTTATATTTTTTAAATGTAACACTGTTAATGATATCTGCCACGTCTCCTATTCCTTTAGTCGCTCTTCTCGCTCTGAAAGTAAATTATTCTGCAGCTGAAGTGTTGATCTGCCACTGTGGGATGATGTTTTTTGGGCAATTAGCAGATTGTGCGAGTGTCTGTAGCACAGATGTGATTCCTGAAGTAATGGCTTTTCATTTACACACATACAGGCTTGTGTGCTGGGTTTAATTCTCTTTCTCTGTGTCTCTCTGTCTCTTTATCCAATCTGTAAGACCTTTATGACTGTTTCTAAAGAACAATAATAGGCACAAAAGCAGAGCTGCCATACAATGTGGCACAGATAGGGGGTGCTGCAGCTCTGAGGTTAAGTTTCTGTGAATTATTTTTCTTTGTGTTTGGTTCAGGGTAAAAGAGAGAGGGAGGGATATGGAGCTTAAATGATGCCAACTTGATGAAATAACAATGTTTAAAATTATGGGCTGACACTTTGAAGAATTACTTGATAACAGATGCTGCATTTTCATTTCCCCTCTCTGTCTCACTTTCTCTCCTCCTGTGTGAAGCGAGAGCATTTTTCACAGGTCAGATCAATCTTTCATCTTTCGGCCCCCTTCAGCGTCTGCATACAACACATTCACAGCAGATATTCCCAGCAGCAGTGCCAACGGCACTCATGTGCGCAGATATTGTGTTTTGGGTAATCCTTGATATCACATACGAGTCTCTTAGAAACTACAGCATTTATCTCAGTCAAACAAAAGGCAGGGCTGGTGATAGATTGCAGTTAGAGGAGCTCACCCGTGGCAGCATGTCCTTACATGGCTCTTATAAACACAGTGCTGTTGTTCTTCTCACTCGCAGACAGCTAGAGTGTATGGGGTTTACGCCGTTCTGTTGATGTTTTATTATTCTGGAGGTGATGTAAACTCTGTTTTGGCTAGATCTTTGTCTCACTATCTCTCTTTCCCTCACTGTCTGCTTCACACACAAACACACACTCAAAAATGCATCAGATCTCCTGCCCTGCGTGTCTAGAGTATGCCAGGCTGTTGCCGTGGCAACCAGCACACGTTTGTGCATCGGGCTCCTCCATCCCTGCTGAGCCCAGCAGTAAAGAAAAAGAGCAAGACTGTATAGCACAACACCGGCGGAAAAATACAGAGAAAGACCCATAGAGTCATGGGAGACCTTCAAAAAGAGACTTTCCCTTTTAGACTGACTGCAATTATATGGATTAAATATAATAATGTCTATAATAATAATTTTCTTCTGCCCATTGCCAATAAATTGTAAATTATATATCATGTGTGCATTTGTTAATGTGTGTGTATGTTAATCAGACTGCCGTAATTATGATTATAAATATGTTTCTCTCTGTCTATATACACACATAAAAATAAATATGTATATATATATATATATATATATATATATATATATATAATTTATTATTTTATGTGTATATAGACAGAGAGAAACATTAACAAATGCACACATTTATGTGAAGAATATAGAATATTGAACATTGAATATTTATGTGAAGAATATAGAATATTGAACATGTTTTACATGCCACAGCATGACAGCAACAATAGTTGCTTTTATTTAAATTTTCTTTTGTGATATTTACCATTGCCAGCACTATGCTATTGTTTGAACAACCTTGCCACGCATGTTCCATCAGTATGGTAATTTTATATGGTATATGGTAATATTTCAAGTTATTCCCATCTTATAGCACTAACGTACTTGTATGCTATAGTCAAACTCCAGTAATATGCTAGCCTCTGTCTAAAACATACAAACAAATCACACGCCACCACCATGATCTGCCCATTTACACTAGAGTGACATTTAGCCCTTATAGCCTGGGGAAAATCATAAAGCTTAATAAACGCTGATGCAATTTCATCCTCTGTCAACTCAGTGCTGCGAAAGTGTTTGGTAAAACATGTCAGCTCTGACTGAACAAATGGCCACGGGCAAAACTCTGAGATGAGAGCCATCTCACAGTATCAATAAAGTACGACACCACCTGTCTGACAGAGATTTGTGACATGACAGAACCAAACCCTGGTAGATCAACACCTTCAACCATTTTACAACTGCTTACATTGTATTTGTGAAGTTGCATTATGGATTTGATCTGAATATGGGCTTTTAAAGACCTCCCAACCGCTCTGTTTATCACAACAGTCTGGAGCCGTCAGCTGAGCCATATGGCTGTTCAAACCGTCTCATCCAGGCGGATGGGACTCACTATTTCCTATTCAAGTCACTTGTCACAGTGTCTGCGTGCTATTCAGATGCTGCTTGTTGAGGGGAGGAGGCGGATCCCAGTCTGTCATTTTCAGCATGTCACCTAATTATTATTGCCGTATGAATTGCCATTTGTTTTGATGAGAGGTTTGCTTGAAGTTTTGTGTTGTCTAGTATTGGGGATGTCATTGAAATGATGGCAGTCTCACAATCTAAAGCAAGTTACCATGAGATGTGTAACTGACTCACTGTCCTGCTGCTGGAACTGAATTCTTTAAGGGTTAAATACAGACTCAGTGAGCCTTATAGACCTGTCATGCTGTCCTGTCCTCCCTCTCGCAGCTGTCCTTTTGTGTTCCCTTTAGTCTAGCATGCTTCCCTGGATTGATACAGTACAAGGTCAGCAAAAATAAACCCTCACCCACCGTCTCTCTCCTCTCTCTTTCTTATTAAACAGCTTTGACTTTCTACTGAAGCATTCAGGATGCTGTCTGTTTTAACATGCACTGGAAAGGCTTTTTGCACAGGACCATGGAAAAGTCCTAAAACATATCCAGCATCAGCCCAAAGCTATGTTAAACTCAAGTGTGCTCTACGCTATAGTGATGATTCATGAAAAGGTGCCTTACTGCAAGGAGTAATACAGAGGGAAAGTAACAGCTAGTTTGAATTATTAAATGGGTTGGAGTTAGTTATGTGAGGAGCTCATGCGGGCAGACAAGTTTGAATCTGGCTAGCAACATTTTCTGAACCCTTCTCCCTATCATTTCATTTCCTCTCTCTGTATTCCTTACATTTACATTAGTGGTTCTCAGGTCATCTGTGAAGGAATCCAAGTTGATTGGAATAAATGATTATAATTGACCTAAAATCACCAACATTAACTTATTAATCAATTAATTAGCTAATTGTGTTCAGTGTTGTTATCGTTAAAACTATTCAAATCTGAAGTAAAAGTAAAAGCTGAAGTAAAATAAAACATGAATATTAGATGAAAAACTTAAACTTAAAAAATTTAAATTGTGATTTTTTTTTTGTCTTGGCAGCTGACTAGTAAGTAATTACCTGGTAGTAGAATTTCAAAAACTACAATTGAAAAAAAAGAAAGAAATAGAAATATTCTAAAAAACAACAACTAATAAATGACAAAAGCACAACAAAACAACTAAAAATTAAAGGGATAATTTTGATTCTGTCATTAACTCACCCTCATGTCTTTCCAAACCCGTAAGACATTCGTTCATCTTCAGAATACCAATGAAGATCTTTTTAATGAAATCTGAGAGTTTTCTGTCCCTCCATTGACAACCTACGCAACTACCACTTTCAAGCCCCAGAAAGGTAGTAAAGACATCATTAAAGTAATCCATGTGACTCTAGTAGTTCAACCTCAATTTTATGAAGCAGCGTGAGTACTTTGTTTGTGCAAAAAAAAAAATAATTGACCACTTTATTTCCGAAATATTAATTTCCAATGCGCGTATTGCTACAGCATCTGCTCTCAGGTCAACACGCAAGCATTATAAAAATACTTTTTTGTGCAAATAAAACACTCGCATCGTTTCATAAAATTAAGGTTAAACCACTGGAGTCACGTGGATAACTTATTTTAATTTGTCTGTCATTTTTCTTTTCCTGTTGAAGTGGCCTGCCACCTCAAAAAATAACCACTGTGATTCATTAAAAAAAGTGCTTTAACTGAATTAAAAAGTGGATGAATATTATTAGCTTTTCAACCAAACGCAGTATTTTATACACTGTCCATTGATAATTTACCACCATTGTAAATCAATAATTATGGGGACAACAAAGTAGAAAAAAAAACTGTAATGAATGGCATTATTAGTCATGTGGGGTACCACATGACCAATAATGCCATTTATTACAGCTTTTTCAAATTGCTTACACATAATTTCTGAAACTATGGCTCAATTTCTTGAAGCTCTACACACAAAACACGCACACAACATGCAAAATATCAGACATCTCTTGCAAAAGTAAACATCATTCAAAACTATTTTAACTCCTCCAAAAATGGTGTTTTTGCGTAGTAACTCTACACACAAACATAAAATGATTAGCCACATGCACGCCACACTACACACGGATGTGAAAAATGTAGAACACTACTCTCTTGTGTCTTTTGCTTGTTCAGTGTGCAGTGGAGTGTACAGGAGTTTGTCACACGTACATGTACCGGTATGTGCACTGTATATACAGTATGCATGCACAATTGATGAATTTTACAGTTATTGAACTGAACTGAATCAACGTGTCGTGACTTGACCTGAATATTGACACTATTGCCTTGTTGGCCAAGCTGCTTCTGAGGCAATTTTGAATTTGTTACTTTTGTGTAGCTGCTGTGAAACAATCTATATTGTAGCTTGTATGTACATTCAATAAATAAATAAAAAAAAAAATATATATATATATATATATATACAGTATACACACAAACACACACTGAATATGCATACAAGCCAAGTCAGAAAGTCAACTTTATTTCTAAAGTGCTGTATGTGTGTACGTGTGTGTGTGTGTGTGTGTGTGTGTGTGTGTGTGTGTGTGTGTGTGTGTGTGTATATATATACACACATAAATATAATTACATAGATACATACATACATACATATATATGTAAATATATATAACAAATTTCATTCAAATTCAAGGGGGTAAAAATAATTAATTATTTTCTTTCTCAAAACTGAGTTTTGATTTCTATGTGATCAATTTATGTATAAGTGTTTTCACACATGATCATTGGGTGTAGGTCATCAGTAAATGAATGTGGCGTGTAGAGAACTGTGTTTAGAGTTTTGCAAAAAGTGTGTTTTTCAATTTCAAACGTATAATGTGCTTGTAGTTTTGCAGACTTGGTCTGAAGATTAGGTGCGTGAGTGAATGGTTTCACTGAGTGGGCCTTAAGTTCTACTTTTAGTGTGTAAGCATTTTGAAAAAAACTGTAATGACCTGTATAGTGAGCCTTGCCTTGTGTACCCACAAACATATATTCATGTATGGATATTAATACAGTAACCATAATGATGGACATTTCCGAACAAATGAACTGTATGCAGCTGCTGATACATTGTCAGTTTTTTTTGTTTTGCTTTGTTTATTATCTACTTCATTAGGCTTCTGAGGGAAGATACATTTCCATCCAGTTGTGCCACTGCATGTATGATATCTTCTGTGAATCCCTTTGGGTTCTGTTGGGTGAAACTGGCCAGGCAGTTTAATTCCTCTCTCAAGCCCTGCCTGGCACTGAGATACTTGTTTTTGTTTCTCTTTACACAATAGTAGAGGTCGGAGACGTTTACCTCTATATGTTTCCATTTAAGGAATCCTCCCTTGCATCTGGATCATGTAAACACAGTGTCCTTTGCTGACAACATCATCATCCATCTTTCTAGGAATGTAGGATCCACACAAACTGTCCCTTAGACCTGATGCAACTATAAATGTGAATGCCTCCAAAAACAATTCATGATGAAAGAAAGTTTTTGGGTGACTTCCAACCACTAGTAGCTTTGTATTGTTTGAGGAGAATCACACTTTGAACTCTTCCCCAAGTGAACATGAACACAGAGCAGGACGTTTGTTTTGTTTTCGTCTGAACGCAGCTGTGTGTGATTCTGAGGGGCATCAAGGACACACTGATGCTTTCAGCTGCTGAATAGACATTATTTTGCCACACGCTCTCTTACATAACTGAATACAGCAGCTCTGTTGTCTATGGCAGGGGTGAGGTCGATGAGGTCAGTGCTCAACACACACAGGGCAGGACACAACGTTATCTGCAAGACAGGAAATAAAGACAGATTTTTCTTGCATTTTCTGCAAATGTGCAAAAAATGTTCCTTTAGGGGTACAGCAGCTTGTCACTGCAATACCCATCTTATACAGTACACATCTTTGTATCTCAGTTGCCCCAAAAGGGTGCATATTAGTTTTTTATTGTATTAAATTAGCTATAACTATGAACCTTTTATAGGGGTAGATAAGCTCCATCCACACATAAAATAGAATCAGCCTTTTTTTAAGCCACTACATCAATGCTTCTCAAAATGGGATTGGGGGAACAGATTTCGACAGCTGGATTGTTTGCCGTCGGTTTCTGTTCCACCCATGTTTCTTACAGAGTGAGGTTCTAATATTTATCAAACTGATGTTGATTGATTGGCCCCGATAGCCAAGTGGTCAGTGCACTGATATTTGACACCGATGGGCTTTGGGTGACCAGAGTTCAAGTTCATGGCTAGTTTTTTTTTTTTTTCTTGATCCCATACTGTCCTATCATAATAAAAGGCAAAAACTAAAAAAAAAAAAAAAAAATGTTTAAACTAATGGCAGTTAAGCTCCATCCACACACAAAATAGTATCAGTCTTTTTAAACCAACACCTCTCATAATGTGTAATGGCCCACTGAAGGCAAGTGTTGATGAGAACCCAAGTGCAGTTCATTTACAAGATCTAACATGAAACAAAAACATGGCGTGGCATGGAAAAACTCAAAATGAATCCATGAACTTATACAACAGAGGTTACAATGAAACACAAAACTTGACAAAGACACATGGCAAACATGAGGGCTTAAATACACAGACTAATGACAAGACAAGGGACACCTGTGAACAATGAACAGACGATTAACCAATGACAAGACACATGGCAGGATCACATGACAAACAGGGAATCACATGACAGACATGGAACATGACATGAACAAACCAAAACGTGACAGACAAGACCAAATCGCGACATAATGGGAGTGGGGGAATGGATTTCGACAGCTGGATTGTTTGCCATTGGATTCTGTTCCCCCTTGTTTCTTACACAGTGAGGTTCTAATATTTATCAAACTGATGCTGGTTAAGGCTACTTCCCCAGTGACAAGCTGCTGTACCACTAAATGTACAACTGTTGCAAAATCTGTGGAAATAGTTTTGAGCATAGTAAAATTGTGCTGAGAGTACTAAACATTTATTGGCAGCTGAAGTAAAAGGGCTCAGAAATGTACTTGAACTTACCATAGGAAATCTGCATGTAAACCTGACCAATAGTGTCTAATTACACTCTCATCTAGAATCAAGTATTTGCTAATTCCACCTGTTTGTTTTTGGCACAAAATAAAACAGAAGAGCAAAACGAAAACCCATAACAAAGCAAGACAGAAAACCAAAAGAAAACAAATACCACCAAAGCATTTGTTTAAACAAAAACAAAACAAACCAGAAAAAAAACAGAGAAAATCAAAAGAAAAAAACGCTAAAACAAACAAAAAACAAAACAATAAACAAATGCGCAAAAACAATTGACACAAAACAAAAGAGAAGAAAAACCCATAACAAAACAAGGCAGAAAACCAAAATAAAACAAAACCAAATACAAACAAACCAACAAAAAAGGAAACAAAAGCGTAATTAGATTATAAATTGAGTATAAGAAGACTTGAAAATAGTCTTTCTGTGTATCTATTTACTGCTCATACAGTAGATGTGCTGACACACTGAAGATTTCTGCATCAGTCACACATAAAACCATCACAATGCCTCAGAATTGCTTGTTTGGGGTTTTGGTAAGTGCTGTTTTAAATGAGTGGGGCTGATGATAGCCCACATTACTGCTCAAACAACCATCTCTCTCTGTCCTGCTTTAATGTTTGCTTTGTAGTTTTGCTAATGGGTTGTTTGATGCGTGTATGAACAAGCGCATTTGCCTGTTAATGCAAAACCCCGTTAAGAGTTTGACTGTGGTAATTCATCAATTAATATGTGAGCTTTTCTCTCTCTCATCGCTCTCTTTCTCTCTTCATCTCTGTCAATTCAATGCAGTACAGGAAGTCACTAACAGACACTTTAGGCAATAGTGAACATATGAAGAACTACATTTGTAGGTTTTCTGAAGAAAATGTCAATGGCACTTACCAGTGTACAGTTGTTAAGGTGTTCTGTGTGTTAGCATGTTTCTGTGCGTTTGTGAGTGTGTTCTGGTGGTTGCTTGATGTATATGTACTAATTTAAGGCCCTGATATGCAAGCGAAATCGAAGAACGAACGGATGTGACGTCATTATGAACAAAACCAAGTTTGTTTAGTGTTCGTTTCGGGAATTCAAAACATCTTGCCAAAGTAAACTTTCCGGAAAAATTCTCTCTGGCTGGTAAAGCACCTTCAAACTACCATTGGTCCGTGGCGATTACATAATAGGTAGGTGTGGCTCTGAGGCTCTGCCTTCTTTGACATCGAAATCAATGTTGCCAATTTAGCGACTTAACAGATTAGCAGACCCCTTTAATTATTTTTCTAAAGCGACAAATCTAGTGACTTTTTGGACTGCTGGTTAATGTGTAGTCAGTGACTATATCATACGCTTATGATCCAAAATATGTAAATGAGAACAGCTTTATTGGACATTCGGCAATATATTGTATTAAAATAGAGTATGTGAGCAGGGATTAGGGGAGAAAACTGATGTAAAGTGCTGACAGTTGGCCCATTACGTCATCTAGCGATATTTAGCTATTTATTGAGCAGTCTTTATCTACTTCCCATTGAAAATAGTTGCCAATAACACTGGTGGAAATCTTCATTTCTTCTGTTCAGTCTGTCGAGGTCAGACGTCCACTATGATCAAATGCTTTCTTTATGGCGTTTTCTCACTGATGTCATTTTTTTGTTGTGTGATTATTATTATTTTGTTATTGAAAGGAAAGCGTGCATCCACTCTCAGCAGTTTGGGTGGCATCGGATGTTCTCTAACAATATACTGGTCACATATTTTAAACTTCTTTTTAACCCGAAGCGAAGAATGAAAAATAACTTTACCGTGAGTGTATTAGGGCCTTCAAGTCAAAAGAGTCAAATCTCTATGATATTCTGGTTTTTCGATATGGCTTGAGTTCTCCCCAATGTACAGTGCGTATACTTTTTTTTTTTTATCATATTCAAGGTGAACATTTTAAGTGCAATCAATTTCAATTGTCATAGAAGACCTGTCCACAACAGACCTCAAGATTTGAATTACAAATGATGTGCTGAACTTTAAAATTTAGCGGATTTTAAATACCCTTAAGCCTACGTGTGAGCAATAGTAGTTGTGATATAAATACCTGAAGGCTATACCTGCCAATAAATCCCACAAACATCAGGATCTGAATGTATCTTTTAGTGAGATGGGTGTAGATCAGTCTGTGTCTCTGGCCTTTCCCTCTGAGATTTTAATATTTAATAGTGTTCTGGCTGTTCAGAGAGCAGTCTGCTCCTATAACTCGCCTGATCGTAATGCTTTACCGTCTGACCGGCTCTGATTGAAACTGATGCCTGGTTTTAATCCATGACATTTCACCTGTCAGTCTGCACCGTCCAGGCACTCTCTGTGCCTCCCTGGACCCGTTGAGTTACTTCACGCTGCGCTCTGCTAGATGTCATGGCTCGTCATTTTAGACTGTTTGCGCATTAATCACTTTACGTTTGACTTCCGCTTTGCCAGCCTACAATCACAAGATATTATTTACACAAGATATTATTTACACAATACTCATTTACACACGCTGTTGTGATGGTTGGATATAATAATCTGCGTTGAAACACCTGCCGCTCAGATGATGTCAGCCGCCCAACGAAATCCTGTTTCTAAGATTGGGACGGATCAGTTTTTTCACAAGGGAAGGTTTTTAACATCTTTCTCTGGTTTAACTGCAAATTTTTAGCCTCATTTGTCTATTATTAATGCCTCCCACTCTCCTCCATTAAGGAATAAAAAAATATATAATTTGAAGAGAATGCCTCTCTACTACAGTAATCTCAGAGTCTTGATGTTAAATGTAATCTTCTCTCATCTCTTAGGTAATTTTTCCATCGAACCTCTTATTCGAACCTGGATATATCTGTGGGTCTTCGTGGCGCAGTCTTACAGTGGTTTCATTCTTGCCTATTAATTGTGGAGTCCCACAGGGTTCATTCCTCGGGCCGGTATTGTTTACCTTGTACATGCTACCTTTGGCTCCCATTTTTAATAAGTACAGACTGTCCTTTCATCTATACACTGATGATACCCAGATCTATTTTCCCTTAAAACATAATGATAAAAAAAGTTTACAACCACTGTTGGCCTGTTTAAAATAGCTCATGCTTTGGCTTTCCTATTTGGGCCTATGGAAAACTGTGTGGTGGATGTTGACTGTTGTTCTCTTGCCCCATATGAAACTCATTGCACTAGAAACTAAGCGTTATGTTTGATCACAACCTAAAATTTGATAAACAGATCAGTACTGTTGTAAAATCATGTTGTTTTTTTCACCTTCACCAACTCTCTGAAGTGAAACCCTTTTTTATTCCAGCATAACTACCAAACTGTGATTCACTCTTTTGTAACATCTCGTTTAGATTATTGTAATTCACTTTATTATGGTGTCTCTCAGTCTTCCCTCTTCTGTCTAACCACAGCTAGTGTGGTTTGCAGCTGCTAGACTCCTCACTACTCATAAGTTTGAGCCGGTAACTCCTATTTTATCTGCACTGCACTGGCTACCTGTCAAATATAAAATCTATTTTTAAAATTCTACTATATGTTTCTAAACCCCTCAACAAGCACTCTCTGGCTTTCAATACTCCTTGACCATAGGTTTAAATATTATTTTTTTTACTATTATTGTGTGCTTTTTAATTTTGGTAGTTTTATTTTTCTATGTTCTTAGATTTGGTCTGCATTGGTTGATTTTAAATGTGATTTATAAATGGTTATTGTATTGTTCCTTTCATTTTTGTTTGAAATCTTTCACTGACACACTAAAGAAGGCTTTTAGGGGCAATCCGAAGCTGAATCATCTGCTCAGTGTGTTTCAACAGAGGAGCTGCTCTGTGTGTCAGAGGGAAATCTGAAAGAAACGCAACCTATAGAAATGTGCTAACTCCTACTGTAGAAGCAACCTATGTATCACTCACTCTTTCTTATAAAATTATAAAGGCCTAGTTAGCTGTACAGTGCAATAAAAGTAGAAAAGTATAAGCACCAATCAAGAAAATAAATGTGTAATTTCTTTATCCAATGACTGTGAAAAGATTTACCGTATAATAAGTCATAAAAATTATTCTTTGGGGTCTCAAAATAGCATCAATTAATCAGTCCCAGTGGTGAAGACACTCTCTCGGCTGAATGGGCACACCGCGATTTCCCAGAAACGCCTCTGAAGTTCCAGTCATTAGGTCCGTCTCTGAGTTACAAGCCTGTATCGAACAGCCTGTGTGTTTTCAGCACTTCGTCTGATATTACAGACAAGTGCACATGGAGGAAGATAGATGTGAGGAGCAGTCCAACAGTAACATATCTCTGACTTATAGCTCCTATTGACTGCTGTGCTGAGTGATGGCATTGTTAATGTCCGTGAGGGATAAAAAGCCAGGAAAGGGTCAAATTTACTGTGGAATATCCGCCTTTCTGAACAGTGATGAAAAACCTAGTATTGATTCTACCTGGTTATCCTATACAGATTTACAGGCACACTGTTGTTTAAAGCACAAGGTGAAATGAGGGTAAGAGGTTTTGCGCCTGTGAAAAATCTCTCAGGATTACAGTATTGTAGAGTTCGCTTGATTTACAGCATGTTTAATCTCTCTCGCTTTAAGCCATTTAACCGGTCCCTGTCTTTTACAGTACATTAGTGGCATTCAGTACATGTGAGTTTTTATGTGTTTGTCTTATAAATATCGTGAATTATTTTCTCTTTCTTTTCTGATTTTAGACTTAGAAAAAAAGGGATTAAGGTTTGGGATCAGTAAGATTATTATTATTATTGAAAGTAGTACTTTAATTTAGCAAGAAACCATTAAATTGACAGTAAATACATTTATAATGTTATAAAAGATTTATTTTCCAAATAAATGCTGTTTTTTATATATATTTATCAAAGAATCCTGAAAAAAAAATGTAGCATGATTTCTACAAAAATATTTAGCAGCACATATGTTTTCAACATAACATTGATAATAATCAGAAATGTTTCTTGAGCAGCAAATCAGCATATTAGAATGATTTCTGAAGGATCGTGTGACACTGAAGACTGGAGTAATGATGCTGAAAATTCAGCTTTACCATCACAGGAATAAATCATATTTAAAAATATATTACAATAGAAAACAACTATTTTAAATTGTAATAATATTTCACAATATTACTGTTTTTACTGTATTTTCAAATAAGCGTCCCATAAATTCAAAATCACAAGTCGAATTTTGGGGGAAATTATATCAAACTAATCTTAACAAGCCACATGATTTGAGGTATCATTCATGTCTGTAACTCAAACGATGTCTGATGAGTTGCAGTACACGCTGAAGTTTAAAGGTTAAGAATAATTAGTACTAATATTTAAGCTTTCCTTCAAAATTTACGCTAATTAAATCTTGACCTTGACCAATGCAATCAGCTGATCTCAGCTAATTAGAGAGATGTATAAAAGAAAGAGAAAGTGAGTGAGAGGAATATTGATGTACCATCTGTCTCTATTCCATAGAAATTCCCTACTGAGTGTTCAGAGAAACGCAGACAGATGAAATAAAAGAGAACATTTCCAGCTGAGAGATGTCAGTCCAGTTCATGTGGTTCTGTTCTGTTTGTTGTTTGTCCTGTTTTGGAAGATTTTAAATGCTACACATAAAATGCTAAATTTGAAAACTGCAAATGGTTTACGAGCAGTCAGGCAACAGCAGGTTTTTATGTATAGTCTGACTACAGTGTTTAAATTACATTTTATAAAGACTTCTTGTATTAGCATGACTGAAATCAAACATTCTCAAAGTGCATAGTGGTGAAGGTCATAGTGACATTGAAACCCATTTGTGTTCACTGTCCATTGATCCTGGTAGATTAATTAATTAAGATATGCAGTACGTGTCCTTTTAGTAAAGGATGTATAAAGTAGTATTTGTGATTTTAAAATGCTATACTTAAAAAAGAAGTCATTAATCTTATAAATATATTATATATGACATTTTATAATGTGATTTTGTAGAACAGTGACTGTGACTCTATTTTTCTTATCTTTCTCACCATCAATGCTTCATCACAGAAGACATACTGTATTTTGTCCTGCACACACACACACACACACACACACACACACACACACACATCCCAGAGATAAGGAAGTGCTAATGTTAAATACTGGAGAGCATGTCTCTCATGTCCAGTGGAAAGTGTCCAGCATCACTAGTGTAGTGAGGTCAGGAGGGGTCGTGATTCTTCAGTGCATGCAGATGACAGGACTGAGGATGAGAAAAAACTCTGGGTTTATTTTAGCTTTTTATTTTGAGCTTTTCACTGCTGGCTGAGGGAATGAGAGAAAGGTGCGTGCGTTGTGTGTGTGTGTGTGTGTGTGTGTGTGTGTGTGTGTGTGTGTGTGTGTGTGTGTGTGTGTGTGTGTGTGTGTGTGTGCATTAGCTCAGCCCAGCTGGTGGTGAGGACGCTGTGGGAGGGACATGAGGGGCGCTTCACTCCTGACTAAAATATGCACTGCGAAAAAGGTGTGCCATCTTATTGAACTTTAATGCAAGTACTACACAAACAAAACACACATGATGATGGCTCCCAACATTTTTTGTCTCAAACCTTGATATAATATTCACATAGTCTGCTACACATCAAAGTTGTTTAGACATTTACTGTTTAAACGTTTGATTTTGATACAATTTTGATACAAGATTTTGTATTTTGTATTTTTTAAAAAGAGAGTCTCTTAGATTTACTTACCCGCATTGATTTGATCAAAAATACAGTAAAAACAATCATATTGTGAAATATTATTACAATTTAAAATAACTGTTCCCTTTCGAGAGGTCTCTCCTATTGCGTAAGTAGCTTACGCTATGGGAAAACTCCTTTTCTCGAGAATATTGAAGTCTTTATGTAAAACGCATTGCAGCTGCACAGCTGACAGCAATGAGCGAAGGCAGCTCGGTCATTGGCTGTGCTGCGGCAACTTTCTCGAACCAATGACGGGGCGACTCTGAATGCGCGACCAATGAGCGCGCTTCGCGCCCGCGCGCGTCAGAGCCCGCCAAGATGGGCGTGGCCAAGAGCTATATATTGGGCGCCCCGTCATGAGAGTTCTTTAGATTTAATCTCCTTCAGCGAACACCTTCTTCGCTGGATCCTCCGGATTATTGAAAGCCTTCGCCGCCGTGGAAAAGCATACCAGCGGGATTGCTACGAGGACGTCGGCACCTTCAGCTGCCTTCGAACGCCATCCTACTGAGCCATCCGGCGTGCCACACACGCAAGTATTTACATCTGTTCGCCCCGCGACATTTGTAAAAGAGCAATTTTCTCAGGCGTTGTTCCAAATGCCTTCCTGCGCGTCGTGCAGAGACCCTCTCCTGGACGGGGATCGTCACATCATCTGCGCTCGCTGCCCGGGGCGGGACCACGCAGAAGCTGCTTTGACCAAGGGCGGATAGCCGGAATGTGACGACCTGGGTCTCTCCACACTGCGGGCTCGCTTCGCCGCGAGCGAGCCCATCGCCGCCACCCCTCTGTTTGAGTCGCGTGTTAAGAAAAAGCGCCGCTCACAGAGGCTTCCTGAACCTGAGCTCAGTGACGTCACGCCGAGCCAGTCTCCGCGTGCTTCACCGCCGCTCTTGCCTTCCCCACCGCCGGTTCAGTTCACTCAGCCAGACCCACACCCCTCTAGCAGAGCGGTGGGCCTTGTGACTTTCGACGCGTCCGAGGACGACGGGGGAGTGGATGACAGCTTGTCCATCAACGCTGCATCTGACGACTGGCCGGGCTCCACTTTCGACCCCGCCCCGTCGACGCTAGCTAGCACGAGTGGGGGCTCCACCATGGATACGGAGATTATCCGTATCCTCTCGAAGGCCGTGGAGGACCTCTGGCTCGATTGGTCTTCTCCCGAAGAACCAACCCGAAGCCGACTGGATGAGTGGTTTCTGCAGGGGCGCCAGCAGGCCCCTCGGCAAAGGCCTTCTCCCTTCTTCCCGGAAGTTCATGACGAACTCACCAAGTCATGGAAAGCCCCCCACTCTGCGCGTCTGAAGCCTTCTTTTTCTTCGTCGCTCTCCTCTGTGGACGGCGCGAAGGAAAGAGGCTACGAGGGAACGCCGCCCCTCGAGGAGGCCGTGGCCAATCATCTCTGCCCGCCCTCCACCACCGGATGGAAACCCAAAGCTTCCCACCCCTCGAAGCCCTGCCGCACTACTTCTGCTCTCGCCGGTCGCGCCTACGCCGCCGCCGGCCAAGCTGCATCAGCGCTTCACTCAATGGCGGTACTTCAAGTGTTCCAAGCCAAGCTTCTCCGCTCTATGGACGAGTCTGGCCCCGAACCCGAAGCCTTTAAGGACCTACGCAGCGCAAGTGATATAGCTCTGCGAGCCACGAAGGCCACCGCCCAGTCTATTGGCCGCGCCATGGCTAATTTGACTGTTCTCGAGCGCCATCTGTGGCTGACTCTGACGGAGATGAAGGACGCGGATAAGGCGCAGTTTCTCGACGCGCCTATCTCCACCAGCGGACTGTTTGGACCGGCGGTTAAAGGTTTCGCCGAACGCTTCACTGAGGCCCAGAACGCTTCACAAGCTATGCGCCATTTCCTGCCCAAGCGCTCCAGCTCATCGCAGAGCAGACAGAGACCGCCACAGCCGCAGCGGGCTAGAGCAGCTCCCACCGCCTCTCAGCCCGCGCCTCAGGCTGACGCTCGACGCCGCTCGCGCTCCCACAACCGTAAGCCGCCTCCTGAGCGACGGGGTCCTCGGCCCAAGATTGTGCTGAACCCTGAGCCTCGAAAGCCTTCCTAGCCACAGGAATGAGAAGAGAGAGTGCGTGTCTCGCAAAAGCCGGACCACTCTCTCTGCAAAATCTCAAACATTACCCAGTCCCCTTACAGGCGGCTGGAAATGTCCATACAGCAGTCAATGGGCCAATCACAGAGCTCGCTCACCTGCAAACAAACGCCGTTTTTACAGCGACGCACAGAACACACAAAAATAGTCTTTTTCTGCCTGTGTCACTAAGGGTTCACATGTCCACAAAGTGTGCATTCCCAGATACTGTCAAAACAGTGGCAAATTCATTCCCAGCTCAGGCTGCGCGCCCCATGAATGTAGATCACGTGCCTACGGTCATGTACGCACCACTACACACAAGCACTGTTCACACAGTTATGAATTCATCCCCAGTAAAAGTGGGAAACATTATAAAAGTGACGCGTGTGCCTATCACTGTTTATGCACCCCCACTTATAAACACTGTCCTTACAGTGTCAAACACAACCCCAGCTCAGGCTGCGAGTTTTACAGACATAGCGCGCGCTGTTGTAATCACACACGCGCCCATTAACTCAGCTGCTCAGCGCGCGCCCGCGCCTCTGAGAGCTACGAGCTCAGGCGATTCGCTGGCCGGGTCCCTACGTCACAGCGGCCCGCCCCTAGCCTGTATTCAGCCCATATCTGTACACGTAGCGGCATGGGAAAACATTCCAGATATGCCGAAATGGGTGTTGAATATAGTAAAGCACGGGTACTCGCTCCAGTTCGCTCGCAGACCACCACGTTTTACGACTGTGGTCGAGACGAAAGTGAGAAAGGAGTGTTCACATGTTCTACGCACCGAGGTGCGCAAATTAATAGAAAAGGGCGCTGTGGAAACTGTTCTATACTGTTTTCTCGTCCCGAAAAAGGATGGCAGTCTCCGCCCCATCCTAGATCTCAGACACCTGAACAAAGCACTAATGATTCGCTCGTTCAGAATGTTAACAACCAAGCATATCCTCGCGCAAGTACGCCCAGGAGATTGGTTTCTCTCAGTGGATCTGAAAGATGCTTACTTTCACATTCCAATAGCGCCTCATCACAGGCCGTTTCTGAGATTCGCTTTCGAGGGACAGTCTTACCAGTACACAGTACTTCCGTTCGGCCTGTCCCTGGCTCCCCGTATATTCACGAAATGTATGGATGCAGCACTTTCCCCCTTGAGGCAAAGGGGAGTGCGAATACTGAATTATCTCGACGATTGGCTGGTCCTAGCACAATCAGAGAGTCAGTTAATAACACACAGATCTTGGATTATCAGCCATTTAGAATGCCTGGGTCTAAGAATCAATTTAGCAAAAAGCATACTATCTCCCAGCCAGAGGATTTCTTTCCTGGGAATAGTTCTAGACTCGATGCAAATGACAGCTCGTCTCTCATCAGAGCGCGCGCTCACCATCCGGCGCCTTGCAACATCATTCAGGGCGAGCGCGCGCGCCCCCGTCAAGCGGTTTCAGAGGATGCTCGGTCTCATGGCCTCAGCATCGGCCGTACTCCAGCTAGGATTGTTGCATATGCGCCCTCTCCAACGCTGGCTCAAGAGCTGCGTCCCTACTCATGCGTAGCGTTCGGGCCACTTTTTAATCAGAGTGAACCACGGCTGTATAAAAGCCCTGACGCACTGGAAAGCCGCCGACTGGTACCAGTCAGGCGTGAGTCTGGGTGTGAACACAAGGAGAAAGATGATCACGACAGATGCCTCCAAAATAGGTTGGGGGGCCCTTTACAAGGGCAGGCCTGTCTCCGGCTTTTGGTCAAACCCGGAGAAGCGCCTACACATAAACTGTCTGGAGATGAAAGCGGTCGCTTTGGCTCTCAGAACCCTGCTTCCACATCTAAAAAACGAACACGTCCTGGTCCGAACGGACAACATGACGGTAGTGTCGTACATAAATCGCCAGGGTGGACTCAGGTCGAGCTCCATGCATTCAATGGCCAGGAGACTCATTTTATGGTCCCAGCACAACTTGCGCTCGCTGAGAGCAGCGCATGTGCCAGGTGCCCTGAACCAGGGGGCAGACATACTATCCAGAGAGAAGATTCTCCCAGGAGAATGGGCTCTCAACCCGCTGACGATTCAGTGGTTATGGAAAACCTTTGGCAAAGCGGAGATCGACCTCTTCGCCTCCAAGGAGAACGCGCACTGCTCTCTTTTCTTCACGAAAAGCACGGAAGCGCTCGCCCAGAGCTGGCCGAGCCGCCCCTTATATGCCTTTCCCCCGATCGCGATGCTGCCACAGGTCATCAGTCGGGTCAGAGAGGAGAAAAACGCAGTGCTTCTGATAGCCCCACTCTGGAAGAACCAAACATGGTTTCCAGATCTGATGCAAATGCAATCTGCGCCACGGCCGATTCCACTGAGGCCCTTCAGAGCACAGGTTATCTCCCTAACTGCGCTATCGTCTCCAGCAGACTAACACGACGCTAATCTACTCTGCCCCGTTAGGGCTCTCAGAGTGTATTTGGAGCGTTCTGCCCTATTCAGACAGACAGAACAGCTGTTTGTATGCTTTGGCGGCCGTACGAAAGGTTCCGTCGTTTCAAAGCAGAGAATCTCTCACTGGATAGTTGAGGCTATAGCGCTGGCTTATGAAGCTAAGGGACTTCAATGCCCCTGGGGAGTCAAAGCACACTCCACCAGGAGTGTGGCTTCTTCCTGGGCATGGTCGAGTGGGATACCGATCGAGGATATTTGTGCGGCGGCAGGCTGGGCCTCACCGTCCACATTTATCAGGTTCTACAACCTACAGGTCCCGACATTGCATTCCAATGTACTATCAGCATGATGCTAGTTGAACTACGAGTTCGTATCTAGATTATGTATGTGCTTGTGTCACACTGAGCGCCTTCTAGCCGCTCTGTATTTTTTTCCCACATATGAAGCTCGCCTCTGCCGGCTAGTTGGATGATAACTTTGCTTTTCAGCTCAGGCACCTGCCTCTGGCTATCATAAGGCGAAGTTCAGCACGCACGGCGTTTTGCATGGTGTTCCCATAGCGTAAGCTACTTACGCAATAGGAGAGACCTCTCGAAAGGGAACGACTCGGTTACTAACGTAACCTCGGTTCCCTGAGAGGAGGGAACGAGTATTGCGTAAGCTGCCGTGCTTGTGCTTGGTTAGTTCGCTTCAGTCGTTTTAACCTAAAGAACTCTCATGACGGGGCGCCCAATATATAGCTCTTGGCCACGCCCATCTTGGCGGGCGCGAAGCGCGCTCATTGGTTGCGCATTCAGAGTCGCCCTGTCATTGGTTCGAGCAAGTTGCCGCAGCACAGCCAATGACCGAGCTGCCTTCGCTCATTGCTGTCAGCTGTGCAGCTGCAATGCGTTTTACATAAAGACTTCAATATTCTCGAGAAAAGTTTTCCCATAGCGTAAGCTACTTACGCAGTACTCGTTCCCTCCTCTCAGGGATATAATGAATAATGAATTTTCAGCATTATTATTCCAGTCTTCAGTGTCACATGATCCTTCAGAAATCATTCTAATATGCTGATTTGCTGCTCAAGAAACATTTGTTATTATTATTGTTGAAAACTGTTTCATTGTTTTGTTAAAACCGTGATACAATTTTGTTTCTTTGATGAATAGAAAGTTCAAAAGAAAAGCATTTGGATTAGAAATATTTTTCAACTATGTAAATGTCTTTACTGTCACTTTTGTTCAATTTTATGCATCCTTGCTAAATAAAAGTATTAATTTCTTTCAAAAAAATGTAGGCTACTGACCTCTAACTTTTGAAAAGTGGTGTAAATCTTATTTATCCTAAGCTGTGTAAATAAATGAACAAACTCACTCCCAGAGTGGATTTTAACACAAATAGAAAACATGGGCAGTTCTGTCAAATTCAAATTTACTTTTAAAATATATATTTTTTTTTATTTGTTTGGTCCTGTAGAAGTTCATTAGGACGCTTTACAACCCTTCCTCTCTGAGTAGTCATGATATTTCTTGGAGTTTTTACCTTGTAAATGAAATGCTGATGATTCATATAATACCAGTTTAACATATTCACAAATCAAATTATAAACCAGATATGAAATTTTACATACGTTACAACACTCCCCGCTCTCCCCACAGGTGTTTAACATTAGCATCTCTTGACAGAGTGAGAATGGCTATCACACAAAATTATTCCATACACACTCTCAGATTCTCTTTCTTCTTCAGCCTGTCTTATTCACCTATCACCTTTTCCACTTTTCTTTTCTTTGTGCTAAAAAGGCTTTCAGCGCCGAGCATGTGTGGGCGATCTTTTGATATATAAAAGTGCCAGATTACCAAGACTCTTTAAGGAGACTTCTCTCCTCTTATTCACTGTACCGGTAATAATAAGAGAACAGCCCACACACATCCCATATTTCTAACAGTAAAAGAGTGCGTATACTGCTCCACCTCATCATTGCTGTGTAGTTGAAGTGATTGTTGTATATTAAATCTCCTCTGGGTATGTTCTTCATCTCTCGGAACCATCATTGATAGTCTCAGAGCTTAAACTTGACCATCACTCATGAATTTCTAATCAGTCATGATAGAGCTGAGAGATTTCGACTGATACCTGTCTCTATTTTTAATGAGAATGTGGATCTGATGGCACTGGAGTTTGGTTGGAGTGTGTATAAGGTTGTTACCCTGTGATTGACTTGTATGGCAATTGATGTTTTCTCGGTTTTATCGACACTTATTGTATGGCTCACAAAATGAACCCCTTACATATGGTCCACTGTGTGTTGACATCCGGATCACCTTACATGTACACCACTGTTCGTATCTTTGGGGTGGTAAGGTTTTTTTTTTAATGTTTTTAAAAGAAGTCTCTTATTTGATAAAACATTCCATTTATTTGATCAAAAATACAAAACTGTAATATTGTGAAATATTATTATTATTATTTACAATAACTGTTTTCAATTTTAATATATTTATGTTTGAATTTTTTATATTATAATTTTATATTTTTATATATTCCTGTGATGGTAAAGCATCATTACTCCAGTCTTCGGTGTCACATGATTCTTGTGAAATCATTCTAATATGATGATTTGATGCTTAAGAAACATTTCTTATTATTATCAGTCTAAAAGTCTTAATTTTCTTTGTGGGAACCGTGATACACTTTTTTTAGGACTCTTTGATGAAAGTTAAAAATATAAGCATTTATTTGAAATAGAAATATTTTGCAACGATGTCTTGACTGTCACTTTTGATCAATTTAAAGTGTTTTTTATAAATTTCTTTGAAACAAAAACTGACACCAAACTTTTGAACGGCACTGGGTTTTTTAACTTCTAAATAATATTTATAACAAATATATTCAGAAATCAGCAGGACATGCAGTATAAAAAGCCAAGGCACTAAAGTGAAGACAAGGTTATTAATTTTAATTGTTTCTTTATTTATTCTTATTTTGAATATCTGATGTAGTGTTATTTTGATTTTTTTTTTGTTGCAAGGAAGTATTAAGGACAGTCATTGTGTCTTTATTATGAGGAAACATAAATGGTCACACTTTAGATTAGGGTCCAATTCTTACTTTTACCTAACTATGACTTTTGCCTCATTAAACTCCTAATTACTGCTTATTTAGTAAGGTAGTAGTTAAGTTTAGGTATTGGGAGGGATGTAGTATAGTGTCATGCAGAATAAGACATTAATATGTGATTTATAGGTACTTCTAATAAACAGCCAATATCCTAGTAATATGCATGATAATAAGCAACTAGTTAATAGTGAGAATTGGACCCTAAACTAAAGTGTTACCGAATAAATTTACCTTCATCAGCAATGCTTTATTCAGTTGTGTTCTTTTCTGTTTCTGTTTGTTATTAATCACTGTGATGTATTCATAATTAAAATCACTGAATATCTGAGTAACGACAGATAATGGAATAAATAAACGCATTTGAAATTGTGAGTGCTGTACAATTATATTTTACATTAATGGGTAGAATGTAGTGAATATTGTACATTTCCAGAGTGCTTTTGGTAGTGTCAAAATGTTTTTTTGTGTGTATGTTTTTATTATTCTGTTAAAAGCAATGTAGGTGTTGCAGATTTTGATGTGTAGGTGATTTTAAGGACATCAGGAACACTCACTCACTCATGGCAATTGCTAAGGTGATGAAGCTATTTATCATAACATTACCGCCACCAATGAACAGCCTCGCATGCACAGACGAATCCCATCATGGGATTCTCCTCCATTAGCGCCAGTGCATGCTGGGAAATATCTGCTGTTGTATCCTGCCACGTTGCTCCCTCCACGTTGACAACTGTTTCCATGGAAACAAGGACAGGGCACCGGAGGGAAATAGATGAGGGGTGCACAAAGAGAGAGAGAGTAGGGCTTATGTTCAGTCTGAGAGAAAGCAATTCATGGGCGGCAGTATTGAACTGTGAAGTGGCCACTTTTGGGTTTTCTTGAACAATAGATGTAATGATTATCAGGTCAATGATTCATTATTATAATTATTATGACGTATAGAATGACGTAATTTTGCAATAAACATAATATATATTGTTTTATTTTGTAAATGAAAAGTTTTATATGTCTCTGTTTTTAATTCAATTATGCTGTTCTCTGCAATGCTTTCACTGAAGCTGTTAAGTACACAGTCTTGTACCTTTGTATTTTTGTCTGATTTTCAAATACCTCTTTGCTTCAAATCAAAGTCTGTAATGTGATTCACCTCGTAGCTGGTTACAATAGTTCATGGCTTAAGTTATAACGCTAGGTGTTTTTGGGGTCCTTGAGATGTTTTGACATGTCCTGACATTTGTGCTTTTTTCAGTTGCTTATAAACATATTAATGGCAAAGTTGTCATTACACTCTATATAGCACAAACAGGGCTACCATAATATGTGAGCAACATGTATGCACATGTTTGTATTTTTGAGAGAATATTGTTTATGCATGGTTATTGAAAAAACTAAAACTTAAAGTTTCTGAAATAAGGCCACAAAACACATACTAAATATGTGTCCACAAGACTTTTGACTAATGGATGTTGTCGCCTAGAGTTTTTGCTTCAAAATTATCTGAAAATCATCCTGCCTAATCATTTACACAAAACAATACATTGTTTTAAATTTTGTAAGACACTTTTTGTTTGGAAAGGCAATATGCGTGGGGGCGTGTTCACACCTGAGAAGACAAAGACCTGCATAATGAGCCGCATAATGAGCCTTTCACACAGGTGTGTCACTGGGTACCAAAGAATACGAGGAAAAAGTGGAAATACCCAGTGGAAAAAGACACATTTTTTCAAGATGTTTCCAACTCTAATTTTGAACCAATTCTGTGGAATATATATATATATATATATATATATATATATATGTATGTGTGTGTATTGTACGTATATATTCTACGTACTTTATACGTTAGAATTGGAAACATCTCGAAAAAATGTGTCTTTTCCCACAAATTTTGCATGCATGCAAATTGTATAATATCCAAGGTAAACATTTCTAGTAATTGTGCAGTTAATTCTCATACTGTATTTTATTTGCTTTATTCTTATTTATTTATTTATTAGCTGAAGGGCTCACGTTAAGATGCTCAACTTTTTCATCATGAATTATTAACACCCGAAAATGTTTCCTTGTCACAAATGTTTGTAACAAAATGCTTTCTATTTTTCGAAGACTTCTTGTTTTTGTTTGCATCAGTGTGTGAGAAAGGACATGGTCTCTTTGCTCTAAAATTAGTTTTCACATGGGGTTTTGTTTCCACATTCTAATTAACACCGTGTGAATGAAACCGCTGCAGATGAAGGCACCTCCCGCTCGGTTTCCACACAACACACACACACAAACACAGAATGGATTCCTGCTGTAAGTGAGAAGCTTGTGATCCAAAAGTGTTGACACTGTGAATTCTGCTTTACCACGGATAGCTGAAACATCTGCTGCCTCCCATGTTGATGCAAACCCAAACAATAAATTTAAAGGGCATGAAAATTAATTACTGTAGAATCATCAGAGTCGGTGCTGTGAAGCAAATGATCATCATTTTATCTGTAAATTCAAATGAGGTTAATAAGAGGTGTTTGGTGAGGGTTAGTGAACATACTAAGCCTAAACTGAACTTTAACTTGAACTTGAACACAACATTTAATGTGATAAATGTAAATAAATTAATAGAGAGCAGAATATTATGGGACAGGAGTCCCCAAGCACCAAAACAGCCTAGCAACCAACTAGAAATGCAACTTCCTGGTATATTTTAGCAACACCCTGGCATTGCAGTGACAAGTCTTTTTTTAAGCGTTGTGCTAAAGATGCTCTCTCTGGAATGTTCCCGCCTGTTTATGACACTGAAGGTGCAAGACGATGAGGCGAAGAGTAAGAAAATGCCTGACAGAGAGAGAAACTTGAAATGATGGCTGTTTTGTAAGAAAAGTCAAAATGGCAAGTGTCTGAAACAGATTTGTAAGATACATTCCTGCAAAGCGTTTCTTCTTACGAATGAAATTTGTGTCTGAAGGGACTTTTACTTTCTCCTTTCTCCTTGAATTTGATTCTATGTACCACAATTACACCTGCAAAACATTATTGTGCTGATGAACATTTGCATGTTTTGAAATGCTACAGGAAACACACACAGGGATTGTATAAAAGCATTAGTTGGTGAATGCTGGGTATTCCCCATTAATGAGCTGTGAAGATTGTGTGTGATGGATGGGAGTCTCCTGTCTCCTCTGCAGAGGTTGAGATTGTCCTACTTTATCAGAACTGTAGCTATCGCTCCTGCTATCTTTCTTCGTCTATCTCTTTCTGTTATCAGCAATGGGCTTTAGCTTTGCTCTGGGTCAGGGCAGAATGTTGCGTTTTGTCCTGTTCAGAGACTAATACTACATTGATGTGACAGTGGTTAATAAGATTTCTGTAATGAAGAGAGGTTATTAATCATGGTAGATGACTGCAGGCCTGGTAGATGTAGATATCAGGTTTTCATTTGTTTGTTTTGTATTTGCATGTGTTGATGAAATCGAATTGTAAATTGAAATGGAAATGTGAAATTATCTTACGAGTTCACCCAGTACATCAAAAAAAAAATTCAAAAGGTGCTTTGTCTTAACTTTATCATGCAATGTAAAAATTGCTTTCCGAATTTGTATTTGGGAATTATCTTTAGCCAGTTGCTTTCATAAATCTCTACTGTGATTGTGATTAGCCCACAAAGACCATGCATATCTTCTGTATTTATGGCAAACTCAGTGAACCTGAATTATTAATGAAAAGCAGATCCAAATAAGGAAGATTTGTACTGTCACACTCGAAAAAATGCTGGGTTGTTTCAAACCATGTGTGGGTCAAATATGGACAAACCCAACCATGGGGTTTAAAATGTAAAGCAAAAATTTTAACCAATGGGTTTATCCATATTTGGACCAACATTACCTCAGTTCTCAGCCCCACCATTTTTAATTTACAAGCTTCTTCTTTGACAAATAATCACATCATGGTTTCAGTTTCATCGCTATGGTCATGACTCAACTCTACATTATAAATAAAAGTTAGGAATATTTTATTATTTAATAAATATATTATTGTAAATAATATTATAAAGCGCAGAAGACTTTATTTTGTTTGTTGTATTTTTATTTTCTTGTTGTGTTAGTAGTTTATTGGGAAGGGGTTGTAGTTAAAATGTGGGTTTTGTTTCATTTCTTTTTTGATTTAGCCCCGCTCAGGTTCATACTCCTGTGAACGGTATTTGTGTTTTATTTAGTCTCTTTTGAGCACTTTATTGTGAATAGATATCTCCCTTTTCTCAATTTAAACTCCCTTTGTTCTTGTGTTCTTTTTGCACCAGCACCTTGATCACGTCTACCAGGGTTAAAAGATCAGGGAATTAATTAATTTATTTTATGTTGTGTTCCCTCATGCCCTTAGCCACTTTAGGGACATAACAACAACAATAATTATATATTCTATCAAAAAATAAGTGCAAACCACCTATTTCGCAAGGTGGCAATGTCTTATACACAATGATGAAGTGAAGTTTCACTCATAGTTACCGCAGGCAGAAAACAAAAGAATAGGAAGCATCATTAGCAAAACTTGAAATGGCTCAGTGATTTACTGCAGAGCAAGTACTGAACACAATCAAATATTACTGTCACTGTCACTTGATAATGGATCTGGTGAAGAAGCTGTCAACGATCAAAATGTTAAAAATGATAGTTTTTGAGAATATGTTTGAGATTGTGAATATGAGCCAGATGCTGAATGTACTGGAAAATGAGCTCTGACGAAAACAGTGATTATGGTATAAAACATCTGCTCAAACTGATCCCTTCCAAGCTCCAAAGGGTAACAAAATATGCTTTATTTTATTCTACTGTAATTTTACACTAATATCAGGAGAGTTTTATAGTATCACAGCAGGTAGAGATCTATCTGTGTTAGATATAGATCCAGGTCTCTAAAGACCCGAATATGTAACAATGATTGGGGAAACATACCTGCATTTAAGGGTTATTGTTATTATTGTTAATAATTTAATAGTAACTCAGGGCATATGCCTAGTTTGAATTTGTAAGGCTGATTAAACTTATGATTTATGTAAGTGTAGATAAAGGACTGGTCAAACTGGCATGGTTCAGCAAACCATAACCTGGAAATGACAGAGAGATGGATGTATCACACAAGCAGCTTCATGCCAGGTGGTTTTGTGACATTCTGAATGGATAGAAAGAGAGATGCATGTCTTTGGGGTCAAGGGTGGGTGAGGCGAGCGTGGGGAGATTAAACATCTCCTTTATCTTTTCAGTGGGACATAACCCCCACCATCACCTTTAGCTCTCTCTTCTCTATCTCCCCTTGTAAGACAGGGAAATTCACCATCTGAATCCAAAGCTCAATGCCAGAACTGCTGCACTGTTTTGAAAAGCAGGATTGCAGAGTGAATTTGGCTTTATTTCATTTTAAATCTTTCAAAGGTGTTATGTGATGAAGTGAATATCTTCATGTCAGAGGTTAGACATGTCATAATGTAATTTGTCCTTCATGCCTGAGTGGTTCGATAGAGACTTTGCGCTCATGAAGCTCTTTACACCCACCACTTACAAAAGGAAAAGCTCTTAGTTACAGCATCACATACAGTGGCATGCTGCTGTTCACTACTGAAGCATTCAAACCTCTTTTCACTCTTCTCACTTATTCTTTTCCTTCCACTCATCTCATATTGCACTCTGCTCTTAGTCTTTTTGACTGAGTGGCCTTCACAGCAAATTACCCTTACTCAAATGAAAGGACAGTGTGGATTTGTGGTTAATAACAGTTGTGTGTGTTTGTGGCGCTCGGTAATACAGTGCAATTGAAAGCGATTCAAATACTCCAAAAAATATAGCACATCCTGTCTCGCCTTTAGTTTAATTGCATGCACAAATGGAAGGGGGGTTATTATATCTAATTCTGTATTTTCATATTGCAGCTGTGTGTGACTATATTAGTATGTGAGTGACCAGGACAAGGAATGCCTAATGCATGCACAGCCTTAACCTTTAAATGCCCGCGTTTACTTGAATTATGTATTTATCAATAACTTTGTGCCAATTCATGCTCAAAGAGAGAAATATATAGAGGAGCATCTGAAAACACATTAGAAAACGCTTGTCAGTATTTTCATTATGACCATTCCCTTTTGTGTATCTCTATTGCGTTTCAGTCTAAATTTGTCCACAGCAAACCTGTGATGAATTAATTATGAGGAACACCTGGCAGATCTCTCTACAGACTGTAGTCGGAGTCAGAAGAGCCAACACCATCACATACAGAAACTTTGCTGTCAGTAAGTGTGTGTGTGCTTGTGTGTGCGTGTGCGTGTGTGTGTGTTTGTGTGTGTGTGTGCATGCGCGTGTCTGTGCAGATGCGCGTGTGTGCAGGTGCACATGTGCGCGTGTGTTTGAAAGAAATTAACTCTTGTAAGCAAGGATGCATTAAATTGAACAAAAGTAACAGTACAGACATTTACATTGTTGCTAAATATTTCTATTTCAAATAAATGCTGTTCTTTTGAACTTTCTAACGGACATCCTTCCTTCATAAGAATCCTGAAACAAAAAATGTATTAACGTTTCCACAAAAATATTATGCAGCACAACTTTTTTCAGCATTGGTAATAATAAGAAATCTTTCTTGAGCAGTAAATTATCATATTAGAATTATTTCTGAAGAAAATGTTGTTGTTTTTTCTGAATGATTTACTGAGATGATGCAAAAAAAATAACAATTAAGAAGGTGAGGGATTCCTGAATAAACATATACTGTATTTCATACATTTGTATAATGTCTAGAGATTCCTCTCATTCCGACAGAGCTCATCGAATGTTTAGCAGTGCTCTGTTTCTCTGTTATATAATGTCCTTTTAGTGACTGTATGAAGCACAGGTGGTGTCAGCTAAATGCATTATTTATGAGGGTCTAATGTACAGACCACCAGCGCTTCAATATCCAGAATGACTACCTGAACCAAGGATACTAAAATAGCATACAAACATTGCACGCATACTATTTCTGCAGTAGGTTATATAGTAAAAATATTGTGAATATAGAATACCCATTTGTCACTTGACCTTTCATTTGCAGTGTGATAAATAAGGAAACTAATGTAATGTAATGTAAACTAATATTTTTTTTATTTTATTTCCAAGACTACTGGGTGCCTCTTTAATGCTCACTTGTAACATGATGAGGTCATGTGACAGTAATGTAGTGTGTACTACTGTTTAAAACATGTAATAATAGAGTAGAATTCCTTCTGTTTATATAGTGTATTCTGGAGGATCGTATTTCATATTATGAATCCACGACTGAAGATTAATGTCTAACATTATTTTGGCATGTAATATACACTTTATGCATATTTTACAACAAGATTACTCTGTGTTGAATATTTAATGCATTACACCGAACAAATGCAGCCCTTCCTTGCGATCAATGTGAGGGTGAGATAACAATAATGTGTTGCTCCATGTGATAATTGCATGAAAAAGTAGATTTCCTAAGACTCTAAAATTCCCCTAGAGAGAGCAAAACTGTCTCTCTCTGGTTCTTTCTTTTTTTCCTTCTGCCACTTCTGCCATTGACCCAGATTTCCTGGCACAGCATGATGGGATTTTTGGCAAGAAACAGAGAGAGCGAGAATGAGAGGCAGAGACTTGAACACCCGGCAGAGGTTGAGTGGAGTTCCAACTAGTTTAATCCCTAAAAGTGATGTGGTTAACACAATGTTTAATGTTGTACCCTAACCTCTGGAGTGTAGTTGTGTAGTCTGTGTAGGGACCGGTCATGTATCTGCTGCACTGTAATCACACAATAAGAGCTCTAATTATGGGTTGATGTTAATTACCGTGATTCTGTTTGGTTTTGTGAGGTGCAATGAGTCCTTTTCCTGTCTGGGACTCTCCAGATTTCTTTAAGTCTCTGTGTCTTTCCTCCCGTCTTATCTTTTAAATCATCTGACCTGATTTACAATTTCTGTTTTATCAGCCTCTTTTACAAATAAAGTCTTATAGTGACAACACCCACAGGAAATACAAGTAACAAATGACATCTTTTTATCTCAGTCGTTTCTTCTAGACAACAATGACAGTAAATGGAGAGAAAATGGAAGACTCTTAGATTAGCTAGATCCCTAGTAGTGTCACATGCGTCTTCTATAAAGTTTCAGAATAGATCTCAACAATGTCTCAAAAAAGGGCGCAGATTTGCCAAAGAATGTGGCCAAAATGACGAATACTGTTATTACAGTATTATGTATATACTATTTTACTATTTGAGTTAGCTTTGATTTTTATATTTTAATTTTAATTTGTTTGATTTAATTATTTTCTAATTTTCATAGTTTTTTTTAATATTACTTTTTTAATATTACTATTTAGGTTTCATTTATTTTTATTTTCATTTTAGTTCTGTTTTCATTTTTATTTAAATTCTAGGTAGTGATTTTAGTGCTTCAACTTCAGTGCCAAAGCAATTTTTATTTATTTATGTTTAGTTCAATTTTTTCATATAATATTTATATTTTATTTCATATTTTTTTCAATTAACACATTTTTAAAAAAATAGTTTTAGCTAACGATAACCCGTCAAACCAACTCAAACAAATCTCATCAGAATCTTTCAAGACTTAACGTAAAACATAAAAATGTTACGAGGTGGCAATTTCGTATGAATTTGCACAATGTGATTCAAACAAAAACATGAATTTTAGAAAAAAAAGTATGCATGAAGCTCCACCCCTAAAGCTACCATCGTGTAAGCAGATCGTACTAAAACGTACAAATGAGATCATACAAATTCATACGGATTAGTCACCAATTCGGCAAAACGTAAAATAGTAATGAATTGGCATGAGATTGTGTTGAAATAAACCAACTCAGAAGTCCATTAAATCTTCTAAGCTATCAAAAAAACCTCTGCGCCATAAAATGTTCCTCTGGGGCGTTTTTTTTACACTTCTGCCTAACAAAACAGTTTTCAGTCACAGAGTGGTCATATGGCTATCAAGCTTATGTTTACTGAGTGCAGAGTGCAGAGTCTGCTTGTTTTTCCCACTTTCACCCTTAGGAAACGCACACCCTTCCTTCACATAGAGCGTTGTGGCCAAAACATACCTCAGTACTATCTCAGCGCACTTTCCCTCAGAGCGACGGGGAACGGAGAACGATATTTCCAGCTCAGGTTCACTCATAATCTGAGGCGACTGTTTGCCTGCATCCTGTGTTTGTATTTTATCCGCCTTCCATCAGTGTGACGGCTGACTGATGTGATCTGGCAGAGTAATTACAGCCGACTGGAACTGTTTCAAACGCACAAAACACTCTGGCTTCATTTGATGCCTGCCATTATTTGTTTGCTTAATTCGTTTACCTTGTTGTGTGTGTCATTAATCGTTTGCTTGCGAACATATGTAGACCTCAGATGCAAAGCAGACTGCAGCAGAAACCATTTACCAATCACAGAAATACACAGACTGATGCCTGTATATGCTTCTGCTGGCTCTTTCCTAGTAAGTTTGCTGCAGTCAACAGGGACGCTCTCATTTCCCAGCTTTCCTCCTCCAGAATGACCTCTGCATTAGTGTAGAGTATGATTGATTTGGGTGGAGAGTTTCAGTCTCGTGGGATCTCTGGCTAGCAGGTCAAAGCACTGATAGCACTATAGCAGCTAAACTTGAGAATTGGGTTTGGTCTTAAGGGGAGGTTTACAGCCTCGGCACTCTGGGATTTCAAGTACTGCTGCCTTACATACATGATCATTAAGAGGAATCGACAGATATTTTACACAATTTATCTCACAATTCTGACTTTTTTACAATTCTGAGAATATCTGAACTGAGATATAAACTTACAATTCTCAGACTTGCAAGTTTATATCACGCAGTTATTTTCATAATTGTGAGACAAACTCACAATTGTGAGTTATAAAGCCCAAATTGCGAGAAACTTGCAATGTTGAGAAAAAAAATATATAAATGATATAGGTATGCAGTGCCAAGCGTGATGCAAGTGTTTTTTGCTAGTTTCAGCCTGATGCAGTTATCATTTTCACATCCTGCGCCACGTTGTTTAAATAGCTAATGCTTTTGCGCCCATTTGTGCGCCCATGGGCACATTGTTGACAAGTTGCAATTTTGAGGCAATGACATTTTTTTCATAGTGAACAAATAAACAATTAATAGCCAACAGCTTTTAGTTTAAATCGCAGCCTGACAAAACCACACTTGACAGCTTGTACGGAAGTCACTTACTTTGCAACTAGTTGTTCGTTAGGAAAGAAAATGAAGAATGAATGTTAGTAAAACGAAGCTCAACTGATGACACACAAACTACAAATGGAGAGGGCTTTTGACTGGACAGAAATATGTGTACAACCATGTATCAATGTGTATATGATGTATATCTGAAGTTAATTGTGTAAACTTGTAAGGGTAGACTAACATAGAGATGACCTCAGAACAAACAAATGGACTACAAGCCAGAATTTTGATAACAGTTTTCATTTTACAGGATCTTTAAGGTACATAAACTGCAGCCACAGCTGCTTTAATAAGTGCCATCTCAGAAAAAGCACACACACATATTCTCCCAGTTATAGGTGGGACTGTGTGTTATACTGTATCTACCTGATCAATCTGTGCTCTGTAAGAGAGAAAATTCAGTGCAGGGGTTTACAAGATAAGCAGTATCACTCTCTTCTTGACCTACATAAGCTCCAATGGCCACCTCAGCCAAGCTACTGATTTCCATCTAATCAGGATGAGCTTATGGAACATCTGACTCAGCATCAGAGCCAGTGACGAGCTTCACTTTGCTATTGACGGGTTTGTGCGGGAATTACAATCATCTTGAGTTTTGTATCCACCCTGTTACATTCAAAATAGTGCAAGGCCAGGGTTTCAGATTAATGCAACATTTCTAAAGCTATCAGATATCATTGCTCCACACCACACAATGTTGTGCAAAGGACAATATTAAAAATATTACTATGACTTTTCTCATAACAGAGTGGAACTATAGACTGTCTGCTCAATATCTGCTAACACTTTATTTTGATGCTCCTCCAAGAGACATTCTACTGACTAGAAGTATTTTTGCAACTTGTCAACTTATTCTACGAACCTGAACCCAAACACCTAACACTAACCAAAGAGTTTACTAATCTTAGTTAGTTGGCATGTAGTTACTTATAGTTAGTAGAATGTCTAAAGTGGACCATCAAAGTAGTGCAACCATAATAATTTAAGCAGAATTCCATGTTTTGAATCAATCTAACCCATTAAACCCTAACCCTAACCCATGGTCTGGTGAATGGAAAATGGATGAAATTCAATAAATAACATCTAAAAATAACAACATAAAATTCGCTGAGAAGGGCAAGCAAATGCCAGATATTAATTCTAAAATGTAAAAATGAACAAATACTTAACTCACTACATTGTTGTACTGTGAAGTTTGTCTTATGAATTTGTATGGGCAAGACAGCGGTCGCAAAGTACACTATGACACAAAAGTGTGTGTGTGTGTGTGTGTGTGTGTGTGTGTTTATGCTCAGTGGAGAATGAAATGGAATGTATTATTGCTGTGCATTCCCTTGAAAGGAAAAACCCTCATATGACATTCAGAGCCACATCTTTTCCCTTATGGTTTCTTTTTCCTTTTTCTTCTCTGCCTCCTGCACTGATTCACACTATGAATGTTAATGCCAGTGTCATCCCACTGCGACAGGAAATCTGACTTTTTGAATGATGCAACTGTTTGGTCACATCCTGTATCTCTGTATCTCTCTCCGCACTCACATTCAAATGTAAACTTGATTATTTTCAAAAAAAGGAAAATCTTGGCTTAAGTAAATCACAGATGTTCTTCCCAAGTGAACCCGGCTCCAAACACACATGCAAAAACAGAAATGATCTTAAGTTTGACTTCCATGGTCCCGTTGTCAGTTGGTGTACGTGTGTGTGTGTGTGTGTGTGTGTGGGAAGAAGGAATCCAGCTGGACCGAGACTCACAGTCCACAGCTGGACATGAACCGTTACAACCTAGAGCTACATTTAACACACCACTCCGTCACTCTCTGCTCCAAAGGGGAGAGACAACTGTAATTTCCTCCACAAATGATGCATCACCTTAAACACATTTATGCATGTTAAAAGAATGTGCTGAGGGTAAAGAGTCAAAAATGAAATAGCTTGATGAGTGCAGATTGAATATGTAAAAAAGTGAATCACAAAAAATACTCTTAAAGTAGAAATTGAATATTTAATTTAAATGACATCTGGTGCATTTAATCTGTTGTAGAAAACAACAAATCAGTTCTAATTATTTTCTTCATAACATTCAATTTCACATTTCAGATAACAAAGTTATAGTATGCTCATTATTTATCAGCTAATGTTAACTTATTAGAGTTAAATTATGACAAGTATAAAATAATATTTGTGGCAAAACCAACCCAGATGTAAAAAGAAATGGGACAAAAGAAAGTCTATCAAGAAATTTTCAGCAGTTTTATTTTCAAAATGTTTCTATTTACACAAAATGTTCTCATGTTTTTAATTCAGGTGAGGAAAGGTACAGAATTCAAGCTCAAAGTTGGCAGAGACATTCAAAATTTCCTACACAAGGATAGAAAGAGTAAAAATTGTGTATTTATTTACAGTATATTTGATTTCAAGTTAAAATTTTCAATGTTCCTCATTGTCCATCCGACATCATCTTTTTCATTCAAGAGATTTCAAATGGAAACAAAAAAAATATACACACATTCTCTTTATAATAATTTAGCAATTGATATTGACAACGATAAGCGACAAGGTGTTTTATATATTGCTAGGCATTAAAACAGGGTGACGTGATGGAGAACAATATTGTGAATGGAAAGGCCAATTAGAGAGCTGCTCTCATGAAAACAACTCCTTTAAATCTAAAACCACTAACCACATGACCTTTTAAACTTCTGTCAATGGTTTAAGAATAGCTATAAAAGTGTCTAATTGGCATAATTTACATTCTTCTGCTAAATTTGGGGAAATTTCAAACCAAGAGTGGGATTTGATGTAAGACTTCAGCATTGGATAAATTGACTGTGGGAGCACTCAAACGAAAAGCTCCTAAACTAAGGTCATTCCCCCTGTTTTTTTCAGAGATCATGTGACCAGACTCAGAAGCGTGAATACCAAGACTAAACAGTTAAGGGACACTTGAAGGGACAGTACACCGTTTGTCTGATATGTATAAGTGAGCAAAGCCACAACATCAGACTCAATTCAGGAAACATTCAAACTGGTTAAAATGGCTTATAAAGAAAGGACGGACTGATTACGTTTGCAGATTTCACTCGTAAATATCCTCAAACTGCATTTTGGCTTCTGTAATCAATTACAATATACACAATAGATTGAATTTGCACTTCCTTTAACTTTATGAATACAGACTTAGTCATTTTTGTCCTTTTTAAGAAACAGAGGGGTTCAGTAGATAACAGCAGTCTTCTGAAAACATCTATTATTTAATTGCCATCAGTAGATGGTTCCTCAAAAACATACTTCTAACAGATATACTGTTGCTTTAATTTTAAAAAGGCACTCTAGTGACCTTCAAAATAAAACATGAATGGGTTAAATGTAATATAACATACAGTTTTGAGTTAAGAGGTAGCTGTGGGACATATGGCAAGGCTGTGACAGATAAAGAGGTGACACTTTCTGGGATATAATAGGCTGGGTTTTTGTTTGTTTGTTTGTTTGTTTGTTTTTTCCAGACACTGAACAATTGAGAAATGTCCGATTTATAAAGAGAGCTGAATCAACAATTCTTATGGCTTGAGAAATGCATTAAAAAAACAAATCCTCTAATGTTCTGTCATCAAAGCTAAGAAAAGCACCAGCAAAAAGTACTAAACATCAGTTTCTGCAGCACCACTCCAACTGGAGATTTGAAAAAAGAATAGAAAAAAAACTTACAAAGCAGACTTGACTCGGATGCAGGAGCTGCTACAGGGAGGCACACACTCGTATTTCAGTAACTGCATAGCTACATGGACAAATGGTCAGATTATGGATTATATTTTGGGATTATCTGATAAAATCTCAAAATCTCTCTATGGCCAATTAATTAGCATTCAATGTTTCAGTCTTAAACATTTCTGTTTATAAATGTGATAATTAGTATTTTGTGAGGCTTTCAAATGTGTTCTGTAAAATAGGATTATGGGTTTCAGTCAGGGTAGACGACATTCAGTTTGGCATGATTGAGGCTGTAAGGGATTGACGTACACTCTGGCTCTGTCCCAAGTGTATAGCAGGGATGGGCAATTTTGGTCCTAAAGTGCTGCTGTCCTGCAGTGTAGCTCCAACCCTAATCAAACACACCTGAACAAGCCAATCAATGTCTTCAGGATTACTTAGGCTACAGGCAAAGAGTTTTTTTATAAGGGCTGGAGCTAAACTCTGCAGGACAGCAGCACTCCAGGACCGGCCTTGCCCATCCCTGGTAAATATAGAATATCCCATTTGTCATTTTAGGTTTCAGAAGGGTGCTCCCCTTTAGGCCACTATGCACCTTTTTGCTGAGCCAGCATTGATGCAGACTACTACCCAACAGTCTAGTCAGCATTAGTTCAACAACCTTTTGAATCAGAAGACCACAAGGACTTAGAATGATATTTAAAACAGAGTTCAGTAGATTTAAGATTTACATCTAATTTTCCAACACACCCAATAGTAAAATCTATTAAACTGACTATACTTATATCACTCATAGTCTTGTTTTCTTTCACATCAAATTAAAATTGGCGTCTACCTTAACTAAGGTCCATTAGGTTTATTTCAGCATGATGATGGAGGATGGCGAGGTAGACAGTGAAAATAAAGAAGAGGATTGCAGAAGATACACCCAGCAACAGTCTTCCGTAGTAGCAGGGGGGCGATAATAAAAAATATAATAAAAATGACCATTACACTTTAAAATTCATGAGGACATCATAGCCAAGGAATGGAGATTTACATGTTAGTACTCTAATGTTCAAACACTTATACAGTACAAAGTACCAAAGAAAACAAAACAACTGCTATCCTCCTACTCTACCACTACCAACGTGCTCTTCGTAGACATCTTCAGATAGCTTACTAAGAATATCAAGTTTTAAATGGGACAGATTCATAATGTAATATGATGAATCATATCATCCAGTCCTTTTTTAGGGAAATCCAGGGGTAGATTCTGAGTTTCATATTTTGGCTGGTTTGAAAATAGAACATGGTCCCAAGTTGTTGCAGAGTTTATAAAGTGGTTGAAACAAGCTTTGCTGTTTGATGATTGTCTGTAGAGAACATGCACATAAAACCATATTGAGACCATGTTGGTTTAAGGTGGCAACACAAAAGTGGTCCATTGTAGACTTTTGAAAAAGGTAAGTTGTACATGAACTCGTAGAATCCATCAATTGCTGGTTATGGGACAAATTTACAGCTACTCCAAGCAATGCTATTTGTGGGCGAGAGTAAGGGCCACTGGGCAGTTGGGATAAGAAGTTTTACTCTTACTGAAGGCCATGTTGAGGTTGTTGGTTTGTGTAGTTCAGCTGCATGCTTTATGTTTCCTTGATATCTACATGAAATTCATTAAGACCTTGTGTCAACTTGGGTTTGGATTACTCAAGTTCTCCCATGGGGATCGAAATGGCTGGCTAAGCTGTCCTGTTGGCTGGATAAAGAACAGAAGAATGGCTGAGTTTAAGGAGCGGTCTGAGTGAATGATTGTGGAATGGTGGAATTCAAAGTCAGGACTGGCTGGTTTACACTGGAATGATGGACTAACAATGTGAAATCTTGACAGTGGAATGGTGGACCTGAAAGGGAGGTCTACTTTCTCGCCTTCCTTGGCATTAAAGTGTGCTGGTTACATTGAGGTCTGGTTTGGAAACTCTCCAGATGCAGGAATTCTCCAAGGTCCCATTGTTGTAACCCTGAAGTTTTTTTAATTTAAGATATGAAGTATGTGTGTTTGTTTAAGGGTGTGTCTTTGTGTACTGGCATATGTGGCAGTGGATTTGTGTGGCAGTTTGTGTGGTGTGAGTGTTGATAGTTGTTTATTTTGTATAGTTTTTGGGAAGCATCAGAAGAGGCCACCCTCATCCTCACTCATTACTGGTATCGAATCGTTCTTCAGTTCCCATGGATGACTCTTGCACTCGATGCTTGCACTGGCCATGGGAATGCCGTGTGGTGGAGCGGGAGTGGCGGGCAAAACAGGAAGTGACGGTTTGTGAGTTGCAGTCACAAACTGAATCCTGCAACAACAAAAAAAGGACTCAAAAGTTAAGATATTTACTTGATTCAGGGTTTATGCTTTGGAGGAAGAGGGAGTTTGTCTAACACAATTAGTAGTTCATGATTAAACTCACCTCCAAGGTACTAGAGCTTGTGCTCATTGCATCCTTTCCGGTGGCTACCAACTCGTCTCTTTGTGTTTTCATAAACCTCTTGTTGACGATCTTCGTGATATTGTCTGTGCCGATCAAGGCTCCAGGTAGGTATTCAGGCTTCGGTTCGTCCATCGTGCCCACTGGCACAGTCCTGCCACAAACATTGGAAAGAAACTCCTGGACCATGCCATACTTCTGAGATCCCGCTTCTCCCAGACCGATACCTATGCTAGGACAGGAGGGTTTTCCAGCGGCTTGTCTCCCTGGGCACTGATCTGCTTTCCATAATGATTCAACACTTCCGGAGTGTTCCACCACACTGAACAGACTGGTCAAGCCATCATTTAGGCCGCTAAGCACTGGGCTGTCACGTGTGGTGGTGGAACGTGCCCAGGCAGAACCGACCTGAGATCCACTACGGTTATGCAGATTCCAGACACTGCGATCCCTTGAGGATGTTGAGGAGGTCTCGAGTTTGGAGGAGGAGGTGGAAACCCTGCGGGTGAGCTTAGGTGAGCCATATTTTGGTGAGCAACAGGGTCTATCTATGCGACTGTGCACTTTATCCAGAGATGAAGAGATCTGTCGGGAGCGTGCAGATGCAAGTGAGGTGGATGGACGAGGAGACCATGTTTTCCCTTGAAGGCCTCTAGTAGTTGAAATGGCATCAGTTTGTAGGCCAATACTGACAAACTGTGCTGTCTGTGTTCCTGTACTAGAAACACCAACTGTCTGGCTCCCAGAATCTTTGCTGCACTTCCTCTCCAGGGAACTGGAACGAATGGCCTGTCGTACACAGTTTGTCATCTCCTTCATGTCATCGCTAAGGTTGCCTGAAATCTCCAGTCCATGGAAAGGTGCAGAACCTCCTGTCCGTCCTTCAAGCAGGTCTCTATGCTGCTGTGAAAGTGAGCTCAACCACTGCTCATAAGCGGATGAGGAAGTGGTGGATAAGGGTACAGACACAGCAGTCTGACCTGATAGATCTATCATCGCTGTATCCCTAAATGATAGTCCTTGCTGGGGATCCTGGTGGACCTTTTCTTTGACTGGCCTCCTCTCCATTCTCCGCACTGTTGGAGGGCTGTAATAGATACGAATGCCCGTCTTATCTGGAGCGGTGTAGCTTCTCTGGATGTACTCCTTGCTCAGCTCCAGTCCTGGGAAGCTGCTGTTCGAGTTGGTGCTTGGGCAGTCCCATGTCTTAAACTGGTCATGCTTTTCCAGTATTGCTGAATCGCTGGTCAGGTACTTCCAATTCTTTTTGTTGAGATCACTTAAGTCAGTGCAAGCCAGAATGGAGGCCGGACCAGTAGATTGGTGCTGTGCAACATTGCACTCTTTTACTCCACTGACCATGTGACCAGGAAGGAACAGACTGGTGTCCAGCAGACTCTTAAATTCAGAGATGGCTGAAACTGATTTGGTCCTGTGACGAGAGAATGGAGATTATCATAAAACAATCACATCTGATTGAAATGGGGATGCAATTTAGACCTTATGGAAGTCATTTTACCTTTGCAGTGCTGAACTGCTCGTGGCTACATCTGCTAAGGTTTCCTTCTCAGACATTTTATCATGAAGAGACTGAAAAAGAAATGATCTATTTTAGTTAAGTTTTACAGCATAGCATGCCATGGTCACCCCCCCACCCCCACAGTACTCCCATTCATTCATGTGGTATTACTGAGTCAGTCGATATTCTCTTTAGGAAATGAGGTCATTCAAAACAGCTTGTTTCCTCTGTGGGGGTAATGATAGTGGTGTGGTTCATCAAGTCTATTTCAATGACCCAATTTCTCTCAATGAGGCATGTTATTAGACTTTTCTCATTCAAGATCTCATATGAAACAAAGAAATTAGAGCACAGAGCTTGATTGCCACAAAGAGGCAGAGAGTGAAAGAAGGGGGGACTATATAGTCTCATCTCTTTTTCCAGCCTTACTTACAGTCTGGTTAGTACAGACACCCTGACCAAACTGTTTCAGGCTTCTTTCCAATTTGACAGCACAAGCTGTGCACAGCCACATGGATTTTCTTCATTCTCTCATAACAGTACCAAATTTGTCTATTTTCTTTATATATATATATATATATATATATATATATATATATATATATATATATATATATATATATATATATATATATATATATATATACACACATATATAAACTGCTTGAAACTGCTTCTGTCACCAAAACAAATTCCTTGCGCAAACATATTTGACAATAAAGCTCTTTCTGATTCTGATATGCAAAACCAGCAATTCCAGCTGCAAGTGATGCAACTCACAGGGAGTGAGCATGCCGGCGCTCTGTGGAAAAGTTTAGAGATATTGTCATATCCTCCCATTATGTGAGGGGAGCCCTGAGTCAGTGAAGGAAGTGTGGGAATGAACAATGTGCAAAATATGTCAAAATGACATTCTCACAGACCAATATAAAACAGATTAAAAGGACTCAGAAAAACATGAAAGCAGGGGAACAAGCTTTGGTAATACAAAACAAAGCTTCCCAGGCCTTTAATTCACTTGAAGCTTGACCATAAAAGTTATTGTTCACCCAAAAATAAAAATTCTGTCATAATTTCCTCCCCCTCATGTAGTTCCAAACCCAAATAAGTTTCTTCTTTGGAGCACAAAGCGGAAATTCTGAAAAATCTGATGCTTTCAGAATTTCTCCTTTTGTGTTTAATTGAAGAATTTTCAAAAATGTACAGAAGACTCGGAAACGCTTCCTTTTACAGTACGTTAACTTACGTGTACTTACAATGTACTTACCTAAGAAAGTACTGGGTAATAATGCTTAATTTTACAGTGCGTTAACTTACGTGTACTTACAGTGAACTTACCTAAGGAAGTACTCGGTAATATAAGGTAAGTACATGGGTTAAGGTTAGGTTTAGGGGTAGGTTCAGGGTTAGTACCTAGTTATTACCCAGTTATTGTAATTACTATAATAAGTACATAGTATGTACATGGGGAACAGGACTGTAAAAGGAAGCGTTACCGAAGACTCTTATTCAACTCTTTTTGGTGTTTTCGTGTCCCCTGAAATTTGAAAGTGACCAACACAATCATAATTTCTTTTCCTTTTGCATTCCACTAAAAAAGCAAGTCACACGGGTTTAGAATGAAGTGAAGGAGAAAAAATCATGACAGAATTGTCATTTTTCAGTAAACAAATCCTTTAACATGACATCTGACCTGTGCGCCTTTGCTCTGGGAATCCCGTATATGTTGTTCCCATTGGCTTCTTTCCTGATTGAAGTGCTCCAAAAGCTCTAGCCTCTCTCGGCTCCAGTTCTTCTCACTAATCTGCAGTTGTTTGGTGAGGTCCATCACGGCAGCGTAAGAATCCGCCAATAAGTGTTGATGCTCCTCTCGCTCCTTCTTTAGCGCCCCCTTGAGGTCTGGAGAATCCTTTTCACTCCCAGCCACAGATGCCTTCCCCATCTTACCCTCCAGCTGATGACAAAGATAAAGTACAAATTGAGAGACTGAGATAAAAAGAGAATACTTGATGTTTCAGAACCAGAAGAGTAACCATAGAAACAGCCCAATAATACACACCCAAGCATTTGCTGATGCTGACAGCAGCACCATTCAGACATCATGATATTTTATAGATATTATTTGCCCAATACCATTAAATATTCAGATAAAAGTGCAATTATCTATGCTTTATTGAATAAAGCAATAATTCCATTTATTATTAAGAATAATTAAAATAGACAAATCTTTTTCCAGGCAATATATTTTATTAACTGCAGGTTGTTTACAGTTAACAACATGAGTTGTATCAACCCTATATATTGCATTGGCAGTTTTACAACAGCTTCAAATGTGACTCATCCTATTAGATTGTTATGATATTTAGTTTTATTTTTGTATTATGTTTCCAACAATAGTAATTATGAAGCCGGCACCCATTTATCATATTTTGAATTCCTTCTGCTCTCTCAGTTGGAGCCGCAAATCTTTAGAACTCATAAACTGCATGAGCCTATGCTAGTCAGATTATTAAAACGCAGCCTGCTGGGAACTCATCAGACAATCAGTGACTAGCTTCTCAGGGTAATAATGCCTAATGAGTTTTGCTTTTGATGGCAATAAGAGGTTAACGGGTTGATGTGGTTTATTAAAGAGGACGAAAGATATTTGTACCAGATACCTTATAAACCCAAATGATTATGAAAATGAAAAAAAATTTGTTTCTATCAGACTATTGATGTGTATAAATTAATAAGTGACGATATGCCGCATCAACAGAAGACTTCATAAGCATTATACTTACAGCATTAATGGTATCAATAACCTTTCTTGTTAATACAGTGATAAATCATTTTATGTGACAGGTTGTTATTAGTACAACAGAGGTCGCAGCTAATACTAGAGTGTCAAGTCCCACCTCTTCCATTCCTCCCTTTATCGCTTGGCTTATTCTCTAAACCACAGTCTTAGAAAAACAAAAGCAGTGCAGTCAGATAAAAAAGAGGAGTGGCAGGGATCTCTGTAATATCGACCTATCAGAGCGGTAATGGCGAAAGGGGCGTTCTAGTGTCATTAGGTTCTCTGGAGAGCATAGGGCTATTGCTTTAGGTGCAATCTAATGGTGTGTGTGTGTGTGTGTGTGTGTGTGTGTGTGTGTGTGTGTGTGTGTGTGTGTGTGTGTGTGTGTGTGTGTGTGAATACTTCTTTTTTTCTGCTGTAACCTTTACAACAATGAAGGGAGGAAAGTGCGTATTTTAGCTAATCTAAACACAACTGATTGCATGCCCCGGATCTCTACGCACTGTTTAAGACATCTACAGAGTACACACACTTGACTTAAAGCTGCAGTACAATTTCTGCTCCATTAGCAGCACCAAACATAATGAATATCCAAACACTCCTCATATCTTCTATTGCATTTTCTGATGTCTATTGTTTTGAGTAGTCTAAAATGCATGTGCCACTGTATTATGTGTACCTGCTCTTTAAATATTTGCATTGTTATCGGTATTTTAACATTGAAAGATTCCACACCATCAACTTTAAGGCAGAACGTATAATGAATACACTAAAACAGCAGCAAGCAAGTGTTTTCCAATCATAAAAAATCTTTATTCTCGGACACTGAATGGCTTTCCTGAGGTAAATGTAACGTTGCGTGACACAGTCATGTAAATTGTCACAGTCAGACATTACCACAGTTGAAACGTGCCATCAGAGAAGCGCCAATTAAACATCACCGTTTCAGTCAGTGGTTTAGGCCCTCCAAAACAGTTTCGGCCAAACCCGAAAATGTATTTTTGGCCCATCACTACCTTATTTCGTATTTGTTTAGCCTCATCTTTAGCCTCTTTGTTTATCAGACTGATCAAACAGCAAAAAGCTCTCTTCCCAGACTACTGGTGTCTGTCTGTCTTCAACAGATCAAATAAAAAAAATTACAGGTCACATCCAGCATCCTTCAGTCTGTTTGACAGCAAACTGATCACGAGAAATGTATCTGGCTTCAGTGTTCAGAATGAATCTCCCAAGAGGAATTACTGTAATATGTGTATGTTAAATCAATGACTATGGCCCTGAGTGCAGGAGTAAAATTACCCACTGAGATCAATGCTAAAGTAATTACTTTACACATGCAGTGCAAATTACCTATAAAATGATTCACCTCTATGGACTCTTTTAGATTTTAATGTGTTACAAGCCACAATATATTTAACAGAATTTTCCCACTCAAGTTTTAAATCCTTAAGGGAAAACTCCAGCTGAGATACATTTTCAACAACTGTCCACTATCCTGCAGACACAGATTGATCTACACATGCCATTTACTTTTGGCTACAGGAATATATTGATTTAAAAGTCACTATAAGCATTTATTGCAAATTGATCTTTAAAGGGGAACTCGGCAACTCTAGCTATTTTTTCGCAGATTTTCACTTTTGTTGTCGCATGTTTTGTCAACGAGCTCCCCCTACAGCTGTGAGGCGTATAATTCACAACAATGTCGTAAAAAAACTCACTTGCGGCACCCTCCTCCCCCTTTCTACCGCTGGTCATGTGCATTTGTTATTATCGGAGCCGGCCAACTTTATCGTGTGGAGCTATGTCTACCGAGGTGGGTAATACATCATACACATTAAGGCGGGCACGTGTGTTTATGTCGAATTGCCGCAGTTTGTGTTTCTCGCTCGTTCTCGCTTCTCACAAGACTTCCTATTTCCAACTTACCGGGACGTTAATCCTCATGTTGCAAGGTTGGTTTTCCGCCTGGGAACGCTGGGAGGGAGCGGGGAAAGTCACCATTTTCACCGAAACAGGTTATTAAACCATCCAAATGATTTCTAAACGGTTTTATTAAGTTGAAATAGTTGCGAAGTTCCCCTTAAAATTCCAAGCCATAAGGCAGGGAACAAACTGTATATTCAGGCATTTCCTATGTTAAATGAGGACTATGTAAAATCTTGGCTCTTGAATTATGGAAAATATGTATATAAATTCAGTCAAGTGAGGCCGAGGTCCAACATTTGCCTAGTTTTTGTTTCAATTGTCTGACTGACGAATGTGTCCCCCATCTATCAGGACCGTATTGAGCGGACACAGCTGCTCACCTGAGTGATCATGCTCTTGAGTTCCATCCGTTCCACTTCCCATGATGCTTTGGCACGGGCAAACTGCTGTGTTAACTCCTGTGAACTCTGACGCTCCTCGCGCAGCTCAGCACTCAGATCTTGTAACGCCACCTTCAGGTCTGACAGAGTACTGCCGAATCCGCTAGGCTGCTGGGGGCAACAGGAGATGGAAATTAATTACATTTACATAGCCGTGAAGACTGGATTATAAGGACATTACGGCTGGGTACCGAGTTCGGTGCTTTTTAGGTCCCGACCGAATTGCCTCGATACTACCGAGTATCGAAACATGTCTTGTTTTTCGGTACCAAATTTCGGTACCTAAGTGGTTAATCTCCTCAACGTCAGTGAAAGAATAAACATGCAGCATGATTGGCTGTGGCGGAAAAACACTAGTTTACGCGGCTGCCCAGACACGTGGCTCGTCGCACGTGAGGCTGTAGTGTGTGTGTGTGTGTGTGTGTGTGTGTATGCGTCTCAACCCAGATAGATAGAAAATATGTGGAAATGATCAAAAGTGTACCTATGTACCAGACTCGATGCTAGAAGCACGCGATGCAATATTTTCGACAAGATAATTGCTGCCAAGACCGGCAACACGGTAAATCTAATAAGCGCACAGAATACACTTGAGAGTAGAAAGTTTATCCGTCTTCGACTGCAAGAACTGGAGCGCGTCACAAATGAACCGAAACTCAGCGGATAGGATACTTGCCTCACAGACATGAGAAATAGTCCTATAGACGGTCAAAATATGTCTACTTTTAAACAAAACAATTAGACATAAATAGTTTGATTACCTGATCCATATAGGCGCGCGCGCGCGTTCACTACTGCAGGAATGAGTCAGCATCGCGATAATCATCTTTGCAGTCAACACACTTAGTAAACACTTGTTCATTAATAAACAATTAAAATATCTCCTTGCTATCGTTTCCCGACACATCCATAATCATTAGGCTACTTTTGCCAGTGCTGAGCGCGAGGCATATATCCCGCCCCCCAGTAGCCTATATTTAATTCAATTCACATTTATTTGTATAGCATTTTTCACATTACATATCGTTTCAATGCAGCTTTACAGAAAATGCATGTGTCTAAATTACAATTTAGAGTAATCTGTTATCAGAGGTGACTGTGTGTAATGCATTTCAATTAATTTTCATTCAGTTAAGGCAGTAACAATGAGCTCATTGAAGTAAAGAATACATGTTGTTAAATGATTAGGAAACATTGAAAACTTTAGCATTGGTGCTTTTTTACAGATTCAAAATATGTGTAAAAAAGTCAACAAACTGAAAAATAAAAGTTTTTTTTTTTAGGTAATGTTATATTGTTAAAACTGGTTTCATAAAATTGGTATCGAAAAAAGTATCGTTCAGGAACCGGTATCGAAGTCAAGGTATCGGTATCGAAAATTTTGTTACGATACCCAGCCCTAAAGGACATCAAATCTAAAGTTGCAGAAGTAAGGTGTTCAGCCGATCTCTGTTTTCACCCACCTGTGGGCAGCTTTTCTCTGCCAGGCTGTGCTCTTTGGGTGTAGGGTTGAGTGGTTGCTCCTCGGCAGCAGACATCTTGTTGTCTCCATAGTGGGAGGACAGCCCATCTTCCTCAAGCAGGATACGGAGATCTTTGACACTGTTTACCTGGAAAAACATATCAGCATTTACTTCAATAATATTTACAAAGTACACTATTATTCAAAATGTTGGGGTCAGTAAGATTTCTTAAATGTTTTTATTATGCTCACCAAGGCTGCATTTGATTACAATGCAGTAAAACAGTAATATTGTGAAATATTTTTACAATTTGAAACAATTGTTTTTATTTTAATATATTTTAAAATGTAATTTATTCCTGTGATGGTAAAGCTGAATTTTCAGCATCATTACTTCACATGATACTTCAGAAATAATTCTTATGCTGATTTGATGCTCAAGAACCATTTCTGTTTATTATCAATGTTGAAAACAGTTGTGCTGCGTAATATTTGTATGGATAACTTGTTTCAAGATTTTTTGATTAATAGAAATCATCTATTTCTTTTGTAACATTATTAATGTCTTTACTTGTTCAATTAAACGCAACCTTGCTGAATAAAAGTACTTATTTATTTCCACAAAACACATATTGACCCCAAACTTTTGAACAGTAGTGTAGCTAAAGGACCATAAAACCACTTTGAGTGCAAACCTGCACCTTATTCACTAACCAACCACAATCCAGTTTAACCCTGTTCCAAATTTGTATGAATTGTGCCGTGTGGCGTTCAGACTTTGTAAGCATGTTCACATCATTTCCCGATTTCCATGAAATTCCTTCAGTGAATCAACTGCTAAAACTATGCAAACAGTGTGTGTAAATAAACCTGATTTTGGCACAATTCATTCTTGGTGAATTCCCCCTCAGCTCTCACCTCTAGGATATCCTTGCTCTCAGTGTCTAGTTTCTTGCCGAGTCTCCACTGTTTGAGGAGCCAGCGCAGCTTAAGGCTGATGAGGAGCAGGCTCTCTTTGAGCTGCTGTGACTCCTGCACCAGCAGGTTTCTCTCCTGACTCCACAGCTTCTGCTGCAGGCGCGTCTGGAGGCTCAGGCTCTGTAGCTGGAAGTCTCTGAGGAGGAGGGCCTTCTGATGCTCTTCCTGAAGCTAGAGAGAGACATTAAAATGAGTGATGTCTGGACGCAGGTCTACAACCAATCAGATTTTAGGGTTTGGGTTTTGCTTTATTTGGAGGTTCAGTGTTTGAGAAAGAATTAACATGTTTGCACCTGAGAGAGTTTATGTGTGTCGTTGTGGCGCGCCTGTCTCTCCTGTGATAACGCCTCCTGCGCTCCCTGAGCCTTCTCTTTTGCCTTAGACAACAGAGTGTGCAGCTCACCAACCTGGAGAACAACATGAAAACAGAGAAAAGGAGAGAGGGATTGAAAGTAATTGGTAAATTCTGTAGCTGCACAGTATTTGTAATACAAATAGACAGGAATTGTCAAAACTTGCTGCCTTTTAAATGTAAAAAATTTTCAGTGGTACAATGCCAAAATAATAACAGCCTTTATAACTACATCAATTTAGATTAGAATCTGTCTGACTTCAAGAGTGCAGAGAACACGGTCTATATATTATTTGTCTTTTTCCAAGAAAATGGATTAGAAGTTCCTAGACTAGTCGTCTAGAATTTTTTGTCTTTCTAATTGTTTTGATAATTTGCATCCCGTTTAAAGCGCCACAACTATTTAAATCAGCAACAGACATACATGCAGATCAGAGTCTTTGGCTGTGAAAAAATAGACCAAATTTTAAAAACAGGACTCAAGGACAAGTATTGGGTTTGATTCCACCTTAGTAGAGTCAGAGTCATACTAAACAATACTGTATTTCATTAAGTCAATATCTTTTTTTTTTTTTAACTTAACTTATAAAAAATAACTTCAATTTTAAATGTAACAAAAGCAAACATCTATTGCATTTTGATTTTTGATTTCACGCCATCTCATAATTGGTATCCTGCTCAGCAAACTTAAAGTCATGTAATGGAAGTTATGGCCGACCTGACTGTGACATTTCTGAGTAAAACAGCTTTTTGAATGTAAAAAGCTATAGGGAGGGCTTGACTTATCCATCGATATAAATGTATGAATTCAAGTCAGAGGTAGTAATAGGGGTCACTTGGTGAAGGGGAACAGCCTATTGGGACATGAAGAGCTGAAAATGCAGTGGTAAAGGGATGGGGAGGGGACAGACCTACAGTCTTTACAAGGCCATCTCAAAATTTGGGTTTCATTTTTGAATGCATCTATGATTAACAAATGACATTATTGGAAGTTTATTGTATGGATCTATGTTTTCAAGTTGATGAATATTATGGCTATATACACGAGACACACCTGCATATAATTAATGTATATTTCAATATTAACTATAGTAATAATTAGTATATAAAACATTAGGGATTTTTTTTGTTATCTCCCATGTAAACTACTACAGAGATGTTAGAAAAATAATTTTCCTTTGAAACTAGAAGCTGCCGCCATTTTTTAAATAATAATAATTTCATTACAACAGCAAAAACTAATACTAGCCTAACTCTATCATTGACCTTGCATTCAATTCAAAAACATGTCTTGTGTAAAGCCCTCTAAGAAAACACGTCTAATCTGGGTGAGGTAAGGAAACCAGTCTAAATATACAGGAATGTTTTACAGAATTAATAGTTTTGAGAAAAAAGGTTTTTCCCTGGACCATTTCTACTCTAGCAACATCATTCCAACGTTGAGCGAGTCCTCCCTAAAATTTGAAACATGAGACCAGAGCTTGATCACAGATCTCAGTTGTTTCTTTTTCTATGTGAAAACCACATTTGCCAGTTATGGAAATGCTGGGTGATGAATTGCTTGGGTGGAAACTGTTGATGGCTGGAGGTTTCTCTGAAGTGCTGCAAGGGCGTTTGGCACAGCATGCAGGACACCAAATCACATAATCCATGCTTTCAGTATTTAAAGCTTGGCATAATCGTGTCAATACTTTATACTGTCTTCAGTTTAAAGACTGCATATTTCTCCGGAGTTTGTACTGTATAAAGTCTTGTACGAATTAAACAAATCACTGGCCATCTAAACTGCACCAAATTGGACAGAAAAAAATGAAGTAGGCCGTTACTGGGGAAAATATAGTGTAATGTAAGAGCGTAGTGGGATTAAGGAAAAACTAAACCATGTTGGCAGCGAGAACTATATTTGCTCATATCTCTGCATGGGTGAACAAGTCTTGTTTTATTTATGGACGCAAGGATACTTTTATATTTTAACCACATAAACATTCTTTAGAGTCTATGAATGTCCCATTTAATAAACTTTGCTGTCATCACTTAAACCCTAATTGCCCAATTCCCCATGAACCTCAGATTTGAGTGACCAGTATGTAGTCACTAAGCCTTCATTGTAGCTTCTGAGATTTTGAAGTTTACCAACCATCCAAAGAGAAACCGAGAGAACACCATATTAATGGATGTAATATTTCCTTGAACTTGTTGCTCTGCATTCTATAAAGATATAGTTCTACTATAACGATAACGGCACAGAGAAACGATATAGTTGGAATCACTTTCAGAACTATTTTTTCCAGCTGATGAACGATAAAAACATTGACAGCTAATCAGAATCCATCTGGCTTTAAATCACTCGAGCATTTAAAGCGGCAGACAACAAAACTGTAGAGTGCTTAGATTAAACCGAACAATATCGTCCGCTGGTGTGGATGCTAATATAGTTATCGTTCTTGGTGTGAACGGGCCTTTATGCATGAAAGATGCACAACATGCTGCCTCTGTTTTTGTCCAAAAGTGTTAGCTTATGTTTTAAAACAGAGCTATTGTGTGTACAATTGTAAGATGGTAGCAGAATTTAAATGTGTGTATGTTTTAGTCCCTCACCAGATCAGAGTTTGTTTCCTTTAAGTCAGATTCCTCATCTTTGTTGCTGTCTTTGTGGCTGTTGCTCTCCTCTGCCTTGCATGGGTGAACTTTGACCTCACAGTCTGGCTGATCTCTAGAGTCAGGCTGTTGCATGCATGCATGGGCAAGTTAATGAAGGAAAACAAAAAAACAACAATAAAAGACGAGCATGATAGAAGACAGACAAGATCAAGAAGAATATGATGAAGGAATAAAAAAAAGTTATGTGTAGTGTGCGTATATAAGACAGCGATGCAAGGACAGAACAGACAAGTGAGAAATTAAACAAGGGGGAAAAAAGAGAAAAAGAGAAAATGGCACAATGATACCTATAAAACATCACCAGCAAATAAAAACTCACAAGACAATGAAAAGTATGTATAGGAAAAACAGTTTGGTCATTGTGGTATAAGACAAAATGGCAAAAAGAAACAAAACAACAAGGAGTGAAAGCATCATCTTTGGTTTGAGGAGGAAGAAAACGTAAATGGGGTAGAGGGAAACAAAAGAATCATAACGAGAGGGAGAAGAAAAACAAAGAAATAAATGTAGCAGCGACCACAGGTCATGGTGCCCATGCAGTGAGGAAAAAGAGAGAGAGAAGGAGGGAGGGAAGAGTCTGGATTGGATCTCAAGAGTTGGGCCTCTAATGGAGCCTAAATAATGCCTGTTAGATTAAACCTCAAATGAGTAAAAAAAAAAAAAAGAAAACGAATCTCTCTCTTTTTTTGCCCAATTCAACAGTGTTATATTGGACCCCATTGACTTTCATTGTATGGACAAAAACATTCTTCAAAAGAAAGAAAGTCATACAGGTTTGGAACGACGTGAGAGTGAGTAAATAAAGAGGTTAAGCTATTATCTGTCATGGGAAATAACGGTAACACTTTATTTTGATGGTACCTTTTGAACATTATGTTGACTATAAGTAACTTTACAACTACATGTCAGCTAACTCTCAGAGTATTAGTAGACTGTTTGCTTAATATCTGCTAACTCTTTATTGTGATGGTCCTCCAACAGACACTCTACTGACTATAAGTAACTTTGCAACTACGTCAACCTATTCTAACCCTACTAGTCTACTAATACTCTACTAACACTCTAATAAAAGTTAGTAGACATGTAGGTGTAACATTACTTATAATCAACAGAATGGGTTTCCTTAAACCCATTCTGACCATCAAAATAAAGAGAAACCAAAATAACTATTAATATTATTTTACACTTTTTGCTAACCCGAATGGGTAACACTTTACAATAATAGTACATGAATAATCATGTACTAATACCTGAATTAATAATTACTTTACTATGAACTAATGATGAGTTAAGACATGTACTAATGAGGAACTAACCTCAACTACGACATGAGTCATATGAATTCCTGCATGAATATACCATCTTAACTACACATTAGTACATGCTTGTTAATTAATGCATTAATTAACATTTCGGGGTAAACTAAATCAAACTTGCTCTAGAAAATGGACACATTTTGTGACCCAAAAGAAGAGATCCCTAACTGACTAACATCCAACTGCATTATGATATAAAGACAGTAAACCAATCCATAAAATAACCACATAAGTAACCATCATCTGTGCTAACACTGATTTTAATTTAGAAAATTGCATCTTTTAATGAATATGTTAGTGTAGGTATTTCACTCTTGATGGCAGCAGTGGAATCACTTAAAACAGAATGAGATTAAATTGTTTTTAATGATGAATGGATCATTGTGTGTTCAATGAGTAAGGTTAAATGTAAACATTGCAAGACATCTAGTGTCATTCACTGATGTTTGTGACATTTGCTGGTGTCAAATTTATGAACAATTTTACATTGTGCCCTTTTAGTACACCTTTCTTCTGATCTAGAGCAAGTTTGATTTAGTTTACCCTGAAATGTTAATTAATGCATTAATTAACAAGCATGTACTAATGTATAGTTAAGATGGTATATTCATGCAGGAATTCATATGACTCATGTCGTAGTTAAGGTTAGTTCCTCATTAGTACATGTCTTAACTCATCATTAGTTCATAGTAAAGTAATTATTAATTCAGGTATTAGTACATGATTATTCATGTACTATTATTGTAAAGTGTTACCCATGAAGGGATTAGCCAACTTCCCGTGATTGCTCAAATCACATGCGTCAGACTCCGCTCATGGAGGGCCACTGTCCCTCAGAGTTTAGCACCAACCAGCTCCAAAACACCTGCCTGGAAGCTTCTAGTAATCCTGATGACCTTGATTAGCTGGTTCAGGTGTGTTCAATTAGGGTTGGAGCTAAACTCTTCAGGACGGTGGCCCTCCATGTTGACATCCCTGGAAATAGTCTAGTCAAAGATGTATTGGAAACCACGTCCAAATTCTATAATACATTATTATACTAGTAAACAAACAAACTTATACTATTGCATCTCATTTTAATCTAGACATAAAATACTTAGCCAATGCCAAAAAAGCAGATTCTTTAATCAAAATGAAAACTTTCACAAGAAAACTGTTCTTATGACAATAATGATGATCTAACTCCATTAGAGGCCTAAATGCTATCCACTATGTCTTATAATGCACTACAAGCATGCATTGTTATAGTTGTCGGTAGAGCTGCACGATTCTGGATAAATTGAGAATCACGATTGTTTTACTTCAAACAGAGATCATGATTCTCCCACGATTCTGAACAGACAACTAAACAAAATAGCATGTCATTTACTAGAGGTTCTAACAAAATGTTAATTGGTGCAGTCTATTTAAAATGTTTAATTAATATGAATGAATTATTTAAAAAACTTTGAATTAATGATTCAATGACTCACTCATAAATACTTCACTTGTTTCATTACTGGATGAATCAGTGTTTTTGAACAAATCTCTTGAATGAATGATTCAATGACACATACATTTTTTAACAGTCACTTGTCGCCACAAGTTACTTTCAAAAAGTGATTCTCTATTTTGATCGCTTCTGTAGACATCAGTGATTATATCCGAACTATAAACTTTTATCCCAGTACTTCTGATAACATGAATATTTGTAACACAGAAATAACGATACTGTGTGTTTGAAAAGACTGTTTATGACGCTGTTTCATACCTACACATGACAACTGCTCTCTCTTCGGTCAGCGGCAGCGTCAACGAAGGTTTGAATGTTCCGCTGTGTTTTTGTCAAAGGTTTAATAGACACATGCTAATGAATCATTGTCATTTAGGAATGACATTGTGTGGGTGTTCGAATCGAGATCACAATCTTTTAACGATTAATCGTGCAGCTCTAGTGGTCGACAAACCTTTCTAAGGGAAAGGACAATGTAAATACAACTCAATCTAATCAAGCAAAGCAAAAAAGAAAATTGCTGATAAAAAAGACAAAACTCCAAGCAAAAGGGAAAGAAAAAAGATGCAAGGGAGATTGGGAGTGTACCTTCTGTTGGGCCATGTTCTGGTTGAACTGAGCATCTGCAGGGCATGAGCAATTTGCTGCAGGGTCTTCCGCCTCAGACAGCAGGGGCATCAGGGACATCCCTTCCACACACTCCCTCTCTGAGGGCTGCCCCAGGGCATCCACCCTCTCACTGAGGGCCTGTAGCTGAGCCTGGAGGGACTGCAGTCTGCCATCCAGGGCCTCCACCAGGGGCAGCGTGGAGCTCTGGGTCTGGCTCTTCTCCAGCAGAACCGCTTCCACAGACTCATTTGTTGTAATCTTACGATAGACAGCATCTGGTGTGACACTGGAGGGGTCGGGTGATGTTAGAAGCTGAATAGCTGAGGTAATGAGTTGCGCTTGGTCACGGATAGCGAAAAGGTCTTTTATGCTGAGGCCCTGAGCAGTAGAAGTGTGACTTATTACTGAAAATTTTGGATTCTTTTCCTCCAGAATATCGTGCTGCTCGTCACCCACCGGGCCTTCGCGGTGCACCTGGCTGGGGACGCACTCAGCTGAGTCCCCTGCTTCAGCATCAGTTTCCAGCGCTGGACGTGCGGAACCCTGGTTGGAGGCCAAGTCACATCGTTGAAGGTTGGAAAGAAGCACGCGGTTCTCATACTGGAGCTTCTTTACTTTGCCATTCAGCTCTGTGATCTGCAGCCTGGCAGCAAGCAGTTCTTTATGGGTGGCTTCGTTTAGACCAGATCCCTCATCTTCAGAAGCACCAGGAATGATTTTGGGTGAATTGATGGTTGTGGACGGCTCTATCTCATTGACAGCAGGAAGCTCGGATTTGTAGTGGTTGAGCTCGTTCATCAAGAGCTTGTTCTGCTCTTCCATTTCTATCAGAGACCGCCGCAGCAGATCCGCCTCTTCTTCCACGAACTGTAGATGACGCTGTAGCTCCATCACATTCTCAGACGTGGAAAGCAGCAGGTGACCCCCGACTCCACCCATGACCCCGACTCCTCCCGGGGAATCCTGGATCTTCATGTCATCCATTTCAGCGCGAAGACCACGGTTCTCCACCTCCAACTCTACGATCCGTCGGCTTAGAAGGTTCGCCTCCTCTTCCACAAGTTTCAGGTGTACTTTGACCTCGGCCTCTCGGGTGTGAGGAGAGTCAGCGACCTCTTCCACAGTAAGTGAGGCATCAACCTCTCCATACAAAGAGCGAAACTTTGACAATTCCTCCCTCATGGCCTCATTGTCTTTGACCATCTTGGTGAGTTTCTTGCACATGAGAGCTGACTCCTCTTTGGCGAAGTGAAGCTGGCACTTCAGGTCTGAACTGTCTTCTGGAGGCTGGAAAGAAACATTTGCAGAGACCAAAAAACTGTTAACTACTACAATATTGAACAATACGCTGTCCATTTATACCCTGTTTCCACCACCAAGTCTTAGCCAAGTCAATGGCTAAGGTGGGGTAATGCCTTTGCCACATTGGACTCACCAAACAATTGCAACACACATTTGTCAAGTTGCACAGTTACTCCAGACACCTTATTTTATTTATCCACCTGAATTTAGATCAAAAAAGTTGTCTACAAAGACTGGTGCCTCATGTTTTTTGGAGGCAGGTTATGTTGCGGTGGGAGAAATTATGAGAGGAGTTTGCAGAAAGCCCAGTATGATCCCTGCACCACTACAGTGAAAAAGAGGTATAACAAGGGAAAAAAATGCTACATTCATAGCAAGAACAACTCAGGATCTTTGTTGTGATAAATGCATTATGACTGTTCAGTTATCATTATAGCACTGTAGAAAGACCACTTTGTAGGAGCTTGATCAAGAATGTAGACTACGACCTTGACGGTCTTAAGAAATAATAGAACAACGAAAGCTTTAAATCGATAGCACCTGTTCTAAAAATACAGTTTGCTATCAATGCTGTACTTTACCAGTTCTCTTTAAGATCATTATAATATCACAATAGAAGCAAAATAATTAATATTGTAGTATTAGTGTGTATTACCTGAGGCGATGCTTTTTTATCAGGTTTGTTGTTTGGTCTGGCACCTCTCTTCTTCTGACAGGTCTAAAGGGAAAAAAGTGATAAATTAAATCAAATGTGTTTGATACAATATGAATCACTCTTGTTATCCCCCTCCCAAGCCACTGTACATTCACTCTGATATCAGACCATCATTTCTATCTCCCACATTTTCACTGATAAATCATAATTTGGCAGGAAACCAGCATGAAATTAAACTGACACATCAAAATGTGAGGTATTGCTTTGTTTCCATCAAATAAAAAACTACTCCACTTTTAGGAAATGGAGATAGGAGGAGGAGAGAGAACCATTGATACATTTTAAAATGAATATTTTAAATCGTGGATGCTGATTGATTTATACAGGTTTTCAAGAATGATAAAATACACATTCACAATATAAAACAGCCTCATACATTATTGCGTAAAATAATTAAAACAAAAATTAAAGGATCACTTCAAGTGTGATTTTCTCTAAAACCATGTAACTGCACCCATGTTTGTCTGAATGGATGTTTTACAGGAATGGATGAATACAGACAAATCCAATTTTCACTTCCTGTCGTATGTGGGCTGACAGAATGGCACAGGTTAATGGAATCGCAGCTTTTAATGGTACTAAACTTCATTAAAATCAATAGATTTGTGCTGAAAGAAAATGAAAGCATTGACTCAGTGTATCGACCATTTTTGTGCCACTGTTTTTTAATTTACTGCAGTTTGCTGAGTCTGTGGGAAAGAAGTCTGAACATAATGAGATTATAGCAACGTAATTTATCCCACCGCTAACTCACATTGGCGCCGTACACAAAAGCTGCACTAATAAAGGCTGTACAATATGCATACATGCTATGTGAGGGGTTTTTCCTGTCATTGACTCTTCCAGCACAAACACACTCACTCACAGTCGGCTATGGCGCTCCAAACAGTCATGATAAAATTCCATCTACTCTGCAATACTGATGCAATTTTGCCTTTCTAATGCAATGGATGTGTGTCTATTTCGCTTTGTCAGTCATACTTGCACAATTTCATATGTGCAAAAGTGGACAAACAGTACATAGTGGTAAGGAGAGTAAAAACTGGCATTTGCGAGAAATTTCGTTTTTGTCAGCTGGCCAATAACTTTATCAGGAACTCATAATACACAGTTTGAATTGGACCTTTATGAACAATAGTCTGACACTCACTGATGTAAGTGACATGTGCAAAATCAAAGACAATACAAAATGTCTACTAAAGAAAACATCTTTCATGACTCATGTTTCTTTTAACAGTGGATGATTTACCAACAGAAGTTTATCTAGGGTGTGGAAATACCTTCTTTTTTCCCCTCCAGAGCTCATGTGGGAACAAGAAGGTGGACTATTCCTTGTACTAAGCAACCAAAATGAAAATATGGGGAACAAAATCACAATATGTACAGTTACTAAAGAAACTGTCTCAGCTTGCAGTGTCAAAATTACCATTGGTGTTTGTCCTAAGAACCTAAAATATATTTTTCAATAAAAATAATGGAAAAGTAATGAAATGTAAAACACTTTTACAGTTGTTACGAAATATACATTTTCTGAAATCGTTTTTAGCTCAGCACCAATGGGAGTTGAATGAAAATCATACATTTTTGACCCTGGTCACAGGTTTTGGAAAAATGTCAAAGAGTTTTCTTTTTTTATGCACATGATCAGAATAACTACAAAAAATTAACCTGTTTAAAAACAGATGCACTTATGTTATAAACGCCGAAATTACATTAAAGTCGCTAAGAAACGGAAGCTTTCACTGGACGACCAAGTCATGACACGGATTAAAAATGACATTTAAAAAAAAATGAAACATGCATAGAGGAATTGTTCACAGAAAAGATCTATAACATGCATTTAGAATATAGAGTTAATTTTCATTTAATGCCGACTTTACTAAGAAACATGACGAAAGAGGTCTACTCATGTACATTGCATAATTTTGCACTGCCATCACACATTGAAACTCAAAATCCAAGTAGTTTGTCATCTGATCACTGAATTGCTTATCAGCTACCTGAATTTCAACACCATGAAACCTAATGCAGTACAGAAATCTGAGAACGAGTACACACACACACACACACACACACACACACACACAGACAGGTCTATTCAGCCGTGCCATGATCTTGTGCCTGCTTGACTTATTCTGATGAAACACACTCTTCCTCTAACACAAGATGTAAGGAATAAGATGATTTCGTCACAGTTGGGATGAGTGTCACTCTATTAAACAAAATCCATCTATCCTAAATGAACAATAGAGTCTCTCTTATTTCACCTTTCTCATTTGACTGAATTATTAAGAATTATGAAGTTGACGGAGTGTGTGAAACTGAGAGGGTCTTTAAGTCACGCTCCACTTCACAAACTGTGTCCCTTAAAATCATTGTCAGTGGTGAGGACGGCCTGTTGCGTAAGAGAGACTCTGAGACACGAAGCTGGACAGAGAGCTGAATGTCTTCTTTTTTTTGTTGAGTTTTCTTTGACTGTTTAGACAGGGAACATCATTAGGATTTTAATCGTTTAAATCGTCCAGACTAAAGATAACACTTGTAATGCAATTTATTCAAATGGATGGATTACCTATTCTGACAATTAAAAATAGATTCATGACAAACAAAAAAGGCAAAAGGCCTAAAAATGGCAAATCAGGAGAGCAGCGTGTTCAGGTGATGTTAAGTATAGTATTGTCACTATTTCTGCAGTATATAGTAGAGCTTTTTTTTTTCAAATCATGGCTTTTCAGTAACAGCTGCGATTTAATGAATAAATACATTTGCTCAGTGTTTCAGAGTGAAGCTCTGCACTGTGCTCATTTACACATGAGCAGCTCATGTGTTTTCAGTATCTCAAATCAGCTCTAGTCTGTTCACAGTTAATGCAGTTCCACACAAACTATCTGTGCATGTGCTCTTAATCTGAGCCACTTATAATGTCCGTTTGGAACGCAATATGCTCCTACCATCTTCCCAAATTAGTAATGAGAATCTTATAAACCACCTGATCCCTTTCCACCAAAATAAATGCTTAGTGCAGGGGTCCCCAAACTTGGTGCTTGCCAGCAGATTTTAGCCATAACTTCCCTCAACATACCTGCCTGGAAATTTCTAGTATTTTAAATTTCTAGTATCTACTTAATCTTCTTTTTCACCATTGTGACAAAATTAAAGTAATATCTTTAATGGACTATCAAATTCAGACATTTACACAAAATTGGATTAAAAATGCAAAATTAGTTTCCAACTGACAAAGGGTCATGAGACAACAATGCATTGCGGCATGCTATGTAAAGTATTAGACTACTGTGTGAAATGTTTATCATTCCAAATGCATTCTATTTCACATACTAATTAAAAAGTAGGCTGCATGCAGTGTATACTGCTCAGTGCTCCATAAGCTCGACATAACCAGAGAAAAGCTATAGTAAATCAATTGCTTTTCCTCAATTCCCAGACCGCAGAGACACGAGTCCCCGACCGCTCCAGACTATAATGGGTTCCCATGACAACGGCTTTTGTGAGCAGTTCCCCTGTAGAGTTCAATGGAACAAATTGATGAATAAATGGGGGGCGGAAGTTAAGAGAGGGAAAACAGGAAATCACAACCTTTCAAATCCATTTGACATGAGCAGGCCCCTCTCCTCCTGCACAACCAGGAAAAACAACTGCAGAAAACCACCGCGTTCCCCTCTTTCTCCCTTACTAATTGCACTAAAACACAAGGAAGCTAAAAGCCGGATCATTAGCATAGCATTTTTCATAACAACAACTGAGAGCCTGCAGGTGCTGTGTATTTCCCACACACATTTTGTCATTCAGTACATGATTAGGAAATGAGATAGTCTCTTTGATCCATGGCAACGTTTATTAGTTCACAACAGCAGGATGGCAGTGATAAACATTATGCCTTACACAAAGAACTGTGACAAAACCTCTATCAACCCAAAACATTTTCATTCTCCTTTAAATCCAAAAGCCGTATTATAGGACTGTTTTCCTGTCCACATGAATATGAGGCAGCTCGAGACCATGATCTACTACCACATACTTCTGTCTGTCCCACATGCTGACATTTGAGATGATGGCAAGTACTAAAAGAGCCACACTTTTGTAGAATCTTTTTTACCGTTTATAATGTTAGCCACGGTATCTTGGAACAAAAACATGAAGATTTTATCGTTATTTATGTTTTATAGGCCATTTTTGCAATCTCTCTTGCAATCTCTCATGCTTCTAATGGTGCATATACACTTAAATCAGTCATACACATACATACACAGGTGCATGCAGCTTCTCTGCCTGCCAGGTACTGCTGCTTGCATCTGTCAGCAAACCACTGTTGTCATTTTACCAGTACGGACAAAATTTTTCACATATTGGGCTCATCCTGTGCTTGGATTACTTATTCAGGGAAAAGTTTTGGCATATAGCAGCATTTGCCTCTAGCTTTCTCACACTCAAGAAGAGTGACATATGCTTCTGTCCACCCGTGAGTGGGACAGTTCTTTTACATGCTTATCAGGCCTGAGTGTTAATTAGAGCTGGGAATCGCTTAATTAAACATGAAGCCCATGAGGGAAAAGCAGATATGAGTGTGATCTAGAACAGAGAAGTAATGAGTGGAAATACTTCAGTAAGAATAGAGGGATAGTCAAAAAGGAAGTGAGAATGTGAATTAAAGAATCATCTTAATTAGATGACTTTAGATTGACATACAGAGCCGTCTGCTCTCTAATTGTTCTCGCTGTACATTGATGTCATACACCGACCACTTCAAGTTGAACACACTTAAAGTGCCTCTATTATGCTATTTTAAGGCTCCTAATTTTGTTTTGGAGGTCTCCTACAACAGGTTTACATGCATCAAAGGTCAAAAAACAGTTTCATTCTCTCATAATATACATTGCACATCACCACATTGTTCAATGATTCTTAAACGACTCGTCGGATGAATCAGTCTCTTTAAATCCCTCCTTTCCGCGAGCTACTCTGCTCTGATTGGCCAGATGGCCTAATCTGCTGTGATTGGTCAACCGCGTACAGCGCACGTTGGAACCAACACGCCAATTACCATAACTGAACTTAAGCTCCGGAGGCTTCCTAAAGCTCAGCGATTGTACACACTGTACAGACGGTAGCCTAACGATAACGTTGATTTTACGATGATGAAACATTGGAAGAACTAGTCATTCAACCCGACCCTCCATCGCAAGGACGACTTGAGCAGGACTTTCTTAGTGATACTCTACTCAGTTTGAGGTACATTATGAGATGTTGCATCTGTAATTCCTCACCATCAGCATTAACAAGTGTATGTCCATCAACAAACCTATTTTTCTAATTTATTGTAGTGCACATGCAGGAACTGTATCAATAAAGGTGCATACGTTAGCCGAACACTAACCTGAATGACTGATGTAAGATAATTGTTTGTAAAACAAATCTTGCTCCATCCTTTATCTTTACTCACAGTAGTAAGAACGACAGACAATCTGCATCAATAGACACAGTTTTTAGTAATAGTGGCCCACAGCTGCTTAGCAGAAGTATTTCAGTAAGACAGTAATAACGTGAGTTAGCCGGTTAGCCGGATAATTTAACAATGTAAAACACAAAACGACATATTTTTAAACAGCCGGTAGAAAATATATACAGGTTGTGATTTTGAGGAGCACGTTGGTCAAAATAAACTAATATTTCAAGATCAAGTTTTTTGCGTATCCTTTGTTGAACTCTGAGATTTAAGAAGCAGTTTGAGGGCTGGTCAAATTGTTCGCGGGTGGACAACGTACAACATAGATGGGCATTATGCAAATGTCTTTTCTAGTGATGTAGAACCGTACCGCAAACAACTCGTCAAGGTCGTTCTGCAAGCAATCACATCATTACTGCATGGCACAAGCTGATTGGCCAATGAGATTGCTTGCTCAACATTTAAATAGTATGGTTCATCGTTTGCTGTAAATTAGTCCTGCAGTGCACTATCAGAGTTTCTATGAAACTCCTCCGCCTCCCCCAGCTCCACCTGCCTAGATCTGTTACATGCTCACTGCAGCGTGTCTGTATCTATAGTAGCAAGTCCATATTTGCTCTTCGGATTTTCAGCGTCATTACTCCAGTCTTCAGTGTCACATGATTCTTCAGAAAGAAAGATCTGAAAAAAAACATACATTTACCCACCCATAGACCCTCCCCTCGACGAAATTGTTGAAAGTGGACAAAAGAGACGGATTAAAATACCAGGTGTAAACGGGTATGTATGTCTCCCTCATCCACTTTGATCCGATCAACCAAAATGCATATTAATACCAGGTTTAAACAGGGCCTGAGATGCATTGTAGAACAAAGGCATAAAGGTAATTTGGGATGAGGAACACTGTGACCTTCCATCTCTTTCCATTACACCTTCTACATGAACACATTATTAATGGGGTTGGGTATGAGAGGTCCATTCTGCCTCTTTCTTTGGATTTTGAGAGTTTAATCTCTAAGCTTCTGTTGTGTGCAAACTCTTCACAAAAAAAGCCTTGGGGCCACCACAGCAGAGGGCACCTCCCTTTTTCTCTCGTTTATCCCTTCTTCCTTGAGTGCACTCCAGTACCACTGTGTCCGAATATCAAAATATCAATGATCACAACATTCAAATTGAAAAATCGAATAATTAATTAAAACACTGTTGACCTGATCAGTCATCCCATGAATATAACAGGGTGTAGACATGTGAATTCATGTTAACAATCAGTCATCACTGAGGCTATGTTTACACGGAAACGATCTGAAGAGAAAACGCAAAAGTGGCGTTGCGTTATCACTTTTTATTCTGCGTTTAGACGAGCGTTATGGTTGGGAAATCCGCGTGCATATGGTGACGCAAAAGTGTGTGAAATTCGATGTAGTATGCACTCCAGGCGGCTAGGTGGCAATGTGAAGCACTGCCACACAACAACACCAATATCTTAATATATTTTTTACAACTGCTGAAAAGATTCTTGTATGTTTTTCAGAGCTGCTAGGGCAACTTGAAGGTCCGACGTATGGAAATAATCTGACATGTTGGTTGTTATTTTCCAGTACTGGCGCATGCATGTGACATAAACGCGTACGCGACGAGAGCCACCGTGAGCAGATTCGCGTTTTTACCATTTAGACGGGAACGCGACGGTGGAGCGTTTTTAAGATTTCCACTCTGGAGGGTGGTTTCACTTTTTTGCGTTTTTAAGCTCCCAAAACGCCGTTGCCGTGTAAATGAAAGGCACATCCGATAAAATATTTTTACGTTTTCACCCGGAATCGTTCTCGTGTAAACGGGGCCTTAAAATGGTGCGTTTTGAGCCATTTGGTGAAGTTGAAAAAAAGGTGGTGAATCACACCTGTACTGAGTATGAGGTAATTGCTCCCAGGTGTGGGCCAATCAAATCTAACTATAGCAGCTTGTTTCTCATTAACACCACTGACACAGCAATCAAAGGCAGTCACGGCATGTCTTACATTGGGGATATATCCAGAAAACAGAACATTTGTCTGTAGCCTAAGAGGTAAAATTGACAAATATCACATAAAAAGTTATTTAAAAACATTTAGATTTACAAAAATGATAATTTCTTGCTTGCTTTCTTGCGTTTTAATGAGAGCTGACTATAAACCGGTTTAGAAGCAGCCTAAAGTAATCGTCCCCTTCATCTTTGACTTGTCCTAGATACCAAAAAGCTTTGGATAGAGTATCTGTCCTTGTTTTCTGCATGAAAGAGAGTACAGGAGATATCCAGCTCCCCACAGCCACATAAACTGGTCTTTGTCTTTGTATCTGGTCCTCCCCTTTCAGAGGGATTCAATCAGGGAGCCCATGCGCTCGTTAGAGAGAATAGCTAGCACTTGACGCTCATTAGCGTGTCAGATTGCCAGCCGCATGTGCTCTGGCACATGAAAACACTCCAAACATTCCTCTCATTGCACACTTTGTTCTCTCATTTGTATTAAGAACGATATTTGGCATTCAGAAAGGGACGCAGAATCTGTGGAAAAAAACGAAATAGGTCAAATTCCTCAGTTTATATCCATAACTAAGGATGAAAATATACGGGTAACATTTGTAGTTTTGTAGAGATCTGAATAGTCTATTCTTCATTTTTGCATTCCCAGACAGTCTGTACTAGTCCTGAACTAGAACACATCACAAACTCAATTAAATTTTCTTTTCAATTTGCAGCCAAATATATCAGGAGAACCTCTCAAATCCTTAGAGGCTATATTCCAAATCCGAGAGAGAGAGAGAATGAGCAGGGTAAAATATAATGGACAAATAACACACAACAGTACTATATCATGGGAGGGAGGTCTATGATACTTGGAGAAAGCTATTCATAAGCATTTCCATTCATCTCAATGGCAGTTGTTTGGCTGGACCAAGATTACCCTGTAGGCAGGAGATTTGAAATCGGCCATCTTTGTTCATGAGCGCTCAATTTTGCAGCCAGGCTGTTTTGAGCTATTAATGTTTCATGACAAGGCTGGTAAACCTTATTCTACATTATAATGAAATATTATCGATTTTTATGCGTAAATGTCAAAATACACATAATTTTCAAGGGTCATCAATGGAGAAAGATGCCATAGAGGCTGTAGTTAAGGTATCTTCCAAGGAGCAAACAGTGCCATTGTAACAAACCCCTTAGGGAGACGTCTTATTTATTTAGTTTTTCTGTGGTCCACTAACTTATATCAAGTACAAAATTAGATCTTTGATGCAGAGAAGTCATTGACCATTAGATGCACATTGAGATGGCTACAGAGATGGTGATGGGTGTAGAATATAATGCTCAGAAGGAAACGTTTCGTTAGCTATTGAAAATCATTATTAGATTATTGTAATAGTCAAGCATTTAGACGGTCATTATGGAACAACAGTCACTAATCTAGAGCGCATCTGTTTCAATAGGCAACAGACATATAAACCAGATTATTTGTCCAAGAGCTGTGTAATTAGATTGTTAGGCATTTAATGGCTTGTTAATCAATCCCTTAGATAATGGCCAGTAGTACATAAATATAAATACATTTCACCTCAATTGGTATTGAATGGTATGTTGCTAAATTCCACTGAACTGCTCTAGCTGAACAAATATAGTATAAATTCAGTATGATAGAATGATGATTCAGTAGTATGCATGCTGCATAAGGAGTTCTATTGTAAATGAAGGCAAGCAGTATGTGTAGGTGTCCACAAGCAGATAACACTCTGAATCCCACAATGCAATGCACTATGCTTTTACACCCTGGAGCAGATTTTCAAAGGGCATTTTTTATATAAATACTATAAACTAACACATCCATTTTGCATTTTAACAAATACAAAATTGTGACATTTTTGTCACTTTCTGTGTTTTTTTCCCAAGCCCCTATTCATTTCTGATTGTATACTGTGCAGTATGCAGTAAGCACTACGATAGCACTCTATTCTAAATAGAGCTGCAGTTTTGCCGGCCAAATCACCTCAGGTTATTGGTCTAGACAGATTACATCGATAAGGTGGACAGGTCACTGGGCTGCAGTAATAAAACCATTTTGCTGAAGAGAATCGCTGAAAGTTTAATTCTGATGTGATTAAGTGATCAATCTCAATCCCAGCTCACTTCTTAAGCCATTATATATAAAACAGAAGATCCTAACTACAATCACACTTCATAAGCTTCTCCAAAAGCAATTTAAGAGCTGTAATGAATGAACCTATCATATTTTAAGATGACTTATAAATCTAACCACAGTATTCCCATTTTTAAATGTGCTGAGTCTGCAGCTTCCAACAAGCCATAGTGAATAACTCTTTAACAGATCAGTGAGGTGTATATACAGACACAGATGAATATTGATAGTTAGTCTTGTGCAAATGCAATGAAGCGAGGACTGTTATCCATGCTCTATATAAATCAATGCACCAGAGTGCATGCACACACTCAGTGTGTGTGAGTGTCATGAAAGTGGAAGATTGCTGGTTGAACCAAATGAAGTTCACGGGACATGACGTTCCCAAGAGCCTGGATGTGAGGAGACAGGTCTTATATAAGATCTGTCTCATACACAAAATCAAAGCAATAGCTTACTGATCTGATTAGGAAGAAAGCGGAAGATCAGAGATCTAACCAATTAGCTTCACCTAAGAGACCTTTGAATTCGATCAGACGGCAGGAAGCGCTAGTTGTGTTGTGTAATGATGTAAAGGCCTTGTATGTGTGAAGAAGAAATCTGTTAAACGGCAAGAACTCATCTTCTACACAAACATTTTGTTTGTCTTTTTAACACATCTCGCACAATATAAAGAATACAAATATTTTTTTGTGCTCAAGATTGCATTGTTGAATACACATACAAATTAAATTAACTTCTAATTTAATTAACCTTGCATTGAATAATATGGATTTTTTTTCATAATCCATGGCAATGCAAATACATTTCGTTTAACCTCATTCCTGGGAAAGACCAGTAGACGGGAGCTATAGTATACATTACACAATTGAAATAGCACTGCGGATCAATACAAGCTCTCTGTGAGAAAATCCCACTCACACAATTGTTAGAAATATCTGTGGCACAAACACACTTAGTTTCAATTGATTCTAAATCTTATAAAGCTGCTATTTGTGGTCATAATATTATATCAGAAACATAACTAAATACAAAAAAGTCTTATTTATGGCCCTATGATTCCTGCAATGCAGAAAACACAGATGGAATCCAGTCTTAAAATTAAAATGTACTGTATAACTCGGCATGGCACGTAATTTGGCAAAATTTGGATGAATACATAAAAAGTAGGGCTGTACACTTCATCAAATCGTGATATGAACTAGTGCAGGGGTTGGCATCGGACGTATACATTTTAAATGCTGACATGAAGAAGGATAATCACTGGCACGTGAAAATAGCTATTGTAATTGTATTTATTTAATTTAAATAAAGTCTCTCAAACTTGCATGCGGAAATTTTGAGGTAAGCATTCCTCGTAGTACAACAGGCTGTGTGAATAAGTTAGGTACTATGAATACTATCAAAGTGTGAGATTTTACCATTCGACAAACCATTCGCGCGACAAGTGATTATCTTTCCGCGTGCCATCAGTGTTTGTGAATATGAAACCACAAAATATAAAGTCTGCATGTTCAGTGTGTGTCTGACTGTCTGTGTGAAAGAGCAGCGCAATTTTGTCTACTAAACATTCTTAAGCATAGACACACAGAAAATCAAAGGTCTTCACTACAACCCACCAAAATGAAATTTCAGTTAACCTTTAATCTATTACTATTGTACAGTACAATGTACTTCTCAAAGTAATAGTAACAATAATAATTAGTTTATTAAAAGAATATTTTTTTAAGGAATATAAAAAAATATGCCATCAAACAATAATAAGTATAAATAAAATAAAAAGTATTCAAACAAGTTAGTATGTACTTATGTAGATTATGTTTCAGGCCTACAAACAGACTGACACAGTAGGGAATAAGTGTTGTCCATAAACCTGACAGATCTAATCTTGTCCGACATGCTAAACTTCTTTCAAACAGCTGATCTCAGCTGGTTTCTATAGTCACAATCTTAATACATGACATGGTGCTCACCTAATGCAGTTTGTGTGGATTTGTATCCAGGAGACAACACTATTAGACCACCATTAGAAGCAGAAATAGAACAGCCAGTTGCTTTACACAAGGTGTGTGCTTGTGTGTTTTGTGTGTGTGCATGGGTTTTATAAATGGCCTACATGCACTGCAGCATTGTCACTATCAAATCTAATAACCTCCAGCCTTAGTGCTCAAGAGCGTGTGTGTGTGTGTGCGTGTGTGTGTGTGTGTGTGTGTGTGTGTGTGTGTGTGTGTGTGTGTGTGTGTGTGTGTGTGTGTGTGTGTGTGTGTGTGTGTGTGTGTGTGTGACTTAAGGGTCCAGACATCAATCAAACGCACATTTCCCTTTCTGCGTTTTCTTTGTCTGTCAGTTCTGCATAGTGCTGAGCTCAATAAAAAAGAGCTTGCCGCAAACTCGCTCCCTACCAACATCATCTTTTTGTTTGTTTTGTCTGTGCCATTTGTTCAATCGTGTAATTCTCCATTGGAAGCAGTTGGAGATTACAAGCTCTCTGTCTGAAGTGTACAAACATCCACAGGCATACAGAGCTAATAGGTGTTCGTGTGACATCAGAGCACTGGGTTTAAGACGGATAATGGCCTCTCATTTAGAAGTGCACACCCGAATCCCACTGCAGTGACATAGATGTCAAATCAAGTAAGCACTGACATCCCGGACCTTTTTAGAAATCCCCTTTTATCCCTGACCAACACGTTCCGCTGGAACGACATTCAAATGTGACATTCAAAAATAGCTCTTATCCATTTAACGGCTCAAAAAGAGGAAGATATGATGAATGAAAAACAACAACAGTCATAGAGAGGTGTGTGTTAGACCAGTCAATCCTTTGAGTCCTGTGTGTGAACTTGAGAAGCACAGATATCAGACACACATCTGCTCTTGCATTTAGTTTGCATAAAGCTGTAGGTTTGTATGACAAGCCAGAAAATATGTGAAAACTTGTTTTAGCTGGTTTGTTTAGATGGTTTATATGGCTGCAGTCTAACATATATAGTGAAGTCTGGGCCTGTGTGCATGAATGTGTGTGTTCATGTGAACTGAGTCTTGCGTGTCTTGTGTAGTATGTTACATTTTTCATGCAGACTTTTACTAGAGCATGAAATCACCTGTCAATTCCTGAGGAGAGAACATGTATCTGTATCTGGATGTATGTCAGATTAATCCATGGTTTGGTTGGACTTCTTTAATGTAGGAACAGTGAAGATGAAAAAGTAATATTGGTGTTTGCTAAGGTAATCATCATTTTTTCTAATGCTTTTACTCATTTATTAAGAATTTGGATCAAATAAAAGATGGTAAACAATGCAAATAATGCATTCTCATTTATTTGAGAGTGTCCGAAAACATTTAATTCAGTATATTTTTTATAAAGTATATTATTTCCATAACAAGTACTCTTCTTTTAAGTACTCATTTCAAAAAGTACCTCTTGGTTTTTGAGAAGAAGAAAATAATATCTAGGCCACATGTGTACAATCTGTGCATGAGTGTAAATGTGTGTGCTTCTTACTTTTATTCTCTATTGTTCCCATCATATTCCAAATCTAGTCAAAACCTCTAATGCCATGTGCTTTGATGCTGCTGTATACACAGGTCAGACCGTACAATAGAGCGACACACAACAAACACAGCTGCCAGACAGACTCAAGATATCACAACCAGCAGCTATTGTGCCTCCATTTAACTCTCCTTTGTGTTATTGTAAATATTTTTATCTTCAATGATCTATAAAAGGTTTGAGAACATTCACTTTATTATGACTGTGTATTGTGTGTTCATGAATCTGATTCACTGCATTGAATCAAATAGAGAGAAAGGGGCAGTTAGAAATACAACACTATAACCGCAATAAACAAGCCCTATAATGTAAAATGGTACATACCAGGGTTATTGGACCATTTATGTACCATAGTATTCTTCAAAGTACCTTGGAGTACCATGTAAATACCATTGTACATGAATATAGTGATCATTCACATTCAGTACCATCAGGGTACTACAGGCACATTCCTTTTCTGAAAAGTAAATAGATTTGTCTTGAAATGACAAGGCACGTCTATCTAGAAACGGTTTCTTATAAAAGCTCACAGTGCTGTGTTTACTGACCTATGACTGTTCTCGTAATCGTCAAATACCCCGTGAGTCAGCGGGTCAGCGTTTCATTACTCTAGGTCTGAAAGAACAGAATCACATGGCCACCTGCAGAATCCCACATCATCCCTCAAACTTTCAGGAAGTTCTTGGAAAACTCTAAATATTCTAGAATGCTCAGAATTCCTCAAAATATTCCCATGCTTCTCCCTACACAGCAAGCAAGGATTTTAAAGTTTAAATAGCCCTGACGCATGACACTGTTCATCTCTGAGATAGTGTTCCTCATCTAGTGTTTGTTTCCATCAGAGAGCTGACACTGAGTTCACGAATGCAGCTCCAGACCCTGCACTTCCTTCCTTTCTCAGGGTTTCCCCCTCAGGACAAAACAAAGATACCAGTTTCCTGAAAAATATAAATAAAGATTCAGTCATCCTCATAGGACTGTTTCCTCTAGCACAGTCTAGAAAGGGTAAAGAACTGTAAATGAACAAACAAGCTCTCATTAATACATGCTGTTTGTGAGACACACTTGGCTCTGAATGATAAACTAACACATGAGCAGTGGATTTGAATACATACTTGGAGAAAGAAGTCAAACTTCTGTAGTAAAACTTCACTCCTATCCCAACCTCCTTTTCCTGCACTGAAGCCTATTAAACATCTATAAAACAGCCCCTCCACATAGAGGCCACCATCAGAAGGACATAAACACACACAAACACACCCTCTTACACTGCCAGCAGCAGGAGAACATGTGAACCTAATCACCCGTGAGACTTCACAGCAGCTGCAGCGCCGATCGATACTCGTTCTGTGTTAAATGAAGTATTGAGAGAGAGAGTTTGAGAAAAAGGGATGGAGAGCATACAGGAAGAACAAGCGTTTGTAGGAAAGGAAAAATATGATTTTTTTTGGGGTGGGGTTTTATCTAGGTTAAAAAAAAGCTCTAAATCAGCAAGCCTTTATTTTGAGTGTTTGTTTTTGTGTCAGGAAGGTCTTTTTGATGGTGATCTGATGACATCAGCGTGGCCCACATGCAGACTTGCCTTTCTCACACAACAGGCCCAAAAGTCACTTCAATGACAAAATGATTTGTGATTATAGCTGAGAAATACAAATTACAAATTTTCACAAGTTTCTTTTCTGTCCATTCTTCCTTGAATATCTTAAATTTACTGATAGCCTGTCCATCAAACATGGTGTTACAACCAAACAAATAAAAAATAATAAAAAACTATTTAAATCAAATATAATCATATGTGATGTGTCATGCAGAGACTACTAGGAATGTCCTTTTACTGTTTATCACCGTAAATTATCGTACAGGCAGTAAGACCAGTAAACAGGTTTTTACAGGGTGCCATTATTTTCATGAATATACTCATTTGGAGAAGACACAAGGAGATCTGTGCGCTTAAATGGTGTTGATCCATGTTTGATCCATGATCAATCGTTATCAGGACATTGATGAAGTGTATCAATTTTTTATTATTTATTCAGAAAAATAAATGAGACCTAAAATGAGCACATCTTTGTGGGAAATCGGTCCATTATACAGCTTAGCCGTCATTACACAAAAACATATATACAATAACTGACCAATCAAATCAAGTATTCCAGAGAGCTGTCCACTCAACCTTAATACATCTCTTTCATCCTATACTGTTAACTAAGGGTATGTCAGCGTGAGATATCATGTTCAGCCAGATCATCAGATCATCTTCTTTTACATGCAAACTTTCGTTTTTCCCTTTCGTCTGAAAAGCTTTACTAGCTCTAAAAGTTCAGTTAAGTATGAACTCTCGCTGTGTACCATAAGTGCCCGCTAGCTAAGAATTCAGGCCTCAACAACAGAGAGTGGCACGCATCCTGCCCTGGGCTTTCAGCCAATAAGAACGCAGAACAGACCTGTGGGCCGACCCATAGTGGTGCAGCCGAGCAAATCAGAGCACTGGCACTGACTATCACAGCGGTATACAACACCCAGTAAAATGATTCTCAAAGAAAAGAGTGAACCGAACAATGATGACCGTTGCTTCAAACAATAATGCTTTTATCACTTTATATCAGACGTAGCTAATAGAGCACAGACCAACCATTGAGCCAACGCAGGCCATCCAGCCAACCATCTATTACTCAGAAGACAAAGAAACATTTATTACCAAAAGAATGCAGGCCAAAATAGAGAATTAACCAAACACAAGGAGCATGCTTTATGTTCCTCCTCGTTAAACTGTCAGTAGAGAAAATCTAATGCTAAATTCATGTGCTCCCCTACCACCCTCAGTCCCACCCACCCGAGCTGACATTTACACAGAGAAAGTCAACAGATCAGGACGAGCGAAGGGCTCTCAGCTCCTGTCGTAACACACATAGAGCTTTGACTACAGCGGGGAGCTGCGCCTCAAGTTAAACGAAAGTGTCAACATCAAGAGTTCTGCCCCAAGCCAAATCAAGTACAACATAAACACTTTTCCTTTCTAAAAGCTTCCCAGGAGCTCCTAATGAAGCCTTTTCTGAAAATCCGAAACTAATTAATGATCCTATTTTTCCCCAATTACTAGCAACAGATCTCACACTAATTTCCCTTACTGAAGCTAAAATGGCCAAAAATTGATAGTTCCAACTCCAACTCCAATATGTGACTTGTGAACTACTGTATATTAGGGACTCACCAATATCAAAACATTTTGGCTGATAGCGATAACCGTTAATTCTTTATTTGAAAGCCGATAACTGATATATTGGTCGATAAATCTAAATCCAAGTTTTTATATAATTTTTGAGAGCCTGGCTACAAAAACAAAAATCTCACTATTAAATCCATGTCCCAAGCACACATTTATAATGTTCTCATTATTATTTTATGTAGCATATATGACAGATTTGCGCTGTACATGTTTTTTTAAGTGATTCCAATCATATTTTTAGCAATTCAAAACCATCATGGCACACAGTACACATCTGAAGTGTCTCAGCCGAAGGAAATAATCCATTATTTATCGGCTTTAATATGTCGGCCAAATTTATTTATCGGGCCGATAACGATAACATTAAAAATGAACATATATCGGCCAATACCAATATGGTGGCCAATATATCGTGCATTCCTACTGTATATTATTAGATGGTAAAAAATGGTTTATTGTGGTTATTATTATTATTTATTCTAAGGCATGCAACATTGTTTTTATCATGAATGATACCTCAAATCCTACGGTTTGTTGATGAAAAGTGTGCTTTTACATTTTATGTCATCAAACTTACGGATTTTGCATGCTGACCATGAAAAAAGCATGGTTGGATCTTTTCATTTGAGCCAGTATGTAGCCACCTAGCGACCAACCAGAACACCCTAGCAACCACCTAGCAATGCCCAATACCACACAGCAACACTCTAATAACCTCTCAGATGAACTTTAGCAACCACAAAGCGATGCCCTGGTAACCACCAAGACCACCCTAGAAGTAGCTTTCATTGGTTTCATATTGCATAACAACAGTTTTCCTTTGGTAAAACACGCAGCCGCTCATTGCATTTTCCACAAATTTGAGATTTGTCATCCTAGCATAGCTACAGTTCATTTGAAACACCCTGAACGTTTGTAGAATGATCCGTTGTCTCTCACCTCTCTGGCCTTCTCCATCTCAGCTTGCAGGACCTGCTTGGCCACCTCCAGATCCTGTAGTTTCACCCTCAGCTCCTCGTTCTCCTGCTCCAGACGAGATATCTTCTTCTCCACAGTGTCCAGCTCATTGTGCAGACGGATGGACACATCCTTCGCCACCTAAAACAACCACAACAGTTTTAAAATATGGTGTGTGGAAATTGAGATTATTCTTTTAAAAAAGGTATCTGCAAACTGCCTATGGTGACAATCTCACTAGGACAATCTTTTAGCTTTGCCAGTGAAAAGTATTGAAGATGGCTGATTCATACGTTTATGATTTATGTCCTCCTAAAGGTGGTGGAAAGCTCATTAAAAGCGGTTGATTGTAAAGCTGCACTAACTTTTAAGGAGGCAATTATCGGTGTTGGGCAAACAAAGAGAGAATTCGAACACATCTATACCACATGGTGTTTGGACCATTTTAGCAACACAAGCCCATTTTTCATTACTGACAATGTTTGTATGTTTCTAATAGAAGACATATAAAGGAAGGATGTAGGTTTGTGTGCGAGGAATGAAGAAAAGAGAAACCAGCAGTCACTGAAAGGGGTAAATAGGGACGGTGAGGGGGTATGAGGAGGAACACAGTCCCTGTTTGTGAGTTGTGCTTCTTGAGAGAGGGTTCTCCTCTCTCTCTGTCTGAACCACAGCCAGGGTGCAGCTGGGTACCCACAATGCTCCTCTGTACCAACACCACGCTCTAATTCATATCAGATCCCTCTATCTCTCATTCTTTCCATTTATTTATCTCACCAACAGCCTCTCTGCCTTGTTCCATCAATCTTTCCTTCAATTTCCTTGACGTAGCCAAACGTAGCAACACTACTAACTTGTTAGCTCGGTTGTTTTTAATTCAATGTTTTTTTTTTTTTCACCAAAATGTTGTGCTGTAGTGTTTTAGCTTTCCTGTAGCTCAAACAGTAGAGCGTTGGCACTTGCAACGCCAAGGTCATAGGGGTGTCGAAATTAATCGTTTCTACGATGCACCGCGATGCAGACGAGGACGATTCGTTATCGGTTCAGTAATAGACCATAACCGGTTATAGGCTAATGTACTGACGCTTTTCTGACGTCATTTATCGCGCATGTGCTTTGTCGCGGTAGCCGGTAGCATACACTGGCAGAGGGAGGCGAGACGCGAGTGCGAATTAAACATTCTTTCTTACATACATTTACATACATACATTACATGCGCATGCAAGTTACATGCGCTTCTTGAGGCACACACACGCAAGGTCTTGCTCTCTCCCTCTCTGCTGTGCGCGCGCTACACGGTTTGAACATACATTCACGTAGCCTTTCGGGAGAGTGGATACATTTCCCGGGACAAGTTATTAAAAGATAAATCGGGACAAACCGAGACAGATGGCAACCCTTCCGCACCCGATGGTCAAATTACAATTGTGTTGTTACGCGTGATTATAAATGGATGATCGTCTTCAACAGCGGACTCGGTGGCGGTTAATGCGCGCGTCTCCAGGGTAATATTATTCACTGATGAATGAGCGCTGCTTTTAAATTAACATTTCTTTAAAACAAAATTGATTTGACAGAATTTCATTTTCTTAATGGCATAAACAGGCTTTAGTCCCATTAAACTTAAACTGGAATGTCTCCGTTTTTGTCACTGCGACTTCCCGAATAGGCGAACACACACGCGCACACACACACACACACACACACACACATCACTTTTGAAGTAAAATTGAAAATTGAGGATGCGGTGCATCGCAATGCATCGCGATATCGAATTGAACCGAATCGATGACATGATAATCGTAATCGAACCGAACCGTGAGACCAGTGTAAGTTCACACCTCTACAAGGTCATGGGTTCGATTCCCAGGGAAAGCAAGAACTGATAAGAATGTAAATGTGTACCTTGAAATGCACTGTAAGTCGCTTTGGATAAAAGTGTCTGCCAAATGCATAAATGTAGTGTGAGGAAACTGTACAATGCTGTTTTGATGTTGCATTATATTGAAAATGCAATATGAATCACTTTTGGTTTTACTGTAAACATTCTAAAAAATTCACTGAATATGCACAGTATATTATTTTACAATATAAGGTGAAAATTATATTTAGAATATATAATATATACCTAGCAGAATAAGTGTTATTATGGTGGTTATGACTACATTTTTAAAATTCAATACGATTTTTGATTGAAAATTATATCAAAGATTCATACAGTTAAATATAAAGTTATCAAAACACAATCTTTTAATTTCTGAAACATTTATTTATTTAATTTCTGTTCTGTTCTTTTAAAATAAGTTTAAAAACAACCACATCTTTTAGTTCTTAAATGAGATTTATCCAGTATCAATATTTCTAAGAACAAACAGCCAAGCATCTGTCACAATTCTTAATAGAGTATAGTTTGTTTCTAAACCACAGGCCCAAGGTTTTATGGTAATTGGAGCGTCTGTATTGTCACACAAATGTTTTAATTATCAGAGCACCAAAAGTATCTGTTGGTCCCAGATTATTTGCATTCACTCCTCCCTCCATTCTGTCTAGACGCCACCCATCTGCCTTTGACTGACAATGTCACGGCCTGTTGTTGCTTTTACATGCAAAAAAAGATGGACACCTATAGATCAACAAGGAAAGGGGTAGTGAAGAACAGCAACGTCGTGTGTGTGTGTTCGGGGTTGTGCTAACAACAAACTGCCATATCTGCTGCACCATTTGACCAAACACTAATGAACACTAAGCAGTGTAATGACCCATCAAAGAATATTTGCATTGATTATGTGTGTGTGTGTGTGTGTGTGTGTGTGTGTGTGTGTGTGTGTGTGTGTGTGTCGCTCCTCTCTGATCCTGCTTTTCAGGATTGCTCCTCCTCTCTGCTGTGCAAACGGTCGTTTTAAATGACTTCCCTCCAGATCTGTATCTGGTTGTATCTGCGGGACAGATGCCCGGGCACATTCACACTGTAACCTCAACCTTACCCTACATAGAAAAAAACAAAACAAGCTGCCCTTCGGTTAACCTCTATAAACACACATGCAGCTCAGATGAGCCATATGAAGACAGTCCAAGGGCACCAAATTCGGTTGTTGAAAGAAACCCATTAACACAGTTGCTACTACATTTTTAAATGGATGGACACACTTTAAATGCATCTGCCAGTCCATTTCTGCTTCCACCCATATGTCACTCTCGAGATATTTTTACAAATTACCTGCCTTTGCAACCTAAAAGCGAGTAGTAGAGTCAGCATAAAATTGCATTTACAAACCATTTTACTTACATAATGTGATGCATTTCTGAGTAAAACTGGAAATTACTGAGATAAAATATAGGGCAAGTAAATGGAGTCTCCTGCTTTTCAATTTTTTAAATTGAAGTTATCTCAAATGTGTCTCCTCTAGATTTTCTCTGAGCTTCAGATCTGGGCTTTAAGTGGGGCTTTGTCTTGCTCCGTGGCTGTTTGAGTTGACTTTGACGTGTGAATGCAGCATATGGATGATTATGCATGTGCACTCCTCACATAGATGATAATGAAGGGAGAAGGCAGCCAGTAAGGATTCAGAGTCAGTTTTCCTGGAATCCCTAGAGTGGTGTGACCAAGAGGGGACCAAACCTGATTCACAATAAGATGTTCATTACTATGTGCCTCTTTCTCCCCTCTTATCTTCAGGATGCTGCTGCTAAGCTGATATCTAAACAGGAGAAGACCAAACTGACCAAACAGTATTTATTTGCTTATCAGCATCTGTCACCCTCCCTTCCTCTTTATTATTCTCATTGTGCCAAGAGGGTAATTTTATTGCTCAGAGGTTGCTATTTAAAAGCTCAGGACACTTAATCCATGTCTCATTAAGCTCAAAATACACTTTATGTTTTGCACATTCGCTAGGTTATACATACAGACGTAAATGTCATCCTCAGCATAAAAAAATTAACGTTTTGCTCTACAACGTATATTACACATTTTGAAGATATGTTGGGGTTTTTTTAAGTTTCTATAAGTGTGTGCAGTTTACGTTGTAGAACAAAATGTCCAAGTATCTGAGTTATGTATACAAACCTTATTTTAATTATCAATTGTAAAAACCCTATCATAAAAACCCATAGGAAAATCTGAAGGGAACCACTGGTGAATAAGTCTTCCCAGCTTTTGATTTCACTACTGCAGTACTCTATTACCAGTGCATTATGTCATAGAATTGAACATCTAACCAAGACATTTAACCAAAAATCCATTGACTTCAGGACGATGGAGCCGGAAGGGCTAAAATGTGATCTTGTTTCTGGGTTTTGGCCAACAAAAATACATCATCCCAGCACCGCTCTATTGGTTGGTCCAAAGGGTTGCATCACTAGCCCAGCCTGTTGTTTCACACTCAAAAGAAAGAAAACTGCAACAACAATAGACGGCCTGCAACTGTAGTTTAAAAGAGTACACAAACATTTTTTTGCTCATAATTGCAGTATACTTTAAAAGACTATTAGTTTTGCTGTACACATAGCTACACTATGCATTTGCATCAAAACGGAAGAATACTTTGGAATTTAACTCATTTAAGTATTAACTTATTAAGTATATTTAACTTTTTTAAATGTTGGGATGTAAATTAAACTAGCAGAGCTCAGATAATTTGGACTTTGATAAATGTGATACTTTCTTCTTGGAAGCAGGAGACTTACACAAACATCTTCCATTAAGTCTGAGCATGATCAGAAATATTTAATGATATCCATGCTACGATTTTAGCTCTTTTCCCCCCATTGATGGAAATTTCCATAATTTAGGAGACAACGCTTCCCCGCCATTGACGGAATTTTCCGGCTTTCCGTGTTCACATGTGAAGAAGAACCAGAAACAAGCGATGTCATATGAAAGCAGATGCTTATGTAAAATAACGCGATCCCCAACATTAAACAGCATATAAATCAAAACTGCCTATGTTACAGAATGAAATGTCGACCCAGGCTGAGGTATAGGGCTGTTCAAGCATTAGGGGTGTTGATGGACTCGATCTACTCCATCTATGTTTTGATCATCGTTCTGAATGCAATCTGGATGTAGTCTACTGATAAAAATGCGATTTTCTCAGCTTTTTTGCTTAAAATATTACTTTTTTATGAAACTTGCCCACATTCAAATGTGGATGAAAAAAAGAATGCATTAAGCTAGAATAAAACAGTTTTTTTTTTTTTAAAGCAGAGGCTCTGTTCTTTATTTGAATATATTGCATGTTTAGATATTCAACCTGCATACTGTATAACACGGGCACTGCTAATCGTTGATTAGAATGGGAGTAATACAATTTTAATGCACTAGATTATCGAAATTTAAGGAACAGAAGAGATCTCTTTTAGACCGTTTTTGTCTCCTACAGCTGTAATCATTGTCTCTGTTTCTCAGCTGTTGTTTTGCATGAGCACATGACTGGAGAAGAAGCTCAGATGGGTAACAGAGGGAATGAGGAAGCTACAGTACTTCTCCAAACCCTATTTAATAAGCCAGAGCAGCTGATGAGAAGGTGTGGAGCTGTTTTCCATCCTTCCCCTGACAGATCTGGGAGACGCTGCTCTCACTGGATGAGAAATGAGGCCTGAGCTTTAGAGAGCAGGAAATGGTGCAGGGATCTTACAAACATTCAAATCCTCCATCAACCCTTTTCACCCCTACCCCCTCCTGACCATGACATCATCACCCTCCCCCACGGTCCCGAGAGACCAGAGCAAGATGGGGAAATTTTGAACATGAGAAACTCTTTCATGACAGAGTAAGTCCAAGGGGAAAAAAACATTTGTCTTGCACAGCCTCTTGGTCAGAATATCACTGACCTCTGAATGAGGTTTATTCATTTGGAAACAACCGATAAATGGGTCATGTGCGTTAACATCTGGGCCTTAAAATGTTAAAGTATCACAGAAATCAAGGTTTTTACTTAACATTTAGAACATAATTAGTAATGTATTGGCCAGTAATAGTTCAGCATTTTGAGATAAATCAACCAGTAGATCCAAATCTACCAACAGTCTTGTCAATGGATAATAAACAATGCAATGCATAGATGATGTGTATTCTGAGTATTCCATTTTAGAATTTTCAAAATGTCATCATGGTTCTCCACAATGGCATGATTTTGGGGCAGTGGATTTCACATAATACAATATTTTTTAACTCAAATTATTATTTGAAGTCCAATAATTGATATATTTTGGTAAGTAAGCCAAATAACAGGCAGGATGATGTATAGTGAGTTGGCCTATCGCAAAATAACCCATGACTGGATGATATGCTTAACATCATGGTCCCTTTCGTTTAGTTTTACCGTCAGCTTTTTTCTGCTAGTTTTAGGTCATAATGTACAAAACAATCAGTAGAAACAAGATGAACATTGCAAAAATCCTCAAAGTCATTTTCACTAAAAGCAATAACTGATACGAAAATGTCAGCAGTTGTGTTTGTATCAAACGAGAGAGAGCATTGGTGTGAAACAAGAGACATGAAAGTTGGCTGAGCGGTCTGCCAAACAGCATTGCCTTGGATGATGGTGAATATTAGGAAATATCTGACCAATCAGTCATGAGTATATTGGTTTTATATAGGCCATCAGCCACTGTACAAATTAACTAATTACTGTAGCATGTGTTACACAACTATTCAAAGTACTGGATGTAGCACTAGTTATCTTCATCATAAGCCTGTCAGGGTACAAGAAAATCTGAGTTAGCACTTAGATCTACACAGTGCTTTGTTGCTTTGCTAAGCTGAACTTAAAGAAACAATGTTCTTCCTCATCAAAGCATATGTGTCTGTCACAGCGGTGGCAATGGAGTATTTCAACCAGTTGAATGCACAAGCGCTGCGAAGATCAGTGTAATTTGACCTGGCTGTGCCGGTAGCGTGGGGAGACAATTGACCCTGTGTTAGGAGACTCCTGTCAGCAGTTAAAGAATTCAGCAGAGGCCGCGATGTTTTCCTGCACACACCATCCCCCTCGCCTTGCCTCATCGATTGTGTGTTAAAACTTCTGATCCTTACCAGCTGTGTCCTCCTGAGTAGTCAAACTTAAGTATGTGACAATGTTACTTGTTTAAGACCACCATAGTCAGTCTCAATAGCGCAAAGAGCCACAGTATTTGCTTGGCAGAGGAAATCACTCTCCCTCCTTTTCCTTCCCTCTGTTACTGTATACACATCAGCCATTTAAAAGACGAATACAGACAGTGGCGATGGGAATGACATCATGGTTATTTCTCTTCCCTCTGACAGACCAGATAAAGGAAGTATTGTGTCCACAGCCATGTGAGACAGTTGCCTGCGTGACATGCAGGCTGAAGCATGATCTTACAGTCTACTGAAGACCTTTACATCATTGGATATTTATAAGATTCACTAATTCAGAGGTCCCTTGTGAAAAACAGCTTATGGAACTAATATACTTTAAAAGAATATGCTTGAGTGCAAACTGACTGTAATGATTTCAGACACTTAATTCCATGTTATTTACAATTAAATGAAAGTGTGTTAAAGTTCAATATGTCTTATTCAATACATAGTTTATATTAAAAAAAGTATTTAAGTACATTTTTATATGTAATTTCATAATTACTTCTACTGTTCTTGAAATGGTTCAAGTGTACTGTACAAGCATTTATGGTGAACTAAAATCTACTTTGATGTCTTTGAAACTCATGTATTTAAATATATTTGTAATTACACATTTGTAATGACGAGGTTGCAATTTAGCACATTTTAAATATATTAACTTTAAAATATATGAACTTCAACTGTGTGTTTAAATTTACTCTAAAGAAATTACAATCAAGTACTTTAAATGTGCTTTAGTTTGTTAGTCAATGCATCAAATTAAGTGTACTATTAAGCATGACAAAAGATTATTAAAACAATTTTTTGACGTTATTACAAAGTGCACTTTTTAAAATGTGAATGTGGACTCTCTTTAAGTACAATTAATTGGCTTTTTACTTATATATATAATATAATTAAATATAATATAGAAATATAATATAATCGCTTATATTACCTGCGAGTACAGTTTCTAAAAAACAAACTGTTAAGATTTGAAGTGCACTACAAGTACACAGTGAACAATTGACCACACTTCTTTTTCACAAGGGGTAGTTCAAATGCAAACTCAAGCAATCACAATCAGTTACCTAACAGAATATGATTGGTAGGTTTTATCTGTAATAAATGCCGTGCCGCACTAACCTTGACGTCTTGCTCCAGTGTGCGGATAAGCTCCCCGTCCACCTGTCCGGTCTGGGCCACGCGGATACTGCGTCTCTCTGCCTTCTTCAGGCGGTACTGCAGGATACGGCAGGTCTTGTTGGCCTGATCCAGCTGCTGTCTGAGCTCCTGGAGCTGATAAACATCCTCCTCCATGTACATGTCCCTCATCTCCAGCATCTCAGAGCGAAGCTCCTCCATTTCATCCTGATATACACACAAATAAACAATGCATCATTTTAGAAATCACTATGGATTTTGCAAGCTTTTTAAAAAAAATATTAGGTTTAGATGATAAAATATCTACCCAGGTAAGTCTGGACTGCCAGTGGCACCCTTTCAAAAATGCATATGATGCCCCTGACATATTATGAAGTGTGGTGTGAAAACCAATATATGCATCAAATTCATTATGCTGCAATATGATTTTCCTCGAGACCCTAAAGTTTGCATAATAGCGCGATGTTTACAAAGCACTAAACTCTAAACACAAATAAACTATTTATACCTCAAAGGGGTAAAAAATGCATCCCACTTTCAGAGGCTGATAGATGCTGTGGGCCACCGCGTGCTGTCACACATTTCCAGTGAATATAGGTCAACTACTGCAGCGCGCGTCACGTGCTCGGCGCGCGGATAAACAATGGAGTGAAAAGTGGGCGCGGGCGCAGTGGAATGCTGCAGCATCTGTACAAACAGCTGCATTACTCAAGCAACACGAGTGCAAGAGCAACTAAACACTAGCCTTTTTTATGCTGTTATATTAGGCATGTCAAATGAAAAAGATTTGGTTTCGTCATGGTCTTCTCACAGTTTATGAAAACCGAGACTACAAAGGAATCACTGTTCAGATCATAGTAATTCTGTGGAAAGGAACCCATCTAATAGTAAAAAAGGATCTTAAATATATGCCTTGCAACATGAATAAAATTAGTATTTCCAGTTTTAGGGGGAACACACTGGCATGTCTGCCTTAGGAACAATGATAATGATGGCAGTAATACAGTATTATACTGGTGACCCTCCAACTACTTTCCACCAAATACAATAATTCTTCAATTCTTCAAATGTTCTGAAAATAACCCATTTTCCATACCATTTTGGTTCTAGATGGTTATTTGGAGGTTTTGATGTTGCATTATGTTCTTGAGATCAGTGTTTTGGTTTTTGGCATCAGCCAAAGGACTAGAATAACATCCAAGTTGTAACCATAAACTGAGCAAAATGACATTTTGGTGGAAACAGTTGTTAACATGGTGCTGTATGACACCATTGTTGGTTTAACTTAAAAAAAGTAAGTTGCCTGGTTTCTTTAAAATTTTGAGTTAATTGAACTGAAAATTTTGAGTTAATACAATGAAGGAGATTGGTTTAATAAATAGAAACTCAAAATATTATGTTATCTGAACCACATTAATTATCTAAGTTGATTTGTGAGTTGTGATAACAAATCATGAAATATTTTTACTGCAGTGCTTTGATGTTTGATTTTACAATAATAAAATAATATAATCATTATCTTACCTTTAAATAATCATTTTCCGACCTGAGTTCCTCTATTTCCCTGATTAATTCCTCATGCATCCCGTCCATCAGCTCCTCAGTCAGGTCCGAAAACGCCAGGGATGTGCTGGCGAGCATCCTGCTGTCGAACGAGGTGAGCGAGCGCTCGTCGCCGGGAGAGACGCTCCCCTCTGCGGTCTCCATTCCCAGCGAGAGTCGCTCTTTCTCCACGCTGGTCTTGGTTTGGCCACTCTTGTCCAATAGTCCATGTTCTGCTGCCGATTTATCGCCTTCGATCCCCCCGCGACTGCTGGTCTCAGTGTCACTGCTGAGCGCGTCTGTGGAGACCTTGTTCTCCTCGGAGGCGCAGTCCGAGAGCTCAGAGCTGCTGTCGGTGGCTGAGAGTTTCCCCGGAGCACAGCCGGAGTCCCTGCTTAAATCATCCGATCCGATGCTGGCGTCCGAAACTTTTCTTCGAGCGCTTTTATTGGACTTCACGCTGCTCTTCTGAGCACCGGCCGCGGATAGCGCGGGCTTGCCGGTCGGTTTACTCTTCTCTGTTTTCTGTTCTTTCCCGGTAACCGGGCTGCGTCTGGACACGCGGCCGCCTAAATATATGGCTCCAGGTTTAACGCTCAGCGTCGGCGTGCCGATACCTCCACGGATTTTAGTGAGGGACCACCCGGGCACATCTTTGGGTCTTGCCGGAGACGGCGCCCGGTGTGTTTTCTTTTTCTCGTTAACTTGCAGCGGCTGCGCAGGCGGCTGTTCTTGTTCGCCGGAGCTGCTCTCCATTTTCTGCTTTTGCCTCTTCTCCTTCGACGAGACTAAATGCGTCGGGGAACCGGTGTCAACCTTTGTCTTGGTCATTCATTCCGTTTACAAGACACGAATGAAGCTGAAATTGTACCTCCACTCCCTTCAAAAACCAATAGTTGAACTGGTAAACGCTTCACACCAGATCAGCCGACATCAAAACCGTTGGAAATCCAAAAGAAAATGTGAGTGCTTGGATTGAGATGCTTCAATTCTCTCTTATTCACCACGTCTGCAAAATATTCTCCCGTGCGCGTCCTCAGTTGTGAACCGCGGCTTCTCCTCTGCTGAGTGTTAGTGAGCTTTAGTGAGGTTTCTTTCTTTCTCCCCGCCCCGATAGCGGCTCAGACCGTGACGAATGGAGAGCCTCGCTTGCAGAGCAGAGCACTACTGCCACCAACACACGGCGCGTGAACTCTTCATCGTTCATCCTTTTTTTTACAGTCTATGGTTCATCCCATTAACGATTAGAACGGGTGTTTTCCAAATATTCACTGTAAAAAAAAAATATGATCAAAAAGTTATGACAACATGTTTTTTTTTACATTGCTTTAACGTTTAATGTAGCCTAATTTAAGTGGAATTAACTCAATCAACCAAGTTGATTGTAAGGCAGCAACTTTTTTTACAGTAGCCTAGCTAAATTCTATTACAATAGTGAACTGAACTATTATAACAGTCCTTTGCGTTACCGAATCACTGATTCGGCGCAAAACACACTCCGACCAATTCCAATTCCCGAACGAATAACTGATGAGTCGACTCTTTTAAGTGAATCATTAAGATTCAAGTTTTGTCGGATTCCCGCTCGAATGTCTTTTATGAGTCGACTCTCTTTAGTGAATCTTGAACTGACAGCGCGACCAATGTACAGGTCCTTCTCAAAAAATTAGCATATTGTGATAAAGTTCATTATTTTCCATGATGTAATGATAAAAATTAAACTTTCATATATTTTAGATTCATTGCACACCAACTGAAATATGTCAGGTCTTTTATTGTTTTAATACTGATGATTTTGGCATAAAGCTCATGAAAACCCAAAATTTCTGTCTCAAAAAATTAGCATATCATGAAAAGGGTCTCTAAACGAGCTATTAACCTAATCATCTGAATAAACTAATTAACTCTAAACACCTGCAAAAGATTCCTGAGGCTTTTAAAAACTCCCAGCCTGTTTCATTACTCAAAACCGCAATCATGGCTAAGACTGCCGACCTGACTGCTGTCCAGAAGGCCATCATTGACACCCTCAAGCAAGAGGGTAAGACACAGAAATAAATTTCTGAACAAATAGGCTGTTCCCAGAGTGCTGTATCAAGGCACCTCAGTGGGAAGTCTGTGGGAAGGAAAAAGTGTGGCAAAAAACGCTGCACAACGAGAAGAGGTGACCGGACCCTGAGGAAGATTGTGGAGAAGGACCGATTCCAGACCTTGGGGGACCTGCGGAAGCAGTGGACTGAGTCTGGAGTAGAAACATCCAGAGCCACCGTGCACAGGCGTGTGCAGGAAATGGGCTACAGGTGCCGCATTCACCAGGTCAAGCCACTTTTGAACCAGAAACAGCGGCAGAAGCGCCTGACCTGGGCTACAGAGAAGCAGCACTGGACTGTTGCTCAGTTTTGCATGTCATTCGGAAATCAAGGTGCCAGAGTCTGGAGGAAGACTGGGGAGAAGGAAATGCCAAAATGCCTGAAGTCCAGTGTCAAGTACCCACAGTCAGTGATGGTCTGGGGTGCCATGTCAGCTGCTGGTGTTGGTCCACTGTGTTTTATCAAGGGCAGGGTCAGTGCAGCTAGCTATCAGGAGATTTTGGAGCACTTCATGCTTCCATCTGCTGAAAAGCTTTATGGAGATGAAGATTTCATTTTTCAGCACGACCTGGCACCTGCTCACAGTGCCAAAACCACTGGTAAATGGTTTACTGACCATGGTATTACTGTGCTCAATTGGCCTGCCAACTCTCCTGACCTGAACCCCATAGAGAATCTGTGGGATATTGTGAAGAGAAAGTTGAGAGACGCAAGACCCAACACTCTGGATGAGCTTAAGGCCGCTATCGAAGCATCCTGGGCCTCCATAACACCTCAGCAGTGCCACAGGCTGATTGCCTCCATGTCACGCCGCATTGAAGCAGTCATTTCTGCAAAAGGATTCCCGACCAATATTGACTATTGAGTGCATAACTGAACATAATTATTTGAAGGTTGACTTATTTTTATTTTTATTAAAAACACTTATTTTATTGGTCGGATGAAATATGCTAATTTTTTGAGACAGGAATTTTGGGTTTTCATGAGCTGTATGCCAAAATCATCAGTATTAAAACAATAAAAGACCTGAAATATTTCAGTTGGTGTGCAATGAATCTAAAATATATGAAAGTTAAATTTTTATCATTACATTATGGAAAATAATGAACTTTATCACAATATGCTAATTTTTTTAGAAGGACCTGTATATTCCCAAACAAATTATTATTATGAGCCAGCTGTTTTTTATGATGTAGCCTAATGAATAATTTTAGTGACTTCCCGAAATACAACATACTAGTATTGAGTCGAGTTTTATAAAGAATTAGTAGTAAGGGTTGTTTTAATCTTTAAAGTGATTTCACCCAAAAATGAAAATTCTATCATCATTTACTCACCCTCAAGTTGTTCCAAAACTGAGTTTCTTTCTTCTGTTGAACACGAGAAGATATTTTTTTAAGAGTATGGTAATCAAACAGTTGAATGTATCTATTGACTTCTATAGTAAGAAAAAAATACCAAGTCAATACCGTCAACTGTCGATCGACATTTCTCAAAATATCTTCTTTTAAAATGATGACAAAATTTAAATTTTAGGGTGAACTATCCCTTTAATTGTTTCATGTCTCCCCAACACAGTATGGCTAAACAATAATACAGTGTATTTCTATCTACAGTTTCAGCTAGCCTATTTATCTACTATCTTGGCTGATTCAGGAGATTCCAGGATTAGCTGTCATATTTTTGATATTTAGTGAATATTTCTCGGGCAACACTTTTTTTGTCTTGGCTACAAAAAAAGCTATTTATAATTTCCATCATTACTGCCTAAGAAAAAAAAAATCAATTACAGCCTATTTAACATAATTGACCTTTTGACCCCAGTATATTGGGTAAGCTGCACAATGGGAACCGTCTGTTTATTTATTTCTGATGTATGAAATACAGTTGGAGCCTATCTTCCACGACGTACTTTATTTGTATTAGCAATAATGCAATATTATTGGCTTTTGTATTAACGTATCCCGGTGGGGTTTTATAGCATTTATACTTTATTAAGTGTTTCAGAAGAAGCATTTATATTGTTTTTTGGCTCAAAATATTACATTTACTGAAATACAGCCCTTGTGACAACTAGCCCTGATCCACCCTGTATATCTTTTCTTCTGTGCTGAATACTGCTTGTCTACAGGAGTGGAAAGGGAGGCTGGAGGATGAGGCAGGAATGTGAGCACGGGTCACATGCACCAAAATTAGTCTGTAATGATTACTTTATTCAGAGACTGTGCTCCTGGCCCGAACACTAGAGCCTTAAGGGCCCCTTCTGGGACCCTCGCACAGGTGGTGCTCCCTGAACTTCACATAAGCCCACAGTTAATGGGTTTACCCAAGAACACCCTGCTAGAGACAGGACAGAGGAGCTGGTTGGGATCTGTGCTAACGGAGGCGTTCTCATTGCCGCATGAAAGAAGGGGATTTGTCCCAATCCTCCAGAGTCTTTGAGACAGAGAGGCTTCACTTGATCTTTTATTGATTGATTGATTCATGCACGGTTGGTTCATTCCTTTGCACATGCAGTGTTTTCTTTTTATGCAAGGCATTGTGATGTTTTATTAACAAACAGAGCAAATTACATTGTAAAATCTGTTGGGATAGATCCTGTAAGAAGAGCAAAATTGGCAATGCACATGTTGCCATTATTTGCACTGCTGTAAAACATATTTATAGTACAATTTCTGAATGGATAATGGAAAATTGACTGCGTTTATTTCCTGCAAGACAGCAATTATCTGTGCGGTGTTGAGACGTTTAGGGATTTTGTTACTGTTATGGCTGTCAGCAGCCTTGCCACACTAGACTGAGGAATGCAAAACCCACAGGGAGACAGAAAATATCTGCTGGATATCACGTATTCTACTTCATGGTGAGCTTCATTAATGTACAACAGTATTTTAGTCCCCTGTCCTATATACTTGGCCTAAATATCTGTGATAATGATACTAACAGGTTTGCTTGCTGTTGTTGCTCTGTCTCTGAGGAGGGAGGACTGGGACCCGCAGTCCTCTCGTCTCCATGTAATGGTTGTGGTGGCGACAATGACGAAAGTGGATCCTTGAGAAACTGAGAAGGTCTGATGAGAAACGGATCATCTGTACTGACTTTACATACACATAGTTTTACTTAAGAAATACTTTAAGAAAAAAAAGATCAATTATTAAAAATAATCGAATTATTTTTACTTCATTTTACTTTAATTTGATAATTATTTGAACTAAATGCGTTTTTTTATAAAAACAAGTAAAAGCATAGTAGTACAAAATTAAAGAACGTACTGTATCAATTTAATATTTGGTGTCCTAATAAAATTAAATTAAATAAAGCAGAAAACCCACAACATTTTCATGTTTTCTTTGTTGCGATTTTGTGTGTGCGCGCGTGCGTGCGGTTAGAATAGGTTCTAGGCTAATAAAATCAAGTTTCTTAGCTATTTCTGTTATAGAGTAGAACATTAATGTTCAGTGTGCATACAGCAATCATATCTTGACACGGGTGGATATTACAACATCTGTGTCAGAATAAATTAGAAAAAAGCAAATCATTCAACAGATCTTCTGTGTGTTAATTTAACCACTAGTGCCACCGCATGGCCACATTAAGCAAGCACAACACGATCATCACTTCAAAGGTTGAAGCAGTGGTAGAGGATAATAAAAACACAGACACCTTAACAAAGAAATTACCCTAGTCTTAAAATTTATTGTATATACTGTGTTATGCCAATAATGTTTTACATTTGCTTCCAGGTTTCACGTTACTTTTGTCTGACCGTGATATAAAGATTCACTTCACACAAACTGAGTCAGACTCATGCATCAGTGATGAGAGGGCAGTTCTTTCTATGCAAGCAGAAACAAAGCCATGTTGTAGAGGGTCAGTGGGTGTAATTGGCGTGTGTAATGCTGGATGAAAGAGTCCATTTTACTGTAGTCCAGTCTTTAGTCCTCTGAGATCTGTTGGAACAACACTGCAATAATTGTAACCCTGATGGCAGACAAATCGGCAGGGTGGTTTTTGATGAAAAGTTTATAATTTGCCTCTTCCACCATGTTTTATTGCTGACAGATGACTGAATGTGTGGCTTTAGGCTCTAGACAGCACAAATTTATCACATAACTGGACAATACAGTGTAATACAGTGTATTTTGGCCAATATGTCAAAGCGATTTCTGATTTCAACCTTTCAGGGCTCTTCCTCTTTGTCAGCATCAGAGGCTTCCAACACACACACACACACACACACACACACACACACACACACACACACACACACACACACACACACACACACACACACACACATTAAGGGCAATAAGGCAGTGAGGTCAATGCAGGTCAGCTGTCCTGCTGGGAACAGTGGTGTATATCAGTGACGTCTGCCTCATTATTAACAAGGGACATAAAACAAACAGAGCAAATTTATATTTTTAATGTACAAGCTTTTAATTACGTAATTAAGTAATTTTCATATTTGAGGATCATAGCATGCAAGCAGGTCTATTTTAACTGGCTCTTCTGTACTATTTTACATTTTTGTCAATGGCCTCTGGTAATGACTGATGAACCTTATGTTCCCACGCGGTGGTCCATTTCTTGGAATGAACATTATGCTAAAATGAAACAGGAATAGCCTGAAAGGTGGTTCATAGAACAGACTACAACACATGATAAGCAAGGCTGGCAGTTCGGTTCAATATCTTGATGTCAAGATAATGTGTAATAAATGACTGGAATGACCTCCTTAATTTTTTAAGTAAAATCAACTTGGATGTTTTAATCATTTCAACTTAAATTTACATTAAACTGACTTTAAAAAATGAATCTTGTAACATAAAAAGTTGACTTATTTTGATGAGTTAAAGCAATGTAAAGACATGTATTGTCATAACTAAGATCATATAATTTTTTTAAGCGATATATATATAATGAATTAAATTAAATTACATTAAACCAAACTTTTATATACGCTAGCTAGCATATGTGAAGCATACTTATTTATTGTGTTACAAATTTAGTCATTTAAAAGTAAGTATTGTTGAGTTTAATAGAGCAAAAGCTGCATGAAAAACACATTATTGTGCAACTACAATGCAAAAGGTCTTGCTCTGACGTAACCAGTCAGGCGACGAAATTCACGCAATATAATTGGCCAAGAGACACGTCAATCAAAACGCCCAATCGGTCTCTTCCGGCTGAGTGTCAGCTCTTCAGCGGCAGCAACAACAACAGCAGCAGCAGCAGCATCATCATCCCTGTCCGAGAGAAGCGAAATCCAGCCATCATCACAGGTACCCGATTGTCTTCTTTAAAAGTAGCTCTTCGGACTCTTTCACAGCAGCAACTAAGGTTTTAAAGCAATGCTTTCCAGCGGACGCAAAGCTCTCGAGCCGTTACTTAGTAAGTTTGGCAGTTAGCTGGAGCTTTAGCCTGTTAGCATCTATTTACAGACTCCGGCTGCTCCTCATAACATAGCGAGCTGCTGTCTACCTACACAACATTGTTGAGTGAACAGCGATCTGCTATCTACCTACAGAACATTGTTGAGTGAACAGCGATCACTGACAAAACCCAGTGATTTACCTATCTGAAACCAGAACAACCCCCCAAAATGCTGTCTAGATAGGCATCTCACTAGGATTTAGGACACAGCCCTGATTTGTGAGAGTGTCAGCTAGTGAATCTTCTGGTTTTGTTGTGAATTGTTGTGTAGCATTGTCTTTTGATTTAGAGTTTTAGAGATTGAAGCCTTTCGTGTTGAGTTTTAGGGCTGTTCAGCTGTCATTTCCCCAGCCTGTTTTATCATTAAAAGTAAACAGTGACTTTTTGTGAAGGCTTTGCTTTCCAGATATTTTCATCTGTTTGAGTGTGTTGTTAACATATTCTGCACCGACCGACATGAACGAGTTCGTGTTGTTCCCTGGGGCTTTATACACCAGCATGTTACACATCTGTAACAACTTGCTGATCTTCATTACAAAATTCTCGTTCGTTCTTTTCTATTTTCTATCTTTATTTACTTTTTTACATTTTCTTTTCAAATAAGAATGACTGGTTTTAGCCTGTGGATTTATCAAATGGTATGTGTGTATTAATGTTTGACGTATCTGAATTGTCATATTGGCTTTTAATTGCAGCTAGAGGGTTTTAATCTGCATTTCATAAAAATAAATGTCATAGAAGTCAGTGGCGTCATGCCCATTCAAAGTGAGGGGGCACGTGCCCAGATTTTTCCTCCCTGATATTTTTTTTTGTCACAACTTTATCCCTATTATGCTCCATAATTACCAGAGCCTATAACGACTCAAATGTATTCTTCTGGATGTATAATAAATCGGTCAGCATCAGCCTGCCCATTTTTCCTAATATGTTGTCTGTGTATATCAAATCTAGAGCGCTGAATCTTTGCTGTGTATGTTCAAACAACTCACTCGTCTCGCACGTTGAGCTGGCAATGTTTTACAGATAGTCTTGAAGTGGTAAGTGGGCAAAGCAACAAATCGGCATTGAATTAGTTATCGGATGATATTAAAAGGTAGTGGGATTATTTGTGGTTGACCTGGAAATTTTAACTTGATCAAAAAGTTATGGATTTGATATTAGCTGCGAATTCAGAGCATTAACTTAAGTTGTGTTAGTGTAACGTTATCGATAGCTAGCCTAGTCTAACCGTAAACTAGTTGGCTAACGTTACTGCCTGCCATACAAAGCCAATAAGCCATAGTAACGTTATCTGATCGGTTTTGAAACATCTGTTCTGTTTTGTCTTGTGTCAAAGTCTCCAGCTGGTTCAATTGTTTTCAGTTTCATAGAAACGAGGGTGTTAAATGTGTTGTAGGCTAACTGCAAAATCCAACCTAACGTTATCAAGGCATCGACTTGATGTTTCTCCCATAGACTGTTATTCACGGTACTTCACGGATCAGGCAGCTAATTCAAATGCAGTGAAAAAAGATAGGCTACCCGTTCGAAAGCTACAGCATATTTACAGATCGCTATGACCGTGATGTAGGCTTAGAGTGCACGAAAGTGTAGGAGGGTTGCTGCTAGCTCCGTTAAGGTATTTCTGTCCCTCCCAAACTCCATTGAAATGGTACGTTTAGCAGCCAGAATTAAAAAGTGTTCAGGGGGAGAAACCCCCTGACCCCTCCTAACATGATCCATATCACCCGTCAGAAAACAATTGCAACGTCTCAGATTGTGCCCCCCCCCCCCCCCCCCCCAGTAATGTACAGTGGGGATTGCCATGTGCACAGTTATTGCTTTTTCAGTTCCGGAGGTGTTATGTTGTGTGTAGCTTGGGGCAAGTAGACAGATGTAGATAATTATCAGGCCACATTCCTGAGAGTAAAGCAAGATATCACTGCCTTGTTTTATGTGCATGGAGATTCCCAACACTGCCTTGACTTGCTAACTAATGTGTTATTGTCATGTCAGGTATGTGAATACACCTTACCCAAGCAGACCACATTCCAAAGGTGTCAATGAAACTGAGTAACGCAAGAGTCTGTGATTCATTCCACTTATGAAAACTTGTGGGTGTTTGTGTGTTTACCTACAGTCACTTTATTAGGCAGTCATGACCTTTCGGGTATTGCCTCAACCTCCTCCTATACCTAACCTTCACAAATGCACACAGATTTTTGGAATGCTTATAATTAATTATATATTATATACATCCCCTTATGGCTTTAAAGAGCTCGGGCGTAGACGTCATGGAACGGTGCATTGTGGGTAACGGCGGCCATTTTAGAGGTCATGCAAATGCCGGTTGGAATAAGGTAATAGCGTAACCGACCGGTCTCCGGATAAATAAATGAGTTTATTGATTTAAAAACGATTGTATTGCTCCAGAGTGAACAGAACTGTGTCCATGGCAACGCTCAGTTTTTCGTGGCAACTGTGTGTTATATGTAGCAGAAATAACAGACCGCATTCAACATTAGTATTCAACCAAGCCATGTAATAATAACAATTAAACTACAGAGCTCCAGCAATAGAATAATATGTAAGCTATTAGTAATAATAAAGCGTTTTAACATTTAAGATACAGAGCTACAGCTTCAGCAACAGAATACCATTTAAGGTCCAGTACAGAGGAGACTATAGCTAGAAATTACCACTGCATTTGTGTGTCTATTGGCTGATGCTTTCTAGTAATATGAGGTACAAATTATCCCATAGCCTGTCAGTATTACACTAACCTAGTCTATCCACCAGAATCTAGATGAATAAGCGAGGTGACATTCCTAATCGAGAATTGATATGCTGATTTGGCATCAGTATTTTTTATATTTAACTTAACAGTTTGCTCCCAAAACACAGCAACATACTTACTGTTTTAATCTTAACAGCAGAACTTTAGTTAACTGCTAAATGAATACATTCAATGTAAATGTAGCTAGCTAGTTAACTCTGGCAGCTGAAAATCTATTGACCATGTCATAAAAATATCAGTTAGCCGTTAGCGCTAACAGAGTTGACTAAGTTACAAAGCAAAGCAAAAAGACCACCACTTATATGATTTATGAGGTGTTTGCCCTGTCGATCGTGAGACCGATTACAGCAGTTCACAATACAGCAATACTGAACCATTTTCCTAAAAATAACCTAAATTAAACCTAATATTATCTAATGACCAACGTAATTACGTACTGCCTACTATACAGTGCATATACTTCCGTACCGTGATTCCCACAATGCATCGCGACGTGGCGAAACGATCCCGAGCTCTATTAAGAATTTTGGTAACTTCATTTAATAAAAAAACTGATTAAAGTAAGCCACCATGAAATCAATATTGACACTTCTTATTTTAACATGTAATATTGCTGTATTTATTTTAAAGTCATCCTGTGGTGAAAATCAAGTTTTTAATGCTCTTCATATGTCTGTGGCATTTTTAACAGGCTTTAAGACAAACCATGTGCAAATTCACAAGTCCACATCATTGCCGAGTATTTTCTTTTTAAAACTGCGGTGAACCAAAGAAGACAGTCTCAAAAAAATTGTGTAGATCTAGCAATATAGCGGGTGTATGATGTATACAACTATGATATGATGAACTATATGCCTTTCTCCACTGACGTTCTGAGTTGTTAAAAGCGTTTCTGATGATTGTTAGAAGGCAGCGGTCAGACTCTGAGATAATGAACGGGAACATGGTTTGTGTAACATTAGCAACAACTTATTAGCTGTTTGATAACAGTCAAGCAAAAGGCTAATCTATTACCCTTATATGTCCGACGTTGTAAAGAGCGATACCATTGTGCACTGTTTTTCCTGCCGACTGGATCTCTGAGCTGGTGCGAGTGAGTGGAGGCGTATCAGAGATCATTACTGTAGCACAACACAGTGTCTCGGGTGGGGACGGCTGAGACGTCTGTGTTATTTTAACATTTCATCTGATTGCAGAACACTTGTTTTCCCATGTAGGTAAAAGTGCATCAGAGATAATGTATCAGATTCTGTTGGAAAACCTTGAGCAATAGTCTCTCTCTGGCTTTTTCTCTCTTGTTTGATTTCAGGGCACTGATGGCGTCTCCCGATTGACCCTTTGCTTATTTTGATATTGACTCTAATGTGTGTTTAAGGGGATAGTTCAACCAAAAATCAAATTTCTGTAATTTGCTCGCTCTCTTGTCATTCAAAACCTGTATGACTTTCTTTAATGGAGAAAAAGTCTCCATTAAAGGGTGATCTAGTTTCCGTTCAACTCTAACAATCACAATTCAATAATCTGGTTGCCACGGTTAAAAAACAGCTATTTAAAAAGCCATTTATTAAATAAATGTGTTTGTGTTATCAATGTCATTTGCAGTTCAAAAAAGTAATCTGACTACGTTATGCATGTTACTAGTAATGAGTTAGTTTACTCGTTACATCAAAATAGTAATTGGATTATGTCATGCTCATTACCCCCCCCCCCCCAGATGAGATTAAAAACACTTGATTGCTATTTGTTTTTTCCATGGTCTTCAGTGTTTCCCCTAGGATTTTTTTTCAGGGGGGGGGGGGGGACTGCTAGTGTTGCGGAGCGGGCGTGTTACGGATACGTGGTGTATTTGTTTTTTATTATTAATTGAAATCATGTACTATGAATCATTAAACTTATACAACATTTTTTTTAATAGCCTATATATATATGGAAAAAAATTCACACTAATTCTGTGTTGTGTTTTTTCTGGTAATAAAATGAAGACATAAAACACAAATTTTAGCATTTATCATCAATTTTAATCATATGAAATTAAATAAACTTTTTGTCAAATAACTGGCTGCAAAATGAGCTTTAGCCTAACTGTTCAAATTAAAACATGGATTATTCCTTAAAAATTTCAGTTTTGATGATAATTTATTTGGATTAGTGTTAGTGTATTATTACATTGGGATATATCTAAATTCTAATGTACAACAGTAATATATTTCTGTCAAGTTAAACCGAACTTTTATTTTGACGGGTTGCCGTGAAGACCTTTTGAGGTTCTGTGTGTTTGTCATGATGATAGTTTTTCTCAAATGAAGCGGTGAAATGATCACGAAGTGACTTTCAGAGTGGATCTAGAGCCTGGAGAGGAAGTTCATGCATTTGTGTCTTCATATAGGCCAAATAACAGCGCAAGCGTCACACGTGCTTCAGTGTGTGTGTGGTAAATTAAACTGCGCGTCGGGGCACCATTCATTCACACAGAACATGCAGGATTCGTATTTAAATAGTCTTTGTGTTTTAATATTCACACACACTAGTCTACATCGCGATTTGATTTCAAGTGTACTGAACTGCTTTCTATTTTTTCCTCAAATTTACAAATTCCGTGAAATTCCGCGTTTTACACCAAATTCCTTTTTTATGACTGTATTTCGTCAGCATTTTAGGGGGGGCGGGGGGTCGTTTTGCGGGGGCGGGCCGCCCCCCCAAAACAATGGTAGGGGAAACACTGGTCTTAAAACATCAATTAATAAATGTAGATTTGAGCTACTGTAGAAATACATAATCAGAATTATCAGCTAATAAGGGTAAATCGATATACTCTGGTAAATTGGAGGGATCATAAGCATTTTCCTCATAGTCTGAGTTGGGTTTCCTTTTTACGTTGTTGGCCTCCACCAGATCTTTGATATCAGAACATGAGGATGTGATTCCATTAAAGACATACAACGTTCAACTTGCATGAAGTTCCTCTCCGTCTGCTGGTCGAACAGGAACAAACACCAGTGAGTTTGCAATAATTGAAGCTTTATTATATTTTATGTATATATTTTGTAGTCTTTACATGATTTTATAATGTTATTCATTGGTTTGTAATAAATACACACAGTATTACTCTGTACTGTGTTATTACTCTATTAAATTTAATACAATATCTTTTTAGTCCAGTTAAAACCAAAAACGCATACTGTCTACTCAAATATCTTTGAAAAATATGTGAAAAAAAAAAAGTCCTGGTCTTGTTTTTCATGCCCTAAGAGCAATAAAAACACGTAGGGGAAAAAAATCCTTATTGAGGTTGTCATAATTCATGCATGAAAGGGTTAAGAGCATTCCATACATTCACATCTCTTTCTGCTTTGAAACGGACCGCCTGCGTTTTTTGAAAAAAAATTTAAGAGTTGGTGTGACAGAGACAGCTAAATGTTGTCCTTCATTCTTAAGTTAGACTCATTTCCTAACTCTTTGATTTACTCATGAGTCGTTTGTGTGGCCTGACCTTTGCCCTTTAAAAACTCATAAATAACCTTGAGTTTCACCTGATGGAAACGAAGCGTCACATGGTTTGGGTCATTAGAAACCAATTAGGCCTTGCAAAATGGTTGAGATGCTTTTAAATTGCTGTTTGAAACTTGTGAACAATGAGTTGATTTATTGGTACAAGGAAATAGGGCTGCCAAATTTACAATTCGAATTTCGAATATTCATCGAATTTGAAATAAAAATCCATATTCGGATGCAAAAATGGTACATTTGAATTTCAGGTGTGCACCAGCCACCTAATGATGTATGAGTCGTTGTGTTTTAATGTTCTTGTTAAACTAGTATCCAGTTGAACCCTCTAGATACTGCGCTGTGACATTGTTCATTCAAAACATTCCAGAAATAGAGAAGCTCATATCCCAGCTCGAAACCTAAAATCCTACCCCTCAACCCTAAACCTTTCCCTAACTCCCTTCCGTGAATTTCATTCCACTGCATCTCATGTTTTTAAAAGCAAAAAGTACCCTGTGTGATCTGTGCTTCGGCTCTTTGTATTAAACTATGCATAAATATACGTATGATTCTAATTTGTTCATAATTGTTTGTGCATTTATACATATGCCAATCAGAAGAGTGTGTAGGCAGATAGGAGTCTATCTGCAAGCACACTGCACTCTCAACCAAATGGATACATAATCAAATGCATAAACATTAGACCATTTTAACGAAAATGATTAAAAATACGGAGTGACTGATACAATCTTTCTCATAGAACACACTTGTTTGTTCACATTGACAGTTTGTTTCTTGTTTCCTTTAATTTATTTTCAAGATCTGATCCATTGTTGCTTTCAGTATGGCATTAAAGATCACGCAAAATTATATTCAAACTCCCATTAGACGGTTTTAACATGAAATAAAGCACATAAACCGTACATGAGAATTTTGGCATACTTTGTATGATGTTGTTCCTGCTGTGACGTTGCAGAAATAGAAACATTTCTAAAATAGAATCGCTGCGTATCACCATCGTGGCCGATTTGGACAAAAACTCTGATTAACATGGAAAAGAAGACTTTTATTGCCCGAGTCTGGTTCCCAAATGAAATGTCAGCAAATGGAACTTCTAGCCTACACAGATTCGATAAAATGAATGTCCATGTGTAGGTTTCAAATTTTTATTTGACCTCTAATGTTTAAACAAAATGTCAAAACTGGATCATCCAGTGATAATGACAGACTTCTCTCTGTTGATGTATGCAGGACTTCTCCAATCATTAAGTCCGCTTTAACCCTGTGCCTTTCTTACAACAACGTTTTTCTAGGGTGTTGTGGGTGCTTGCTTATTTGAAGATGCTCTGGTCCCTACTTTAGTCATTGTTAGTCTAATGTATTTCTTCTTGTCCATCAAAGTGATAGCACATTTCTTCCCAAACCGGCTATGGACCCCTAACCCTAACTATGGGCTGGAGTAATAGTGGCACTTTGCTTAGCAAACACCACTAATGAATTGTCAAGGTAATTTGTGGAGTGGTTTGTCATAATATGAAAGGTATTTCCTTAAGTTGCAGAACGGTTGCGGTTGGTGGCACTTGTCTACATAAAATGTCTGATAAGGTTTATTATTTAAAAGCAATAAACGTTATCCAACATACTTGTTGGTTGTCACCTTGATTTGCATATTTTTCCTAATAGCGAGTCGACTCATTGACTTTGCTATCTCAGAAAATGTTTTTGCAAACAAGAGCCACAGGAGACACCAAAGAAGTCACGATAGTTGAAGGGTATTAGAAATGGGTACTGCTCGATTTGTCTTCGCTTTTCATGTTACTTAAAGACTTCAAAGTCTTAATAAAGCTGTTAGTTGCTCTTCAGTAATTTGTGCTCAGGGAATTCATTGAGCCTAAATGGCAGTCTGCTAAAACAGACCGAGAGAGACCTTCAGCAAGCGTCCTTTAACTACTCAATGGCTACATAACTCTCTATAGCTGGCTAATAGACTTTAATCGTGAAAGAAGCGTTCCCTCAGGTATTGTCTAGACTGAGATAAGGCCGTCCTGTGTGCGTCACGGCACAGGTCTGTCTCTCAGCTTACACCCTTTGGATGGAGATTGTCCAAAGTTCAGTTCTATATCAAATAAGTTGCTGCATACAAGCCCATGGGAGGAGATCTGCAGTGACTCCAACTCTCATTTCAAGAGCAGCCGGCTAGTTTCAGTCAAACATGATAGATGAATGGATGCATGACTGAACTAAGGCTCTAAGATCATTGGAGGAAAGGTGAATGATGGGATTTTTGTTTTTCCTTAATGGGAAGCATCAAATGGTCTCTCAATATGCCATCTTAAAACTATTGTAAGGTGTTTTCTTGTTCATAAGTCTGGTCTTGATATTGACTACTGTTTCTTTGCAGGTGTCCCTGTTTCCAGAGACAAGAAAGAGAGACCATGTTTTAGAGACCTTGTGCTGTCAGCCCATTCTCTACAATGAACAATGAAGACGAGTTCTATGATGCCGTCACAGGTGAGGGACATCTCGAAATGGCACGGGATGGTAGGGCTCCACAGTTACTCAGAAAAAATAATCAATAGTTCGATTTAAAAGTGTCCATTTATGTCTAGTCCTGCTACTTTTGCATTTTAACCAATCACATACACGAATGTATCGCCAATGGATGGATATTTGAAACCAAAAGTTAGCTCTAAAATTTGAAGTCCTAAAGAGAAATAAGTTCAACGACTTTGTCCATGTAATGGCACCTCTGTGACACAAGCCAGTCCGGGGCTGTCGCGTGTCATGAAAACATTGACATTCTCTCAGCGCTGTCTGAGTTCACACACAGCAGTATTAAACGGCTGTGTTTTCAGAGGAAGATCTCATTTGTCCCCTCTTGTGATTGTTTTGGCCACTGTTGACTGGCCCTCAGCCGTGTGTGTTTGTTATGACAGAGCGGTTGCAATGCGGCGCGCCAGTCTGGTGTCGGCTTACCACAATCTGTTGATAACTTCAATTATGTAGTGCTGCTTTCAGATGGTCTGATGGCTTCTGTCATTGTGGAGATGAAATGAGATGAAAATAATGCAATGAATAAATAAACAAGGGAATATGGACTTTGGCAGGTCATTGTGCTGGAAACCTGAAGCCTGATATCATATCAACCAAGTCGCTCATATCAGGTGGTACAAAACGTGAGGAACCACATTTTATTCCATGTTATTAAATAGTTAATAAATACATGTTGAAATCAGACATACAGAAGATATTTATAAGTCTTCTGCATTTAATGGTCAAGATTTTATTAATGGCAATACCGTCAACTGATATTTTTCAATTTTAAGTATAACATTATAACATTTTCACTGTTCTTTTAATTATCATCATCATTATTAGTATTAACATTATTAAAATTAAATGTATTGAACACTTATTTAAACACTTCTACTTTATAGACCAAGTTTCAAAAATATTTAACTCTCTTTTATACTTTTTAGTATCATATTGTGATTTTTTTAATTTGCTTGTAGGAAGACTTGATTTTAGTTTCTTGTGCGTTTTAATTTTTAAGTTGTGATTTTTACATAATAATAATAATAATAATGTGCTTGTGTGTCTAAGGCTTGGATTCAGACGAGTCGTGTGAAGGCACATCAGAAGCCAGTTTTAAAGACGCTGTAGTATATGACGGTGCTCAGAAGAACAATGGAGCTGTTCCTCAGGAGAACGGAATTAAGAAGCGCAGGTCCGGCCAGATTCCAGTGTCGTGACCCATATACTCCTTATTATTCTCACTCTCACACTCACACACTCTCTCACTCTCATAGTTCTACAGTCAAACATATCAGTACACTTATGAGAGTGTGTGCATGTTTATGAATAAGAAATTGTTCTTCTGCCCTTTTAGGTCGTCTCTTCCTGCCCCTATGTTCTCCAGAAATGATTTTAGTGTTTGGAGCATTCTCAAGAAATGTATTGGACTGGTAAGGATAAATTAATCATTCTACTAGTAAGTTCAGCATAATAATTATGAGCGCATTAAGAATGAATGTTTGACAAGCTGATTAATGTCTATTAGAGAACTTATGTACTTAGTCACCATGAAATAAAAAATTAATTAATTCCTTTTTTTTTATGGAATATTGCAATGTTCATTATAATTGATTGATCCGTGCATGTCAATATTATTATTTTTTATTCGTGTGCCCTCTGAATCAAAACATTCTTCCCCTCCCTCTTGCAACGACATATCTTCTCTGATGACACATCACTGCCGCTAGGAAAGGGCAAATAATAATCCCTCGCCTCCAGCACCTGTCACTCACATGAGTTTGCAGCAATTAACAAACAGCAATTATCCAATCAGTTTCAATCAAGGACAAAAGCAAGTCCGGTTTCTTTTTCACTCTGATATAGATCAGAGGGAAAATCTATCACTATCAGCATTAAATTAAGAAAATTGCTGTCAAAAATATTTTAATGCTTAGTTTATGTATATGCAGTCGCATCTCACTGTTTTTATGATGACGTGAAGTTGACAGTTTAACGTTTTAAAAAACATCTCAAATCGCTCTTTTCTATTGATTTGCACTCCATCCAGCTGTTTTTGAATGCAAGAATGTGTCTAGGGGCCGGTTAAGAAACACTTCTGATCACCTTCTAATGGACATAACCCTAAAGCAGCGTTCCTTAAGGGCGACTAGTCAGCCAGTTTAAAAATGTGTTGTTTGGCACAACCTGTAAAGACGTTTGGTCCTGCTCAGCCTGTTTGATGTTCTGTATTCTAGGAGCTGTCCAAGATCACCATGCCCATTGTGTTCAATGAGCCCCTGAGCTTTCTACAGAGAATCTCTGAGTATATGGAGCACACATACCTCATCCACAAAGCCTGCTCACAGAACGACTCTATAGAGAGGATGCAGGTGAGACCACACACACAATGGCTGATCTAGAATCAGACTTCAATGTTGAATGACAAAATTCATACACCACACGGTTGAGTACATATTAATGCGTTGTGTATAGTGTGTCATTTGGGATGCAACTCAAGTATATGCAGCACAGGTTTGTAATATTACAATCTGGCCTTTAATTTGACATGGGTTTTCTATCTTGCTCCTAAGACGGTAGCTGCCTTTGCTGTGTCTGCAGTCGCTTCTCAGTGGGATAGAACTGGAAAACCTTTCAACCCGCTTTTAGGAGAAACCTACGAACTCACACGGTAAAGAGACCAGCAGAGCGTTTAATTACAAACTATGCTGATAAGATTTGAGGATGTCGATAAACATTGGTTAGATCAAGATTGCTCTAAAGGGAAACTGTTCTTTGTCATTTATTAACTCTGCTTCTTCTTCCCCTATAATGCTTCCTTCCTCTACTCTTGTTGGCTTCTCTTTGACTCAGAGAGGATCAGGGTTTCAGACTGATCTCAGAGCAGGTGAGTCACCATCCGCCCATCAGTGCGTTTCACACTGAGAGTCTGACAGGCGACTTTGTGTTCCACGGCTCCATCTACCCCAAACTCAAGTTCTGGGGCAAAAGTGTGGAGGCAGAACCTAAAGGGACCATCACGCTAGAGCTACACAAGTGAGTGTGCCGTGTTTGTGCACACACATGTACAGACCCTGATATTCCCTGATATATATATATATATATATATATATATATATATATATATGTATGTGCACATCAACTGCTATTTTTGTGTTCATGAAAAGGTCTATTGATTGTGTGAGTGAGATTTTCCTTGGATGAGTCAGTGGTATCCTGGTTTGATTTGAGAGCAAAGGGTTCTGGGGTTGCCGAGTAACGGCCTGCTCACATGCTTGTGTGTGTGTGTGTGTGTGTGTGTGTGTTTCCTCACAGGCATAAAGAGGCATACACATGGACGAACCCTTTTTGCTGTGTACATAATGTAATTATCGGTAAACTGTGGATTGAACAGTACGGCAATGTGGAAATTGTCAACCACAGGTAAAGTTTTTATGACTCATCTATTCTATAATGAATTCACATGGACGTTTTGAATGATTAGTGTGATGTGTGATTGCTTAGTACTGGAGAGAAGTGCGTGCTGAACTTTAAACCCTGTGGGATGTTTGGAAAGGAGCTGCACAGAGTTGAAGGTTACATCCAGGATAAGAGGTGAGATCCTGACTCACACTTTTCACATTTTACTGGACTGCTTCTATAACCATGAACAGTTTAAATTATGTAGATCATGTTTTAAGAAAGACCCTGCCCAACTTTTGTAGCTACAGTGATTTAAATGTGCACTCAGTCATTTCAGCGATCTTGGTCTTCTACTAACACCTAGCAGTATGGATAAAACCCTCACACAAAAGAGCAAACATTTTCAGTCATCAGTTCCATAGAAATGCACTATTTGCAATTAGTTACAATTTATTTATTTTGTGAGTGAGACTGTTCAATGAGAAGTTACTTGAGGGGCTTTCTCACTGGGTAGTTATAGGAACTAGTCACCACCAGGGCGTTCCCCCGAGAACTACATTTTCCCCCTGGGCCAATTTCCTGGTAGCATTCGCACAGCCAGTAGGAACTCTGAAGTAACGTAAGCCAGCCAACAGCGACGTCTTTTAAGTGCGGCCGCAAACAACTGGAGGACGGTGGACGTCGTGTTCGGAGCTGTTTTTGTTGTGTCGTGGGTTTTGTGATAATGGAGATGGAATGTAGATCTATAGTTATGCGACACAACATATTAGCCGGGACTTCCCGTATATTTGGCCTAATTGATTTGTCCCATACGTGACCTCCCTTGTCCCGTTTATTGACTGCTACGCTGATCTAACCACTGACTGATACAACAGCAGCAGTGCTGATCACGACGTGTGAGAATGATCTTTACTGTTACTTTTGGTTAATTTAATGGATCCTTGCTGAATATAGGTACGCTATTTCTTAAATTTCTATCCAAAAAAATAAAAAATTCTTACTGACCCCAAACTTTTGAACTGTAGTCTATAATGTTAATAAAGCTTTCCATTTCAGATAAATGCTGTTATTTTGAACAATGGTTTGTGTGTAATGTGGCATTTTTTGTTGTTGTATGACATTAAAATCCTTTTTAGAATTAAATTGTACATAAATAGGTTAAGCATAACAAATGTGTTTGTCCTAGAACCTTTTAAACATACTTAACTGCATGACCTACACTGTGTGGTACAGTACAAATATTTTGAGTGTCCCTTATATTCCTATAAAGAACCACGATTGTCCCGTATTTTCCTTTTTTGAAGTTAACAACCCTACCTAAGAGACTAAAAATCTCCAACGATAACTTGCAATTCTACATATCAAGGCTGAGAAAAGAACAAACGCTGCAGACAAAGGCGAGAGGTAAATGCTATATATCGCTGTTTTCAGTGTTCGTGGAATTAGCTCCTGGAGTAAGTGTATGTAAACTGTTTACACAGCATTTTAAAAATGGCAGGTGCCGGTGTTTCACAAGCGTTCGGCCAATCAGTGTACACTTGTGTCACTGGTAGTTCCTATTGTGCTGGGTTAGACTCTACTCTGAAGTAGGAGCTAATTTAGTTCCCCCAAAAGGCTTTTCTATTACTAAAATCATTACCAGTTCCACACCAAAAACGGGCACTTCCGCCTATAGTTATAGGAACTATGAAAACGTTACTCCGGTACGAAAGCTCCTTTTGAAGTGGCGTTTATCTGGTCAAATGAGGTGACTCATTTCAGGTTACATCTTTATTAGGTTACTGACATGGAGTCATTTAAGTACTATTAATTTCTTTGTGTAAAATTGTTTTCAATGAGATAAGCAATGATGACCTTTTGAGATAGTAAGGATTACAAAGCAGTTAGACATCTTTGACACCCATGACATTTGGAATGAAGTTAATAATAAGGAGTGATTTTAAATCTCTGGAGGTGCCAAGTCACTGTACTGTTGGTTGTAATTGGTGTTTCTACTCCACTGCAGCATCCAGCTGTAGCAAGAGCTTGTTGGTTGGTAGTCCTCGCTTTGCATCACTGCTCATTTGCATAATGTTGAACTCTCCCATGTTGAATGATTGATTTCTGGTTAAAAATGAAAGGTTTACTTCTTTTTTCCCTGTTGTAGCAAATTGCTTTCTGTGTGAATGGCCATCTATATGGCTGATGTTGACCTAATTGACCGCAGCGCCATCTTTGAATTTTAACAGGAATGAGAGCGAGGCTGTCAAAGATAGACTTACATCTCTTCAGTGGGTTGTACTGTTATTTAATGTGTTTTTGTTCTTTTTTCTGCTGACAAAACACTGCAAAAATATCTTTCCAAGAAATTTAAGTAGACAAAACTTCTGACAACATGAGCTGTGGAAAATTATAAGTGATCTAGGAGCTTTTTACAGCGGATGCCATTGAAAACACGGTAAGTCTATCTCTCACAGCCTCACTTTCATAGCAGTCATGGCGCTGCTCTGAATAAGATCTATGGCTTCCAGAAAAAACTATTCTGAGATACTTAGAAGGACGAATAATGGTCCTTCTATAATGGAATAAAAAGTCATAATGGGAATCTGACTCAAAATAGGTACAGGAAGTCTTTATTCCCACATCCATTTACATCTAATATTAAAATATTTTTCAAGATCAGCTTTCTTTTATTTTATAGTGCTACATACCTCAAATACTTTTTCTCCTCTACATGTACTTGGCTTGCAGTAAGAAGAAGCGCTGTGTGATCTATGGGAAATGGACGGAGTGTATGTGGAGCGTCGACCCACACGTGTACGAGGCCCATCGGAAGCTCGAGAAGAAAGGAGCGACGGACACTAAAAAACAGAAACAGGTGTGAAAGATATTAAGCAAGGCTAACAGTTGATCTCTCATGCTGCTTTAACCCGTGATCGCTATCTTATCTTTTATTATATCCTATTTATTTATTTCTTTTTATACATGGAAGCAGCTCTCCTCTCTGTGTTCATGTCAAGGTAACAGATGTAGACTAGTATCAGTAGGTGTAAACGTGTATAATTATGAGGAGATCGTCTGTAGTGATTCGGCCACATGTAGAGAATAATGTAGTGTTGTTTTAGGGTTACAGAACTGTTTGCATTGGTAGGTGTGTAGTTTAAATATGTGCTAATTTATGTACAGAAGAGCGGTGTGTAGGTGTAGAGAGAGCAGGTGTGTTAAAATACTCATCATGCCTCAGACGTTTGACTCTGTTCAGCTTTTCGTCAGTTCCTTTTGGTCCCATTATACGACAACACACCCAGTTTATGGCTGTATTTGACAGAGGTCTCTGAGTGTGGGAGATTAAAGGGTTCGTTCACCCAAAAATAAACATTTTCACAATCAACTTCATGTCGTTCCAAACTTGTACGACTTCCTCTTCTCTGTGGAACGCAAAAGAAAATATTTTGAGAAATGTACATGTTTTTTTTTTTTTTTTTGTCCAAACAATGGAAGTCACTGGTCACTGACACCAACACTGTTTGGTTAACAACATTCTTCAGACTATCTTCTCTTGTGTTCTGCAAAAGAAAGAAAGTCATACAGGTTTGGAAAAGGGTTTAAAAGCGTTTAAAGACATTTATTTTAAAGAAAGAAAGCCCAAGCTCCCTTTTCAAGCCAAACATTTAACAAAAATAACCGATCGATTTAAATGGTAAAACAATAGATATACTGGTGATGCCACTTGGTTTGATATCTTATCTAATGCAGTGAAATTCACACATTAACTGTGACTAAATATTATTGGGGTCCATTGTATGCGTTTATGCTTTTCCTGTCTGTGGTGAATCAGTGTGAAAAATGAAAGGGTGTTAAGGAAGGTTATTGTCTTGTCTGAGGGATTTAAACCATAGGCGTAGCCAGGGTGTGGCACACATAAAATAGATTTATTTATAAATTATATATATATTTTTATATTTATTATTTATTGTAATACAGAATTATTTTTTAAGTCTTGATAAAAAATGTTTTTCTAAACTTGGCCTATTGTTGTTTACTTACAATTTGTTATTTTAAAATGTAATTTAATCTTTTAATTATTATCGTTAAAAAATATCTGCCGACATTCGGACTGCCAGTGCCGACCAATCCGCAAACAGCCGCTGACTGTCTGACGGTAACAAGGTTGTGCTGTTGAGCCTCGCGCAGCCTCATGAGGAGAAATGGAAACAAATGAGCGCAGATCACACAAAGAAACTTAATTAACATACAGTGGTAAAAATGTATGTTCTTATATTTATAACATATGATACAGTTAAGCAACATCACACGACCACGAGCGCTGAAATACCATCACGATTGAAAACGTGTCACTGATTTCATATGACAGTTTAATAAACAAGTAATTCATATTAAGTCACTTACATTTTAGACACCATATTGACTGTTTTTGTTGTATTTGAGAAGCGAAAATAGTTCGAAACAAAGATCACAGCAGAACCACAGCACTTCTCACCGGAACACATAACCGCATTACTGAATGATTCAGCGCCTTAAATGAATCGGTTGAGTCAAAGATTCAAACAACTGCCTCATTTCTGAACGATTCAGCCGTTTGAACGAATCGTTTGAATTAATGGCTCAATGACACACTCATTACGACGGTGATCTGCCGCCACCTATTGGTGGTTTAGTTTCGTGTTTAAAAGTATCATTCTTTCCAATATTACATATTTGTATATTCAAAAAATATTTAAAACAATCTCATAACATTAGTTAATGCCGTTGTAATTTTTCACTGTCAATTATTTAATTTGATTGTTAGCAGCCATATAGTGTCTTATTATTCTAATTTAATTTATTGATCAAATTTAAGAATTTGAAATGATAGATGAACCATATATTTTAAACGATTAAGGAAAAATGCTCTCTATAATGGTTAAAATATAAATATGCAGATTTAAATATGTCAAAGTTGACTGAACACTGAGAATATTTCTTTATTATTGCATTTCTTTTTTTTTCTGGACAAGTGTATTGACCGATTTACTTGTTCGAAGGACAAGCACATGAAAGGCTTAATGTCGAGCCCTGAGTTATATTTTATATAGTATTATGTTTATGTGGTGAGCCTGAGTATAGTTTCACACATCAGCCCAATCTATTCTGTAAAGTTAGTGATCAGGGTTTATTCATTAATCTGAAAATAAATGTGGCACACCCAGTTTTTCTTATGCGCACCCACAGACTCTTTTCTGGCTACGCTAGTGATTTAAACATGCGGTTGCACCAACAGGAGGAGCCAGAAGCTGTCAACGAGGATGCGGATGAAATGCCTGATGTACAAGAGACTGTGGCCGTGGTTCCTGGAAGCACATTATTATGGAGAATATCATCTAGACCGCCTCATTCGGCAGAGGTACATGCTGTTATATTCATGAAGGCACACACACGTCAATACGTGGAAAAAAAAAAGTTACACCAACTGATGATTTCTTAAAAGGTGAACTTACAGACCTCAAACTTTGGAACAGTAGTGTCGATTTTTTGAAAGAAGTCTCTTTCTGAAGTGCTCAGCAAGACTGCATTTATTTGATCAAAAAAAAAACAGTAATACAGTGAATATTATTACTTAGAAAATAGTTTTGTATTTTAGTATATTTTAAAATATAATTTATTCCTGTGATGCAAAGCTGAATTTTCAGCATCATCACTCCAGTCTTCAGTGTCACATGATCCTTCAGAAATCATTCTAATATGCTGATTTGCTGCTCAAGAAACATTTATTATTCTCAATGTTGAAAACCGTTGTGATATAAATCTTTAAAATGTTTTACTGTCACATTTGATCAATTTAATGCATCCTTGCTGAATTAAAGAATGAATTCCTTTAAAAAAACAAATTTGTAAACTAGTGTAATCTCATTTTAATTATTGGTTTACTTGATTTGAAACCCCTCTGTTCACTTCTAGATGTATAACTTTACTAACTTTGCCATGACACTGAATGAGCTGGAGCCTGGCATGGAAGGAGTGCTGGGACCAACAGACTGCCGCCTACGGCCTGACATCAGAGCCATGGAGAACGGCAACATGGGTAATAAAAAGTCTTTTCTTTTTATTTATTTATTTTTAAAAAAATGTAGACAGCCCTACAGTGCTTCATGCTGTTCATACATGCTAAAGAAGCTTTTGTGTGTTTGTGCAGATGAAGCCAGCAGTGAAAAGGAGAGACTGGAAGAGAAACAGAGAACAGCTCGTAAGGAGCGGGCCAAAGATGGTGACGAGTGGTCCACAAGGTTAGTACTACTACACTTTCCTGCTTTTTGCATGTGTGTGTTGTTTTTTTTTTAGTTTTTTTTTTTTATGGGCCATATCTTAACCTCTCTGACCGTTTTAGGTGGTTTCAGTCAGGCACAAACCCATACACAGGATCACAGGACTGGCTGTACTCTGGCGGCTACTTTGATCGGAAATACACAGACTGTCCTGATATCTACTGATGAGGAGGTGCAAGCTCAAAGGGCAGAGATTTCGTCACCTCCTTCCTCACCATGCACCATATTGTACCCAACCGAAAACAATAGCGCTTATGCTCACATTAATATCGTGCGGCCACCATCTTCATCACTTTGTTTATGATCGGGTTTTTTGAATTGCCCTTTGAAAGCATCTTCTCCCACATCTCATCAACCCTGTTGGTTTTATCAATGGAGGAGAGTGTTGAGACGGCAGTAGGAGAACAGATTTGCCGCCTTCTGCTTTTGAACGTTCAAGCCTGTCATCAGAGCTCTAGCTGGTTCACTCTCTGTGTTGCTGGAGCTCAACGTAGACGTAGTTACATCACATTAGGTCACCGATAAAATGTGACTGAGATGCTTTGGCCGTTTTCCATGTACAGTAGGCGTTTAACAAACTAATTCCAGATGTTTTGAGTTAGCACTGAGCCACCTAAGACCTCGGATCCAGCTGTACGTAGAGCGTGAATGTGATCAAGCATTAATTAAAAATTACAACAGTTATAGTGTTTAGTGAATGCTGATGATGAATGTTAATAATGAAGTATGTGTGTGTGTGTGTGGCAATTAATGTAAAAAGCTATAATCTTTTTGTTTTAATTGGTACAATATTTTGCCTTTTTTGCCTTGGATTATTTTCTGATTAAACTTTACGCAAAATATCGTCATCATGCATTCAGTATGGTGATGCGTTTTAAAAATAGCTTCAAAAGCTCTTTTTTTCCATGCTTTTTTCACTTTGTGGTTCCCGCAGAAACTCATGGGATGTAAAATAGGCTGATTGTACTGACTTTAATGTTTAATAAGTTAAAACTAGCTCTGTTGACATTGTAAAGGCACAATTTTCATATTCCATGGTTTTTATAAGGTATCGGTGCCACACTAAATTGTTCAAGCACTATCCGTTGAATTTGTTTTATGAAAAGTAGGGTGTCATGGGTTGTTTTATCCATCAGCATTTGCATTTGTTATCGCTGCTCTCAAACATAGACATGTACATTGTGTATTTGAGAAAACGGACTAAATCTATGCAACCCATCAAACTGCTCAATCACCCCGTAATATTTCAGTCTTGATGCATGTTATATAAGCTGCCATTCCATACGTTCATCTCATTTGAGAGGATGCTTCCTGCCTATAGATGTCATGAAAAGTATTTTATGATCTAGTCCTTTCGTTTGAGATGATCTGAAGTCAAATAAGGGGGTTTGAAGCACAGTGATGCAACAGTTGCTGCTCTTTTCAAGTACACACACACGTTTTCTTTCCCACGGTGCCTGACTTTGAATGCATCTGTTAGTCACTAATGCTTAACCCTAAGCGGTTTGTTTCTAAGCACCTTTCCCCTCGTCTAAGTACTAAACATCAACAGGAATGTCAAAATGTAGTCACCATTTGTTAGATACACACCGGACATTCAGTACACTACTTGTTTTGCATCTTTTATTGTTATCTGTTGCTTCATTAAATGTGCATTTGGTAATTTGAAAACTAGCGTTATGAGACTAATTATTACACAATTAAACTATAGATTTTATTTTTATGTGGCTTTGCGTGAGTTCATTGTGTAAGTGGAATGACTAAGCGTCCCTCTTGTCGTATTTTCAATGTACGGATGTCTGTATGTTCCAAGATGTTGCACATAGATTTCTAGCAATCATAAGCACATGGCTCTTATTTTGTGCAATGATTTATTTTTATAGTATTTAATTTTTTGTTAAAAGGTGTCAAATGGTATTTTACTGTGAGATGAGGCTTATACTTCATTTGTGAACAGTTTGCTTTAGAATTAAAGGGGATGTCATTCTGGTGAGAACAAATTCTACTAACTGAAATTTTATGGAATTATATGGAATTTTTTTTGGAATAAAAAAAAATATGACATTGATAAACCTCTCTCGGTTTCATTCCTTTGAATGATGGAAATCTGCAATACTGCCTGGGCATATAGTGCTGTGAAAAAGTTTTTGTGGTTTAGTGTGTTTTAATTCGTTTTTTTTTGGTGCCCATCTGGTAGGGAAAATATTAATTTCTGTATGATCTTTTTCTAGATTATGTGGCAATAAGGTGCAGTATATAGCCTAAATGTTACATTACAATATAAACTAAATAAAAACTTTTGCCCACAGTTGTAAAGGAAGTTTTAAATCACAAAATATATAAAGAACAATATGTCAGAGATGATGTTCCCTGACGCGTTTCATGGTAACTAATTAGGGCATAACTATACTTAACGAAAGCACATTAATATTCAGTAACATAATAAACTCAAAATTGAAGCTGAATTGTTCCTTGTGTTGTCTTCATTTAAACAATTCAATACAATGAAATAAATCCGTGAGCTTCTAAACAGATGACTGAAAAATCACGTAGCAGTTGTGTGGAGTTTGAGAGTCTGTGTGTTCATTCAGTAACAACCAACCCTCTAATTAATGAGGTGTTATAGCACACACAAATGTGTAAATAATATGAGCAGGTTGTTGTAAATATAATTGAGAACAGAAATGTCTATTAAAGCGGGGGTTTTCAAACTAGGGTACAGGGACCCACTGGGGTTTATTGTTTCAATCTGCTTGTCATAAATGAAAATAAATAGTTAACTCAAATGTTGCGTTAAAATAACCCACAGTTGGGAAGGTGCTATACCAACCCATAGTTGGATTATTTTAACCCAACAGTATTAAGTGATACTGAAAGTTTTTAAGCCCTTCTTTTTTATTTTATCATTATATAGGCTAATACAATAAATTATGGATATGGAAGCTTGTTTCCGCCACTAAATAAATAAATAAATAATAATAATTGCGACTTTTTATCAATTGCGAGATATAAAGTCAGAATTGCGTGATATAGCCTAAAGTCGCAATTGCGTGTTATAAAGTCAGAATTGCGTGATATAAAGTCGCAATTGCGTGTTATAAAGTCAGAATTGCGAGATATAAAGTCAGAATTGCGTGATATAAAGTCGTAATTGCGTGTTATTAAGTCAGAATTGCGAGATATAAAGTCAGAATTGCGTGATATAAAGTCGTAATTGCGTGTTATAAAGTCAGAATTGCGAGATATAAAGTCAGAATTGCGAGATATAAAGTCAGAATTGCGTGATATAAAGTCAGAATTGCGTGTTATAAAGTCAGAATTGCGAGATATAAAGTCAGAATTGCGAGATATAAAGTCAGAATTGCGAGATATAAAGTCAGAATTGCGAGATATAAAGTCAGAATTGCGTGATATAAAGTCGTAATTGCGTGTTATAAAGTCAGAATTGCGAGATATAAAGTCAGAATTGCGAGATATAAAGTCAGAATTGCGAGATATAAAGTCAGAATTGCGAGATATAAAGTCAGAATTGTGAGATATAAAGTCGTAATTGCGTGTTATTAAGTCAGAATTGCGTGATATTAAGTCGCAATTGCGAGATATAAAGTCCAATTCCAGCATGTAATTGCGACTTTATATCACGCAATTCTGACTTTATATCTCGCAATTCTGACGTTATAACACGCAATTGCGACTTTATTTCACGCAATTCTGACTTTATATCTCGCAATTCTGACTTTATATCTCGCAATTCTGACTTTATAACACTCAATTGCGACTTAATATCACGCAATTCTGACTTTATAACACGCAATTGCGACTTCATATCACGCAATTCTGACTTTATATCTCGCAATTCTGAGAAATAAAGTCAGAATTGTGAGATAAAAAGTCGCAATTACCTTTTTTATTTTTCATTCTGTGGCGGAAACAAGCTTCCATAAATATATCTATCCCATAGCAGCTCAATGAGAATTGAGTAGCCTAAAAAAAGAATTCAACAAATTTGCATAAAAATAATGGATTTATTTTTTAATTACTATAATTAGGCTTATTAGTTGAATTAGGCCATTGAAGAATATTGGTCTTGGACCAAAGATCTTTGGTCTAATGCATGTCACTGGTGATTCATTTTGTAATTTTACATCCATTTAATTCTGCTACACTCAAGAGTTATTGATTTAAAGGATTGCATCATTAACTGTTTTTCAAATATTTCCATTGTTATAGCAAATACATGCTTGCGAAAATTAACTAACATCATTCAATCACACTTTTAACAAACCTGATTAAAATTAATAAAACATAATCTCCGTATTTGTTGCATTATTATTTTTCTGTAACTGACTACATGTGCTGATTTTTTTTTATAAGTATTTGTGGTGAGCAGGACGAGGTTGACAATAATACTTTATAAAAACCTTTAATATTGCCAAAGGACTAAGGTAACACCAGTGACAAAAGAATGGTACATGCGGTCTTTAAATAAATGCACAAAAAAGATTTTAAAAATCATTAAGCTGTCATTTATGTGTATTCATAAAGTCAAAGGGTAATCTAATATTATGGCCTAAGTTTAAATGTTAGATAAATAAATAGCCTACATTTTAAGACATCTTGCCATACCAAAAGTGGACATTTCTGTAGAATGACCCATTTAGTTTCAGTTATTTTAGTAGGCTAGGCCTTACTTAAATTTAAAGTAGGCAAAATGAAAAAGGTTGCCAAATGAAGTAAACTAGCCTAGCTGTTTTTATAGCATATTTATCTTATTTCAGGTAACGCTTATTTAATTTCGAGTAACGAAAATGTTTTATGGCTTATAGTTTTATTTAACGATAACCGTATTTTACTGCTTTTTATTGAATTGATTATTCAGGCGAGTGAGTGTGAATAAAAAAGAGCCATCTGCTCTCAATGACACAGCATTTGCTGCATGCCAAGAATGACAAGGTATACAGCCAATCAAATGCTGACTTACGTGTGCACGTGGCCAATAGCAACACACGGCTAGCAGGATACAGGAAGTCGCTTGCCATTTTTCACTAGCCCATCTGCAACTCTTAAGCGAGTGTACCTCAAGACATCTCTCTGCTGAAGGAATCTACGAAAGACTTAACTTATCCACCGGTATGATGCACTTTTATTACAATGCGCTATTAACTGTTCTGTAGCAGCGTGTTTCGTTTAAATACACATCAGAAACAAAATGCACAGTCACTGACTGGTGTTGAGACATGGCAGCTAATGCTAACTGAGTGTAGAGTTTCAGAAGCCAAACAACGAAAAGATGGTTAGGTCTTGTGGTGCTATATTATATCTTAATAGTTTATATTGTTCAATTAATATTGATGTATATTTGTATAAATACTATCTATTTGCTGTTTTTTTTATTTTTTAAAAGCTAGCTAGAATGCTAATCAATCTTGCTGAGTAACTGCTCAAACCTTAAAGCTTCATGTTGTTTATTAACAACATGCTAAAGATGACCACCGATATCTTTAATAAAGCCTTATTTATATGGATTCAGAACTAGTTTGAAATGCTGTTGGTTTGTTTCACGTCTCTTTAACGTGACTGGTTTGTATTGTCTATCCGTCAGTGAGGATGTCTTCTGGAGCTCTGTTCCCCAGCCTGGTCTCTGGCTCCCGCAGCTCATCCAGTAAATATCTGGTGGAGTTCCGGGCTGGTAAAATGAGCCTGAAGGGCAGCACTGTGACCCCGGACAAACGCAAGGGTTCCGTGTACATCCAGCAGACAGACGACTCTCTCATCCACTTCTGCTGGAAGGACAGGACCTCTGGGAATGTGGAGGATGTGAGGACTGTTCACTGCTAGTGGTCAATATCCACTATAACAGTGGTGTTTTATATCGATATCAATGTTTTGGTTTTTTATTTCAGGATCTGATAATATTCCCGGATGACTGTGAGTTCAAGCGGGTCAGTCAGTGCACTACAGGACGAGTGTATGTGCTGAAGTTCAAGGCTGGCTCTAAAAGGCTGTTCTTTTGGATGCAGGTGAGGAGTGCTCATCTGATATTTCGCTATGGCTGATGTATTGGCCGATAGTTTTATTAATCGCCATCGACTTTTTTTTTTTTTTTGTTTGGTCGGTGGTTTGGAAGCAGAAGTTGCGATATTCTTTTCTTTCTTGTGATGTATATCCTAGTGAAACGGTTCTCGAGCAAGAAAAGATGTAGGGTGGGACTTGAGAATTGATTTGATGGTTGTGGTTTGCTATTGGAGGATCTCATGTGAGTGACAGGTTGTCCCGCCCTCACGCCAGTAAACGCATCATCAGAGAAGAGATAAGCTGGCGGGAAGTTATTTTGATTAAAGATTATGAGGGCACTTGAATATAAAAAAATAATGATGTGCAAAGATGCATAATTTATAATAAATACTGCAATATTCCATAAACAAGAATTCTCAGTTTGGATTTCACGATAAATTATTAGAAAGTAAACAGTTAAAGAAAGTTTGCTTTTCTATTATTAGTAATAGAAAGGCAAACACTAAAATACTTTCTCATCTACCTTTAGCATTCAGCAAATAAGCATTTATATCATCATTCAAAGGTTTTGTATCTAATAAACGTCTAATTTCACAAACCTTTCAATCTTGGCGGCTCAAGCTGTGAATGAAGTGTGTATTTGTAGCCTGCATAAAAATGCTCCTCTGTCGGTCTAAGTGAATAGGATGCAGACTGGAGAGTTCAGCTGTCACTGGAGATTCATGATCGACAAACTTTAAATTCTTGATTTTAAATCCAGTCGGGTTCACTCGACTTCATGTCATGTTCACTGTGTGCTGAATGTTAAATTACCGCTATATTTATTGTCTTTATTTGGAAAAAAAATATGATTCCCAGCATGCACAAACGTACCTTTTTACTGTTTTACGTCTTGTTTTTTTTGTGAACAATACCACAATGAAAATATAACTATTACAGAATGGAGGAGATTCTGATATCCGATCAGCTGTCGGTCACATTTGTTCTTGCTGTCCCATCTCTCTTGTGTGAAGGAGCCCAAAACGGACAAAGATGAGGAGCACTGTCGTAAAGTCAACGAGTACCTGAACAACCCCCCCATGCCTGGCGCTCTGGGCAGCGGAGGAGGTGGCGGACATGAACTCTCTGCGCTTGGTGGTGAGTGATAGAAGATGCAGAACACTCCTCTCACTTTGACTTTGGGCATGTCCCAATACTTGGCCACTTGAGAGTACGCGTACGTGAATCAGGAAAGCAAACTTGTCGCCGTTTTAAATCCTCAATGGGTCATTTGTGTGATTCTTGTAGATTTGATTAGTTTATGAAATTGGTGCTTTCAGACTCGATTTTTCTTTCTGTTTCAACATTTAAATGGTTTAAAAAAACGTGGCGTCTTTGAAAAAAAAAATATTTTACATCTATGATGAGTTTCCTTCCCTGATAAGTGCATAAGACTGGTGGTTCCCAATCCTGGTCCTGGAGAACCCCCAACATTGCACATTTTTGTTGTCCCTCTTATCTAACGCAGATTAGAGTTTTGTCTTGGAGTTTTTAGTAACAAACTGACGAGTTGAATCAAGTGTGTTTTGATTAAGGAGATCTAAAATGTGCAGTACTCCTGGACCAGGGTTTTTCAAAGTGCAAAGTATTGAAGATTAAAATGTGTAAATAAAGCTTTGTAAATATGTTGTGCTAAAAGTTATATGCACACTTGTAGCACCTGTGTAGGTACTGGGACAGGCTCTTTGTCAACAAGAGTACTAAGGGAATTTCCCTTTTTTTAAATATCCTTTTCTTTAAGGAGAAGGTGGCTTGCAAAGCCTCCTGGGAAATATGAGCCACAACCAACTCATGCAGCTGATTGGACCAACAGGACTGGGTGGACTTGGTGAGTGTTTTTTTTTAACGCACAAGAACATTCCATGTTCTTGATTGTAAATAGTATTATGACTGGGCCGTATTGCAGACCGCTCAGAATTTGGGGTCAGTAAGGTGTTTTTTCTCTAAGGTGCTCTGGCTGGTCCAGGTCTGGCCAGTTTGTTGGGCAGTGGAGGTCCTGCTACCAGCAGCTCAACCTCGAGGTACGTCTGGTGATTTCTCAGTGCTTCTATCATTTGCTGCTGAGTGTTCTCGCGTCTATTGGCTTCTATTCCTCATCCACAGCTCCCGCAGCCAATCGGCAGCAGCCACTCCCTCCTCCGGATCCACCGCACGCCTCAGCTCCACCCAGGCACCCACCACTCCCGTAACCCCTGCCGCCACCTCCACCGGCTCGCCCACGGTGACCCCCACCACCCCTGCAGCCCAGACCCCCTCCATACCTGCAGCAGGACCCCCGTCCAGCACACAGCCCATCCAGCTGAGTGACCTGCAGAGCATCCTGGCCACCATGAACGTTCCCGCCATGGCCACAGAGGGACCGGGAGGTGAGAGACCGACAACTGATGTGATCTTCGCCCACTTTAACTTTCCTCTAACATCTAGCCCGTCGCTCCCTCTGTAGTGGACCTGGCAAGTGTGTTGACCCCTGATGTCATGGCTCCTATTCTGGCGAACCCTGAAGTGCAGCAGAGACTGCTTCCGTACCTGCCATCAGGAGAATCCCTCCCACAGAGCACAGACGAGATCCAGAACACACTGACCTCTCCTCAGTTCCAGCAGGTCAGTCGTGCACACAAAGCATTGATTAGAGATGCAGATATATATGTTCATTTTTAATGTTCTCGTTATCCGCCCGATAAATAATGGATTATTTCCTTCATCTGAGACACTTCAGATGCGTATGTTCGCCATGATAGTTTTGAATTGCTTGAAATATGATTGGAATCACTTTGAAAAAGAAAAATACAGTTCAGTGCAACGCAAGTTGTCATATAGGCTACATAAAGTTATAAAGAGAACATCATTATAATTGTGTGCTTGGGATATAATAGTGAGACTTTTGTTTTTGTAATCAGGCTCTCAGAAATTCTATAATAACTTGGATTTAGATAAAGCTAATATATCGGTTATCAGAAAATTTCTTTAATTAGTTTTCACTTAGCCCAAAAATGTATTTAATCAACACTTTTTAATGATATTATTGTTTCTACTCCCATTCATTGTTGAAATATACATACACATTTTTAAGACATTGGCTATAATTATAACTTGTTTTCATGAGAGATTTATTCAAACATACACACAATAATGAAGACTTCACTAACAGGTTAATTAAAATAAAAATAATTAATGATGTAGTACATTTGGCAAAATGCACCCCTCTAGCTATGGTAATTGATTTGTTTTTTCTGAGGTAAATATTACATGACATTGTTGGCAAGCGGTTTTATTGATGTCTTTCTATGGTTGAAATATTACATGAGACATTATACATTTCAGTAAGTTGTACTGTTTTATTCTTTCTGATGTTTTTTTTAATGCTATAACTAGTAATAAAGGGAAAGAAGCGGTCGGTAATTTTTCTTGGGCTTTTCAATGTATCCTGCTGTGATGTAAACACCCCGTGTGTGTGTGTGTGTGCAGGCGATGAGCATGTTCAGTAGTGCTCTGGCCTCCGGTCAGCTCGGTCCTCTCATGAACCAGTTTGGTCTGCCCTCTGAAGCAGTGGACGCAGCTAATAAAGGAGGCGAGTTGTGTAACGCTCTTGAATCAACACAATTTGATTTCAAAATATATCGAAAAATATATTAAATTACACCAAGTACTCATTTGCTTTGTCCTGATATTTAGATGTGGAGGCGTTTGCCAAGGCCATGGAGGGCAGTGATGCCAAGACTGATGATGGTGATTCCAAAGACAAGAAAGATGATGACGAGGACATGAGCTTGGATTAGAACACAGTCGTCTCTCTGGAGTGTTAGTCTCATGCTAGTCCGACATGTTTGCCTGTAATCATTCATTGATTCAAGTGTGTTTTGTATGTCCAAAGCTACACTATTAAACAATTGAGTATGTAGTGCCAGTTTGTGTGAAGTTAATCAAAGTGACAAGAAACTTAAAGGAAACGTTTATTGCCAATAAAAATACAGCTATTTCAGGGAATTGACAATATATCAAAAGTGACAAAATAATATTTCTTGAGTTTTCAACTCCAGTGATTTTAGATGATAATACACAATGAATCCCTACGGCACATGAGTCTGCTTGGGAACATCCACAGTAAATCGTCCTCCCTCCAGTGTTTTATCATCTAAATATTCCCATTAAACCCATTTAATGGTGTTTGGTCAGGATTGTATCAGTGACATGTACTAATTAAACCTGCAACAAAATAAATCCAGTGCCTTTCCTCTGGTCCTGTCATTGATCAGTGGTGTCTTGGCACTTACAGTGCTTTTTCATAAAACTACATATACGGGTGTCATGAAAGTAACCATAAATATCCATTTAAATGAAAGGCTAAGCAAACCCGCCACCTGTTGATTTGATAGTGTCAGTGTGTGTGGAATATTTAGGGGTTAATGCAGTTGTGGTCTATAAGGCAGGGCAGCCCTGAGTCCCCACAGATCCAGACACGGACGAGGGTTTTGACAGCATGGCAGTCCTGTGGTTCAGTACGGCTTTCCTCACACACCCATGGAAAGAGAGGGCGGTCGATGGGAGACCTAGTACAGCTATGGTATCTGCACACGAGAGGACAAAAGGCTTAATTACATAGAGCATCTTACCTCATTATATCAATGCAAGATTCTTGATCTGAAAACTGCATGTTCTCTGATAGGAATTGTAAAAGCGTTCAGGTGTCATACCCGGTACGCCCCCCAGATAAACAGTCTCTTTGCCCCCGTTCGATCTGCTCTGTTTGGGACCCACTCCATGTTCACTTGCTGAATCCACGTGTAGCTGGATGACGTTACTCTTCTTCACAACTAAAATCACAAATATTAAAGTGTGAAATTATATGGCAAACAGATTAGAATAGACACTCTTGTAGTATCTATATATGTTAACCCTTGTATTCTGCTTGGATAGGGTTTTGAAGCAATGACGAGATAAAAACAAAAGAAAATCAGTGGTGAACAATAATGGGTACTGTACTTAAGTACATTTTTCAAGTATCAGTACTTTTAGTATTTTTATTTTTGGGAAACTTTTCCTTTTCCTTCACTTCACTAGATTCCAAAGCATAATTTTGTAATTTTTACTTAAAAACATGGTCACTAATTAAATTGTATTAAGGTATCTGTACTTTTACTCAAATACTTGATTTGTGTACTTCATCCACCACTGGAAAAAATTCTTATCTAATCATAATTTCCCTTTCAAAATGCCTTCAACTTTCAAATAAAATGAATACAAACTTCAGAACATTTGATTTCATAAATGTTTCAGAAAATAAAAACATTAATGATTTATGCCTAACATTATTGTAAGTATTCTCATTTTCAGTTATATACAATACAATTTCTTTCTACCACCACTGACTAACATATAGCCAGGTAAAATGCTTCTACATAAGCATACACCCATTTTTACATCTAGATAAGCATATACCCAAATGTACAAAATTGAAGTCTAAAAGCTTAATTTTTGACCCAAACATAACAGATGTCTTTTTTATTTAAAACGCACCACAAGGGTTAAATGCAGTATGATTGTTTTTCAAGGGTATGACTCACTTGTAACAGTGTGCCAACCTCTGTCACAGAGTGACTCCTCTGGTGTGAGACTGACTGAAAACTCTCCACTGCCACTGTTCATCAACACAGTCACCTGCACAGAACAAACACACACTTCAAACTGGAGTATGGACCCGTCCCAATGACCATCAGACCAACCCTAAATGATTTGTGGATATTCTCCGACCTCTCATTACAATAGCTACGTTTACATGGACACCTTATGTTTAAAAAGAACTCCGAACATAGTGTTTACATGAATTTCCCTCTGTTGACGCATACTAACCGTCATGCTGCCATCGCTTCTGTTCTTTGTTTTAAAAAGCAGACTTAATATTTATCTATTTCAGGTCCTAAAAAGCCCCTTCCCAAGCAGTAAAAAGGCCTTTTCCTGTGCTCAAAACAAGGCGTTACATCATTACGCTATTTCTAAGTTATTGCACATGCGCAGAACATTCCAGTTTCGGTTTTCAATCAAGTATTTACATGTCCTGTCGAATGGATTAGAAAAGGTTTAACCCACCTCTTACAAAAAAAAATCAATTTGGCCAATTCATTTTGATTGACGTGCTACTAGTCCGATTGCAAATGGATTATTAGGTCCATGTAAATGCAGCTAATGTCAAAATGGGGTCCAATTGACCTGAATTGACTCTAATAAAAACTTAAAGAATAAAAGCATACATCTCATTTAACTCTGTAAGAGTCACAGGTCCTTTACTAGGTTGTGTGTGTGTTTAAGTGCATGGCTGTGTCACCTGGCCCTGGTTCAGATAGAGACTCAGCTGTTGAGTTTTCTTGGCTCCAGCGTGCAGCAGGAGCCCGGAGTCAGAAACCACACGGACCTCCAGCTGGACCTCGAGGTCCCGACCCAACGTCAGCGATTCGTCTAACATGCAGAGATGGAGAGAATGAAATCTGAAGTGTGTTTGACTGACTGATCAGGTGGAGCGATGTGAAGTGAGAGGCTCACCGAGGGTCAGATATCCGCCCTGACTGGAGAAGTGAACCCCGGGCTGGAGGGGCTGCTGGTAGCAGGGTGTCACTCCCACACTGTGAGAGGGGCTCTGTGGCGGCACCCCGTTCAGTTTCAGATCCCGCACACAGCCAACGAAACCAGCCTGACAGAGAAACAGAAAGAAAGAAAGGTCAACATCACAAAAGCATTTTGGTACCAATTTGCTCTCAGAACAATATATTCAGATAAACCTGAAGAGTGCAGCGGCGCTGGTTCTAGAAATATGTTTTCCATTCATTTCTCCCATAGGGTTTGCTTAAAAGTTTTTGTTAAACCATTATAAGCCATGAACCAAGGCTGCTACGAGGTGAATCATAACATTACAAACTTTGATTTGAAGCAAAAAAGTACTTGAATATCTGACACAAATATAAAAGGTACAAGTCTGTGTACTTAAAGGATTAGTTCACTTTTTAAAAAAACTTTTGCTGATAATTTACTCACCCCCATGTCATCCAAGATGTCCATGTCTTTCTTTCTTCAGTCGAAAAGAAATTAAGGTTTTTGATGAAAACATTCTAGGATTTTTCTCCATATAATGGACTTCATGGGGTACCAAACGGTCCAGGTTCCAAATGACAGTTTCAGTGCAGCTTCAAAGGGCTTTAAACGATACCAGACGATGAATAAGGGTCTTATCTAGCGAAACGATCGGTCATTTAAAAAATAAACTCTCCTGTTCGAACTCGTTCATCAAAATGAATGAATCTTTTTTCGAGTAATTTCATTCATTCAACGAACAAAATGAACGAAATGACTCGAAAAAAGATTCGTTCATTTTGATGAACGAGTTCGAACAGGAGAGTCACGAACGTGCATCACAGAACAGAGCAAGGCGAGCATTTGTGCTTATAAAACTTAAGCTTTTTTATTTATTTTTGAAATGACCGATCGTTTCGCAAGATAAGACCCTTATCAGTCCCTCCAGAAAAACGCGATTATGCGATCGCTGAATTCAATGCATAATCAGCCAAAGTCCGCATATTCATGCGGGGGCCGCATCTTTGCCGCATAAATTGCCGATTTCCGTGCAAAATATGCGGGACTTGCATGATTTTATAATCTTCGCATTTTCGTTGCAAAAAATTCACATATATCTTAGCAGAAAGTTGAAAAATGTTGCGTTTGCTTCACACAAGAGCAGCCACTTCCCCCTGTTTCCATGGGAACGTTATGAAGTGACGCAATTACGAGACGGGATAGCAGCTCACAGCTGAAGTTATTGCAGAGGCCAGACAGACTCACGGAGGCGATTGACATCTCACAACTGACTCTTTATTCCCAAATCGAACTCGTATAACTGTCTGTCACACGTTCTACCGTCACATCGTAACTTAATAAACAAAATAAGATAAAAGAAGCAGCATCAAACAGAAATTACCCGCACACATGGGGTGTTCGAGGCGCACATATAATATAACACTGCAGACAGTTCAACACGGAGCACGCAGCTCTTAAAGGGGCCACACCTTATTTACACTCGTTACAGTCTGAAATAAAACAAGATGAGAAATTAAATATTCCCAGCACTTTCTATGATGTAGTATGCTTGCTTACCAAAGGAAGTAATAAGAAATGACTCTTTACATTAAGGTAGTAGCCTAGTGAGAACAGGGTGTTGGGGGAATCACTTTTTTTCTTTTTTTCATCAAACCGCAGTTTTTGCAAGTTCCAGCAATTTTTGCAAGTTCCCGCAATTTAATCGCATAAAATTGCATAAATATCCCGCATATTCCATCGCATTTTTAAAGAAAACGGGCCGCGTAATCAAGGATTTTTGCCCACAACAATCACAAAAAAACTCCGAGTTTTTCTGGAAGGACTGCCTTATGCGTCGTCTGGTATCGTTTAAAGCCCTTTGAAGCTGCACTGAAACTGTCATTTGGAACCTGGACCGTTTGGTACCCCATGAAGTCCATTATATGGAGAAAAATCCTAGAATGTTTTCATCAAAAACCTTAATTTCTTTTCGACTGAAGAAAGAAAGACATGGACATCTTGGATGACATGGGGGTGAGTAAATTATCAGCAAAAGTTTTTTAAAAAGTGAACTAATCCTTTAACAGCTTTAGTGAGGGAAATAACTACAATTCCATGAAGCATTGCAAACACCAAAATGGAATTAAAAATGATGGAGAAATATAAAACTGCTCATTTAAAAATTATGATTATATATCTAAAAACAATATATTTTAAGTTTATTGCAAAATATGCATGCATACGCATGTATTCAAATATGTAAATATTTTGAGAGTGTAGGGAAACTGACTTGATTATATCATAAATATGCATATATATTCAAATATTTAAGTACCATACTTTATGGGAGTGGGCGGGGCTTAAGAGAGATCTTTTGGCACATTTTGCGTGTTCCGACTCTCTGATTGGTGGAATTTTCTATACAGCATCATGGGTAATGTAGTTTTTCCATCACAAATTCTGCTGTTAAACAGGATTATTTTAAAACTCAGTTGAAATGCGGGCTGATGGCTTCAATTGCAGCAAATACCATAGATTAACTACCTTGTTGCTCACAGTAAGACAGTCTTTAAAGGTTTATAAGTTATCCTTAAAATCAATTTCTGTACGGAGAAAATGAATGGAATTTTTACTTCATTCATTTTCTTTTTAACAATAACTTAAAATCAATTCTATAGAGGCACTCTATTGAGCTGCCCACCAAAACAGCTTTTTAGGCTATCATGGGTGGCAGCATTAAAAATATCCTTGACGGATAAGGCAATCCTAAAACGCTTTGAAATGAGCTCAGTGAAAAAACAGGACGGAGACCTGTTAATAATGATTTATACTAACAAAATAATACAATATTAAAACAATAGAATAATCCAAATAAAACAAATATATTTATGTTTTTACATTTTATTTTACATAAATAAAATATTACTATTATGAATAAAAATTTAAAAAATATATATATATATAATATAAAATGAAAATATGGTGGACGGAGACCTGTATTTCAATTAAAATAAAAAAATAGTTCAATGTAATTAAAAATAAACTTTCTTTTCCAACATTTGTGTGTGCAACTTTGTTGAAATCAATTTTAAGTCTTGTTTGCTTTGCAATATTTGTGACTCGTTGAGTTTCCGCCCATGTCAAGTGTTTCAGTTCAGTCACTTCCATGACAGAAGATGCTGACTGGAGGCGCGTTTCCATTACAGATTTGAGCAAAACTTTCAAGTTTTTTCTAAATGTCGACAAAAAACTATTGCGAAATGACGGCGTTTCCATTGACCGATGTTGTGCGACTAAAACTTAATTTTTTCCTCTCGCGGTAAGTCATTCCAAAAATCATGGCAACGGACGTTGGTAGGTTTATGTATATCCCAGCCACTGCACTGGCCATTATAATTAATCGAAGGAGACGTATGTGTGTTATCCAATCACTAATGGCAAGGAAAGACCCTTATACTTGAGAGCGGCACATATGAGGTGTTTCTGGGTGTTTCTCCCTCATGTTTGCTTCGAGGTCTTGATTGTGGCATTTCTTTAAGGTTTAGAATCCAGTATTCCTGTAATTCTTTTTTCTTTTATGAATTTAATAAAGAACTCTGTCTCGTATTCTGTCCAAACATACCGCGTCATCTACGTCAGTTGACCTGTAAATGCGCAAAAATGCGCTTTTTTGCGATAAATGGGAGTTTTTGCGAATTCGACTTATTTCCATTGGGCGTATTTTCAATTTTCAATTTGCAATTTGCGCAATTTGAAGGGTAATGGAAACGCGGCTTATGTAGGCAGCAGTGGCTTTGAAGAGAGCTATAGTGTCTGTAATACAGTGTTTACCTCAGCTGCGCTGTGGTCTGAGGGAAGTCCACCGATGAAGAGAGTAGCACCAAACTGACTCTTCCCTCCACCCGTCACCCTCTTGTTCTGGGTGTCGATGCCGTCCGCTGTCAGAGAGCCCCTTTCACCCTCCACTTTCACAAACACCTGCATGAGTGCATTGTAAAAAACAATTGAGATTTGGAAAAAAATCACAAATTTATGTCTAAAAACATGCACATCCACATACGAACCGTGTGCCACAGGCCGTCGTTGTATTTCTTTCTGCTGCGTATGCTAGTCTTCCTCCGTCCACCATTGACCTGCAGCGTCAGATGGCCATCAGACACAGAGAGCATCATGGTTCTCTGGCCCTTCTCTCCTGCGTGGAAAACCAGTCCACTCGAAGAGTTCACGCGCACACCCAGAGAGATGTGTGGCCTGCAAATGAAGTTTACAATGCATTATACATTACCTTAGATTTTTGATCGATATTAGTTACTTTTTTGGTCAATATTAGTTATATTTTACTGATTTTTAATAGTGCATGCTCATTTCCCATTTCTTTACATTTAGATTACATTTGCGGTCATCTAATACTCACTTAAAGTTAATCACTAAAATCAGTAATAATTTAGTAATATCAAAACTACTGACTTTATTTTAAGTGTGTTTTAATTACAAAACATACAAAATAGTACATAACTTTAATATCAGCCATTTAGCCATCAGTCATAACAAGGACTTATCCACTACATATGGTTCAAAGCAGTTTTTTGAAACACTCACGCTTTGCTAAACGCTTGTGGCAGTGAATCAAATCTCAGGTGGCTGTGGGAGGAGCCACTGAAATGATGGGCGTCCTCCTCCTGGACGGACATCTCACCCTGGCAGGACTTGAGCAACAATCGAGTCCTCGAACTTCCTTGAGGCTTGTTCTGTATTTTCACAAACAGACACACATTTCATATGCTCTTTTAAAATAATTTGATTATTTAATATTAATCATATAACAAAATAATATAATCAAGAAATAAATAATATTAACAAAAATGAACTCTTCCTTCTACATGAAAATATATATATAAACATTTTCTTATTAAAATAGTGATTATTTCATTATTTAACATTAATGAAAACAATAATATTTATAAAATAAACTATGCGTTCTTATTAAAATAACGATTCATACAATGTTAAACAATATAATAATCAAAATAATAAAATATTTATGTGTTCTTATTGAAATAAAATGATTATATATATATATATATATATATATATATATATATATATATAATAAAATAAAATATTCTTCAGTTAAAACAGTACCTTTGGATTCTTTTGTCGTGGTGAATCCAGTATCTCCAGTGGGACTGAAGCGGCGGGGCAAACAAAGGTGTATTTGTGTCCCTCTTGAGCTGATTTCAGATCTACGACCTTGGTTTCATCAATTCTAAGAACACAATGCAGAAATGAAAACAGCAGATCTAACCGTAACTTTTCATGCAGCCTATACATTCATACAGGTATAAGATTTAATTGGATGATTCATTTAGCATGATTCACCATTGCTCACTCTCTGCATCACACACACACACACCTCTTCATGAAGAAGTTACTGAGGCAGCCGGTGAGGTTGGTGAGGCCGTTTGACGGGGGTGTGCCGCCCACATAGGTAATGTCAGACTGCAGCGCCGCCCTGCTGGTGTCCACACTGACAGCTTTTCCTCCACTCTCAAGGACATCATCTATATAAATGCGCAACCTAAACAAAGACAGAAATAGTCTTAAACCTGTACACAAACACAATGTAATAATATATCTATAACAAATATACAGTGGTGTACCCATTTGTGTTGCGGTAAAATGCAACATAGTGACTGTTGTCGTCGTTGTATGTCTTCTGAGACTTGACTCCTAGGTTGCCAGCACTTACTACTACATGGCCGCTGTCTAAGACCACCTGACACACATCACTCTGAAGGGACACACACAAACATTATATTTTTTAATGTGTTGGTTAAAAAAACATTGTTTTTTGTACTTAAAATATGACTTGATAAGCAAAACTGTGATCAGTGTAATTTGTACCTGGCCTTGATGGTAAAACATGAGTCCATATTGCTGATCTGTTCTGAAGCCGATGCCAGCATAGAAGTTGTCTGTAGAATCCAGTACATTCTCCATCTTTAAGCCTAGGTAACCTTCACCAGTGAAATGAGCCTCACGAGTAAACTAAAAACAACAACACAAACACACATAAACGCACATCTTAACTTGGTACAGTAGAAGTCACATGCAGTGAAAACAGTAGGGTTGGGAATCATATCTTTACAGATTCTGGTTCTAATTCCGATTCTGCTGAGAGATTTTAGCTTGTTTCTATTATTATTATTATTATTATTATTATTTTATTCTTACTTATAATGTACAGTACATGATGTATGTTATGATGTTATGATGAACTATATGCCTTTCTCCACTGGCACTGACATTCTAAGTTGTTTAAAGTGTTCAGTGTAAGGATACTGATTGGCAGCTGTCTGATTCTGAGTTGGCGAACGGGAACATGGTTTGTTTGTGTAACATTAACAACACATTATTAGCTGATTGATAACATAGTCAAGCAAAAGGCTAATCATATTAATTACCGTTATGTGTCCGACATTGTAAAGAGCGATACAAATGTGCAGCATTTACTACGGTAACTTGAGTAAAGTTGACCCAATGGTTCTTAGTCTGAGCTGGTGTGAGTGAGTGGAGGCGGGGCTGATTTGCATATTCATAGAACCACGTATACTAAATGAAGCAAGGGTGTAGAGTTACATTCAAGCTATATTACGACATAAATATGTCATTTTGGTGATCAAAGGGGAGTTTTAAGGAAAAAATTATTTAAGACTTTAAGAATTTACCATAGCAGCATTCGTTACTTCATATCCCAGATTTTGGAGGCCTCTTTTTTCACAAATAACTGAGTGAATACAAGCATGTTCCCTCATTGCAGAAGAACGCAGATATTCCAACACTATGAGCAGAATTGAATGTGGATTCCCAACCCTAAAGAGGCATGTATGATGAGGCTCTCACCAGCAGGTCTTCTGGACAGCCATAGCTGATCCCTACACTCTTCATGGTCTTAATTTGAACAAAGCTTCTCAAGGCCTTTATGGTCCTAAGGCAGCCCTTTATGGAGCCACGCTTATGAAACACGCTCTTTAAACTGCAATGATATGAACAGATAGTTAATTACACAGCCTATGCCAAAATGGATCTAATTATAACTTATCAATGGAAATATCTGCGTGGTCACCTCTCGGGCATCTGGTCCTCTGGCACTCCACCCAGGAAGTATCTTCCTGTGAAGTTGAGCTCTTTACTGGAAAGCGAGTAGACCTTCTGACGATCTAGCCTCACTAGCATTTCCCTTTTAGAAAGTTGAAAGATGACATCCAACTGAAAACAAAAAACACAGAAAACACTGAAATGAATAAAACAATCTTGGCATCTGGCAGGAATAGGCAGGAATAAATAGAGGGTTTCACTCACAAATTTGGCCTGAGCATTGCCGATTTTTAGTTTTGACTCTTGTGGGTCGGTAAGCTCGTTCAACGTTCCCTCAACGTTATAGAAGACTTTCAGAAGGCCGCCATGCACAGCCACAGTCACGTACTTATCCTGAGAAGGGACAATCGACGGAGAAAAATGACATTAACTCATGATAACGTGTCTAAAATTCACGAATCATACAAAAGACAAGAAGTCTCACGTCTCTTTGGAACGACAGCAGAATGCCGTTTTGCGAGATGATTTTGACATTCTGCTCAAACACACGGTCGTCCTTCAGAGTTTCGAACAGAACCTCAACATAGCCTGATCCATCAAAATACACTCCATCAACTGTCCATTCAGGCGTATTGGATGGCCTCCTCCTGTTTTAACACATGAAGTGATTTTACAAGGAATGCACTCTCACAAAGAGTTAACCGATTATATCCTTCAATAAACAAATAAAACCCCTCTGACCGTGAACAAGGGAGGTCAGTGTTGGTGTTCATTTGGAAGGTTTCCTCAAAGTTATAGAGGCTGACTAGCTCTTCGTTTAGACTTAGCAACTCCAGGCAGCCCTTGAAGAAGTTTGAAGATGTTATGTTCAGATCCACAGGAGGCTGTGAGTGTTTGAGAGAGACAAACATTGAGATTGTGAGATTTTACAGATACAGTAATTCTTGCTAGACATGCAGTGATATTAAAATTCTTTATGACAAGGATAAGCTGATATTTAGCTTCATTGTATTGCAGATAAACAATAAACAATGTCCGATTTTAAAATTCTATATTTTCTCTGGTTAAATACAAAATGAAACACTAAAATCACTCATCGTAAATGCTACAAGTGAATTTAGGCATCTTAATAATATAATGTACAGTATGAAAAAACGGATATTCATTTTTAGATTTGCTAAAGATTTTACAGTGTTATTGAGGGTTTTTTTTACTCTATTACTGTAAGCTAATTTTTCCTGTAAGCTATTTTTCCTTGCCACTGTAACCTTTGGCTTGCTTAAGTTAATATTCAGTAATATTATTCATTTGACTGCACTGACACTATATAGATGAGAACAAAATACGCTGGATGACGACACTATTGTCTCCTGTAGAGATGCTTTACAGCTGAATTATACAAGATTAAGACTGTTATTTTCCTGTTTATTATAGCAATTTTTTTAACTGCTCTGTATTGTATAAAGAGCTATATAATAAATGTGACTTGACATTCAATTACAAAGTATTTTTAAAGATTAACTTTAAGTGAATGTTAGATGATGGCATTTGTAATCTCAATTTAAAAACAGGGCAAATTATTAAATATCCAATATTGAGCGAAAACAATGAATTATAATATCTATAACATCAGCCGATAAATGTTATAGTACCAATATATTTGCTACCATTCAAACGTTTGGGGTAGGTAAGATTTTATAATGCTTTTGAAAGAAGTCTCTTATGCTCACCAAGGCTGCATTTATTTGATCAAACGTAAAACTCTGAAATATTATTACATTTTCAAAAAACTGTTTTCTATTAGAATATAATTTAAAAAGTACTTTATTCCTGTGATCAAAGCTGAATTTTCATCATCATTACTTGAGTGTCATATGATCCTTCAGAAATCATTATGCTGATTTGATGCTCAAGAAACATTTCTTATTTCAGGATTCTATGATAAATAGAAAGTTCAAAAGAAAAGCATTGATTTGATTTCAAATCTTTTGTAACATTATAAATGTCTTTACTATCAATTTTGATCAAATTAATGAATCCTTGCTGAATAAAAATATTAAATGACTAAAACAAATACTTTTGAATGGTAGCATATATAGTGAATCATTTATAGGTTATCATTTATAACCTTTATAGCAATATTGCTAGAGAGTTCTAGGTGGTTACTGTGGTGTTTGCTTATTGGCTCAAGTCAAAAGTGCCCAATCCCGAGTCTCTATTCTATTCCGCTCCATAGATAAGTGTTCAGCATTACTCACATTGAAATTGCTGGGATAACCTCCGACATAAAACACGGTCTCCTCAGCTGGCAGGTTGAGCAGGCCATTTTCTCCTCCTGCCTCCATGATTTGTTTAACTATTTTTGTGCCTTCTGAATCTGTGGACATTGCCATCTGACCATACTGTACAGTCCTGAACACACACAATACACAAATAAAGTAGAAGTGTAAAGGAAATACAGCTAGAAAATAATATCAATGAAGACTAAGCCCAACAGATGTGTGTCGGTAATGATGGTGTGCGTGTTTCCCACCTCTCCAGGACGAGTTTGTTGAAGTATTCCCTATTCACGCCCTCAGTCATTAGCACCTGTGCTGTATCTCCTCCCACATTAAAGTACCAGCGCAGCTTTGTTCCTTCCAGCATCATTGCCATATAGTCCTTACTTGACTACAACACATATACAGCACAAAAGCATGTGTTTATATTCAATTATACATGTGTGACAAAAAAAAGTTTTAAAATAATAATAGAGTAATACATGCAAAATATCAAAAAGCTCAATTTGCATAACATACAAAAGTTACAAATCACTGTTAGGCTGAGGAAGTTGGCTTACGTCTTTGTTTCCAAGGTAGAAGACAAACTGTGGTTTGGTTTCAGTTTGCCGTCGTCTACGTGCGGCACGTGGTAGCTTGATGTACATTTGTAGTGATGAATAAGCTGCCAGGTCAGCCACGTTACTGGGCCTCCTCACTTGTACTCCGGACTTACCATTAAACTGCATTGACACGGTCACCTGAAGGAAGGACAGTCCAGTCATTGTCTGTAGCAACTATGGAATACTGAGAATACTTTAGTATCTTGTAGAGCTGCACAATTAATCATTAAAAGATTCGGATCTCGATTCAAACACCCACGAGATCTTATTCCGAAACAACAGCGATTCGTCTCTGACTATTAAACCTTTGACAAGAACGATCACAGCGAACATTCAGATCTGCGTTGGCGCTGCTGCTGATCCAGAGAGAGCAGTTGTCATGTACGTATGAAACGGCTTTACAAACAGTCTTTTCAACCTCACAGTATCGTTATTTCTGTGTTACAGCAATTCAAATTATCACAGAAGAACTGGGATAAAAGTTTATAGTTCAGATAAACACTGATGTCTACAGTAGTGATCAAAATAGAAATCACCAAGTAAATTGACACACAAATAAAGATCGATTGCATCGTTACACCAGTAGGTGGCGACAAGTGACTGTTAAATGTATCTGTCGTTGAATCATTCAAGAGATTCATTCAAAAACACTGATTCATCCAGTAATGAAACAAGTGAAGTCTTTATAAGTGAGTCGCTGAATCAGTCATTAAAACAATTTTTTTTTTATTTAGTTTGCACCTCTGCAAATTTTCAAGTTCAAGTTAATAAAATATTTTAAAATAAACTGCAGCAATTAGCATTTTGACAGAACCTCTAGTGACGTTATTTTGTTCAGTTGTCCAATCAGAATCGTGGGAGAATTGTGATCTCGGTTTTAAACAATTGTGATTCTCAATTTATCTAGAATCCTAGAGCTCTTCAAAAAATGACTTTTTTTATAGAGCTGTACCTTGTTGGCGGCGTTACGAGCCTTCTCAATGAGCTGACGAATCCTCTGGATGCTGTCGGAGATGTTGGACGGCTGAAATGAGGTGTTCTGCAGACGATCCAACTTCTTCATCAGCTGAGGAAGAGTGTCGCTCAGTGCCACCACTGCAGGAACATGGAAATACATTGGACTCTATGTGAAAGGCAGGTCAAGGTCACACATGCTCACTCACGAACTCTCACTATCACACACCTGACTTATTGGCGTCACTGAGGGCTTTGTTGATATCATCGCTGGTGGCGTTGGAGTCGCCGTATTGCTTCTGCCATTCCTCCAGCTGCTTTTGAATTGGAGCCAGCGCATTGCTAACATTAGCCACTGTGTTGTTAGCCTGCTCCACTGCACTCTTAGCTGCTGTGATGTCGTTCGCTAGGTCTTCTGAAACATTTCAAACACATTTCAACAACATTGTTTAGGTCATGGTTTTGATTTAATAAAGCTAAATTTCTCTCGACAGACTCAAATATATACACTAGGATTCAAAAGTGTGGGGTCAATAAGACTTTTTAAGAAATAATACTTTTATTCAGCAAGGAGGCATTAAATTGATCAAAAGTGACTTTGATAATTACATTACTAATTGTTTTAGTACTTTAGACATTAATAATGTTACAAAAGATTTCAAATAAATGCAGTTCTTTTGAACTTTCTATTAATCCAAGAATCCTGAAAAAAAGTATCACATTTCCACTAAAATATTAAGCAGCATAACTTTTTTTAACATTGCTAATAATCATAAATGTTTATTGAGCAGCAAATCATCATATTAGAATGATTTCTGAAGGATCATGTGACACTGAAGACTGGAGTAATGATGCTGAAAAATCAGCTTTGACATCACAGGAATAAATTACATTTTAAAATATATTCAAATAGAAAACAGATATTTAAAACTGTAATAATATTTCACAATATTACCATTTTAACTGTATTTTTGATCAAGTAAATGCAGTCTTGGTGAGAATAAGAGACTTCTTCCAAAAACATGAAAACATTTTACCAACCCCAGCATTTTGAATGGTAGTCTATTTATTTAGCTTGTTATTAGTAAGGTCACAATGGACCTTGGAAGACTAAGGATTTTGATCTCTGACCTCGGCTGACATTAAGGTTATTCTGAATGTTCTTTAGGTCTTGCAGCATCTTTTCTTTCTTCTTTTCAGCATCTTGCAAACCCTTCTGTATGGAGTCCACACGTGGCTTTAAACCTGACAAATATATAGTATAGGCCAACATTAGACAGAGGTTCACAACAACAAAGATGTACCTTAATAAAAGTGTGCAAAGTGGCTGTTAGACCCAGATCAAGAGTAGAGTTTGCTGTTCTTACTTTGACTGCTGTTTTTCAGTTCCTCTGCTGCCTTCACAAGTTCAGTACTCTTAATATTCAGTGCAGCTGCTTCCCGAGGCAGGTCTTTGTCCTTTATGTTCTAGATCATATAAAAAACAATACAATCTAAATGCATGTGACTTACAAAGGAACTAAAGGTGAATAAACTGTAAGTGTATGTATTCATGTTTAAAGAGTAATTAAGATGGATTAATAAAGGTGCAGTGATGTGCATGGACACGTGTGTGTGTGTGTGTGTGTGTGTGTGTGGTTGACTGTACCTTCAGAGCCTCAGTAGAAGCTTCTTTGGCTTTCTTAGCAGCAGTCTCAGATTCCAGTATACTGTTTATAATGTTAGTGTACGCGCGAGATGCGTTCAGAGCACGCTGTATGAAACCGTCTTGATTGGAGCTGGATATCAGACTGCACAACAACAAACACATGACCACAGGGCAATATTACATATTAAAACATTCAACGTATTCAAAGAGGTACCATCAGAGAATACAAGTATGTGCATAATATATGGCCATGCCGATATTGACTAATACGAAAGACTTTAGATATACTTTAGAAGACGGTGCACTCATATTACTATGAATGAGAGAAAGTGCAACGTACAATATGGCACGATGAATGCTTTATTATGCCAATTTTGTTATTGTCTAGCAGTGTGCTGAATTTTTAGTCAATGCACTGCATAATTTTATTTCAGTTTATCTTTTAACACATTTTTTTTCTTTTTTTTAATCAATCATGGCCATTTATATGTTACTTAAATTATTTTTAAACTGTCTTTACTTTTGTTTTCTGTTTTTAAGTTAAGCAATTTTAAATTATCAATGTGTATGAAATGTGTTCTATGAATAAACTTGCTTTGTGTAAAATGTATAAAATAATTACATAAAATTTTGTGTAAAATAATTGTTCACGTCAGCATTTTTGTGGATGTTTCCTTTGCTACTATTAAATAATGTAAACAGGGATTACATTGGCCATCAGACTGCTATCAAGATACTAGCTCCAGAATCGTCCATTAAGAGGCCATTTACACGATACTGTTTTCAACTAAAAACTGAAAACTTTTTATGCGTTTTGGCCATTGATTTACACGACCTTGGCATTTTGGGGGCCTGAAAATGCAAACGTTTGAAAACTTTTCAATGGTTTCAAAGTGCACGTTTTTGAAAATGATGCCATTATTGTCTCAAAATGAAAAAGTCAATTTGTGAAACCGGTGACATTATGCGTATATTACGTGTTCAGTCTATTGGCGCGTAGTGTTTCTTTACCAAGCTGGCAGCAGAATAGCCTGGCCTGTTTTTAGTCATTTTTCACAGATCCGTGTGAACGGGGATCATTTTGACAATGTTGTCATCAGTACACAAAAAATGCAAAGGAAAAACTTTTCCATTTTAGTACATCATTGTCATTTTAACGTGCCCTAAAAACCCCATATAAGTTGACAATATATGGATCACACACCTGGAAAGATTCTTGGCGAGCCGGTCCAGCATTTCAGCGTGTTTCTCTGCAGCCTCCACCAGGGGAATTTTATTGGCGGATGGAGCGTACTTCTGCACCTTCTCAGCTAAGGGCTGTCTCGCTCCGTCCAACTGAGCGGCCAGACGCTCATAATCCTGATAGCAGGAACACAGCATCCAGTGCTCAGTAAAGTTCTTTTATGGTAAATACAGAAATGTTATGATTCTACAAACCTCTTTAGAGTCCTGGAGCATGGAGAGCAGGTCGTTGACCTGGGCCACATCATCCTCTGCCATCTGCTTCAGGTCCTCCACCTCCTTCTGCTTCTCAAGCAGGTTATTTATTATTTTCTAGAAAAACACAATAATGTTATTTTGAATTTAATTGCAATGCAGTAAATAGTTCTTCCTGCAACTCCATGTAAAATCTATAAGCAGATTCCTATGTATATGATGTGTGGCCAATTCAACTAAAACTCCAGAATTTTCCAAATCCTGGGTGTGTGTCCGTGTGTTTGAATGATTACCTGGACCTCCTCCATGCGTTTCTGGTTAATGTTGTTGGCTTCTACGGTGTGTGCGGTGTTGTTGACGGCCTCATTCAGGGCATCTCTCAGGTCCATCAGCTGCTGATTGAACTGGTTCAGTTTGTTTTTGATGTTCTCTGCCACAGCCTCATTATTTAAAGTCCGGTTTGTAACCTCATTTTTCACACGATCTACCACTACAGAGAGACAACAACTATAAAGGTCTATCCCTTTTAAACACGGTAAAAACATGTAACATATAAATGTGAATACAAAAGTGTCAGCTTTTTAAAATTAAGTAATCTAGATAAATGTTTTACTAACCCTTTATTTGAAGCCTTTATGTATAATGCATTATAAAAGTATTCCTAATAAACGCTCTTATGCATAATATTTTTTTTCATAAATAATTGTAACCAAACTTAAAAGGCATAATATTTGCAGATTCCAATTTAGTTGTTTGTGATGTGTTTGTAATGCATTATACTTTCTAAAGGTGTAACAATGAATAGATAAGTATTATAATGTATTATAACTGTGGTTACCATTATTCATGCGATGCATTACATGGCATAATTAATGCATTAAAATACTTTTATTATTATGCATTATATACAAACGTTTTAAGTGAAGTGTTACCCATTTTTCCAATCCAACATCAACTATTTATAAAGGATTATAAGCTTCGAAAGGTTATAAAATGATCAGTTAAATGTTACACAATAAAATGAAAGAGGCTGAGTTTGTTGAACATTTCTTATTGACTCGGTCTGTCCTGTCACTCACATTTGTTGGCTTGTTCTAGCTCATTTCCTGCTAGTCTCCTCTGCAAGTCAAAGCCCCTGAAGCGCATGTCTCTGAGCATGGACTCCACCTCTGCTATCTTTCCAGTCAGATCCTTCTCATCGGTCACATTGGTCTCATTCTGTACAGTCCGGTTCACCTGCAGTATAATGTCTGGGCAGATACAGAAAAGTCAGTTGAATGTGGTCAATGTAATAAGACAAGGCTTTTTTCAAGTTCTATCTGTTCTACTTTGTCACACTCCCACCTTGCACATCTCCCATGATGCCTTTGATGAATCCAATCAGGTCTTGCGCTCTAGTGTGTGTGGAGTTAGTGTTGTTCTCTAAAGCATCTCCTTTCTTTTGTGTGACCGAGGCCTATTACACGGACACACACACACAAAAAACTCTTAGTCAATATGGTCAAATGGTTTTATGGTCCCTTTGGTTTGAAAACAGAATAAGTTCATCTGATGGTATGTTGTCATACCTTCTCCGCTAACTCTTCAATATCCGAGTCAATGATTTGCAGCTCTCCCTCCAGCAAATCGGCCCGGTTCCTGCTCTCGTCCAGAGTTCTGTTGTAGTTTGTTATGGCATTCTGTGGCATAAAATTATAGTTTGTTATAATTCTAATAAAACACAACTAACATTTTAAGTGGGGCAAATCCTAAAATGTAAAAGCTGAGAGAGTGTTTGTGTCTGAAAGAAAGAGAGACTCACGGCAATGTCCTCCATAGATGCACTGAGGCGGTTTAGTTGAGTCCAGGCCATTGAGCTGGCATTGAGGCTGGTCAGCTGATTGGCGACGGACTGATAAAGCTGGTTTATCTTGTCCAGATCCTCCAGCAGAACCATCACACAGCTGTCACAGGCTAAATACATAATGCACAACAATCATCTCATCATCATTCAAATCACATCTAATGAGTGAAATGAACTGTCTGCGACCCACAAAAATATTGTTTACTTTTGCCTTTGTATTGAAAGAGTGAATTAATGAATGAGTGAGCAAATTAATTATTGACTCCATTTTCTATTTGAATATATTTTTAAAATGTAATTTATTCCTGTGATCAAAGCTGAATTTTCAGCATCATCTAGGGATGCAAACGGCGCGCTTTTCGGCGCCTCACGCTTCTTTCACGTCAGTTTGGGTGACTTGGGTCTGAGACTGAGAGGGTCTTATTATAATTTCACAAAGTCATCTGAACCCATTTCCATAGCTTAATGTGAGGGACAGAAGTCTATTTACATCATTACATTAAAGTTTACGGAAACTCGTTTTCCCTCCTCTGCGGCTGTCAATCATTCTCCATTCAGTATTCAAACAGCGCGCGCCCCTCGTCTGGTTACAGCAGGATGCACGGTAAAACTCTCTCCAATATGATATATTCACATTATAGTGCTTGATCTGTAGATAAAAGGCTGTGGATTTCCATACAATTACTTTAATGTGTATTTGTATATTATGTTTGTTGCTGTTTTTAAACGACGCTACCGTGCCTGTTAGCACAAGGACTATGAATCGGCATCAAACGCACAATAACTGGAATTTAAAACTGTAAAGAAACAAATGATCAATAAACTGTTGGACAGATATACACTAGGATTTGTGCGCTCGACATTTCTTCGCTTTGTGCCGCGAACTTTTAAATACGCACTTGCGCAGCGCTGCACACTGTGACTCCATGTTGCTTTAAGCACATCATTCTGCACCCGCGATGCGCATACGCCCTTTGTGCGCTCTGTTTTGAAGCGTTCATGGTTTTGCGCACTGAAAGATTATTAAAAGCCTATATATTTTTTTTATACCTATCCTGCACAATACATTTAAAAGAAGTATAATTTTATTGTATATTATTTTTGTGTAGTGTAGGCTATATAAATATATACACTTCTGAATTCTTGACATTCATATATAAATATAAAATTGTGAAATGTATGATTGCATGATTGAATTTTATAAGAGTACTAATAGTAATTTGTTTTTATTGACATGTTTAGTTTTTATAAAATTACTGTGCAGATTTTTTCAAGAATTACTTTTTGCTGCTGATTGTGTGTGTGTGAGAGAAGGAGAGGTAGATATTTTTTTAATATAAAATTTTACTTTTGCATATTATACTGTAAAAACACAATTATTGTTGATTTTAGTTGATCATAGTTGATCATAACTAGAGAGGAAATGATGAGATGATTAAAGTGACCAAAATTATCAAGGTTATCACAGAATCCTGTTCAAAAAGTACGAATAGCCTACTACAGAATGAAGTCAATTCAACTAGTTTTATGTCGAAAAACAGCAAATAAATTGATTAGCATCAATATGCACTTTTTGTTTACATAAACATTAAAATACCATTAAAAATGATGGCTAGATTTGAAAAGAGTGTCTTGCAACATGTCATCTACTAACATGTTCAAGTTCAAATAAAGTTTTGACAAAAAAGGTTTTATACAAAGATAAACCTCATATTTCAGCCTTTAAATATTTTTTTTATAAAAACAATGAGTCAAAAAGATAAATTACTGACATTTACACATTAGCTTATATTTATTAGTAGTGTTTGGGTGAACCCCCCGTCCTTCATGTTGACGGAGCTTTCAATGTTGTTATGGAAAGGGGTGATTGGTTGGTTCCTGTCACATGACCTGCGGTGCGTGCATTTGCGGCATTCTGAAAAGTTTAGATTTTTTCCATCTCGATGCGCCTGGTAAAAAAATTAACGCGTCGCTTCAATTATGAGCGTGCTTGCCGCGCGCCTACACTTGAACAAACTTGAGCGCGGAAAAGACGCGATATGTGAACGGCCTCTGGCGAGCTAGCTCATATCAAGCCACGAGCTACTGGAGCACGCGAGCGACGTGTTGGAGACCCCTGCTCTAGAGCTCCGCTTTGTAGGCTACAACTCGATACTTTTTTGCTACTTTGTAATAACTTTCTGCGGCCAGAGTTTGTGGAAATGAACGAGGGTAAACACTTTTTTAGACCTGACTAAATGAAATTTAAGACCTAGGATGAAAATCTGGCCGTTTTTAAGACTTTTTAAGGCCTTAAATTTTAAGTCCAGAATTTTTGACTTTTTAAGACTTTTTAAGACCCCGCGGAAACCCTGTCTCTCTTTTTTGACCATACATGTGTTTGCATCCCTGATCATCACTCCAGTCTTCAGTGTCACATGATCCTTCAGATCCCACATTTGCTGCTCAATAAACATTTTTTTTATTATCAATGTTGAAAACAGTGTGCTGTTGCATATTTTTGTTGATACATTATTCTCAGGATTACCTCATTTATTTGAAATGGATATCTTGTTGATATTATAAATGCCATTACTGTCATTTTTGACCAATTTAATGCATCCTTGCTGAATAAAAGTATTAATTTATTTTAAAATGTCTTACTGACCTCAAACTTTTGAACAGTACTGTAAAAAATGAGTGAGCAAAATGAATGAATATGTGAGTGAATGAAGTGTGTGTTGTCCAGTGAAGCAGTACTCACGCTGACAGTGCACATCTGCTCCATGTTGCACTAGAACACTGTGTTGACTGAGACATGTGTCGCACTGCTTCCCTGTCAGACCTGCGGTGCAGCGGCACTCTCCTGTGCGAGGGTCACAGCGACCTCCCCTACACTCACACTCTACAGACCACACCCCTCATTAAAATCAACAGATAATGTGTTACATTTCCTCGTGTTGTGTATGTGCTTTAGACTCACTCTTGCAGCCATTAGGGCTGTAGTCCCAGTAACCTGGAGCACACTGGCGGCAGTTCGGTCCATTGACCCCAGGCCGACAGGCACACGAGCCGTTAGCAGGGTCACATGGCTGAACCAACGCCGCAGCTGCTTCACAATCACACTTACGGCAGCCAGTGCAGGAATCAAAGCCAAATGCCCCATCCTAAAAAAAAACCCATTGTTACCATCAACTACTGAGACAAAACTAAATACTAAAAACTAAAATAAATAGACAAACAAGATAAGCAGACATACCTCACAGCTGTCACAGTAGGATCCCACCACTCCAGGCTTACAGTGGCACTGGCCGGTGTGAGGGTCACAATGTGCAGTGCCACAAGGAGAACAGTTGCATCCTGGGTAGTGCAGTTGGGGAAAAAAAACAGTCATGAGAACACTTTAAACACCTTCCAGATGACAGATGTGTTTTAGAGTATAAAAGTTGCCTTACGGGTGCAGTTCTTGGCTGTGATGGCATCACCGTAGAAACCAGGGGCGCAGATTTCGCAGTGCGGCCCGGCGGAGTTGTGCATGCAGCTCTGACACTCACCTGTCAAAGAGTGGCAGTCGCTGAACAACATGTTGGGGTCTGAGTTACCATTGCAGTTGCACGGCTGGCATGTGCTGCCAATCACCATTGGGTTTCCATAGTAACCTGGTGCACACCTGAATTATGCAGAAAAGAAGTAATTTAAGGATTTTCATTTATGATTTTCTAGTGGACTAGTAATAATAAGTAATAATAATTTATTGTGTTTTACATTTATAAATTATAAATTCATTAATTATTTAATTTGATAGAATAAATGTATAAACATTTAAAATTTTTCATCATTTTATTTAAATGGTATTTTTATTTTTATTTTAGGGCTGTCAAGTGACATTTTTTTATCTAATTAATTATATGATGTGCTGATCAATTAATCTAATTAATCACAAATTAATCTCACATCAAATTTGGCTGAAAAATTACCCCCAAACGATCATGTAAAGTTATTATTGTGTTAAATGAGAAAAGCATTAAATAGCCATTACAAAAAGTGGCTTTAGAAAGAAATATTTTATTTGATTCAACATAGAATTTATTGTACATAAACTTACTTTTTTAACCATAATTTGAATTGGCATCCGAGTTGGTATTTAGATATATTTACAGACCGTTCATTGCCACTTATTACACGGCTCTGTGGAATACTTGATTCTGATTGGTCAATAGCGCCATCCAGCGTTAAGTTATTCCCAGATAACAACCGCTCAAAGCAGATAACGCAGGCTCATCCGGGTCACTGAAGTCAGCAGTGCTATACGCCTGCTAGGAACGTTTTTTCTTCGTGTAAGTTTTGAGTTTGGTGAGCTAATAAAATATTTCAACTCAGTCGAATCAATATTTTGTTTACAGTTATTTAATTATGCAATCTAGTATCGTGGACTCGCTCTCTCGTTTCATACAAACGCAGCTGCTGCCATTTTGTGACTATTGTTTTGTACACTGTTGGATTATGAGATACAAACAGATACGATTTGAAAACAGTTTAATCTGAAATCAATATATCTTATCCCCATAATTATTTATGTGGCGAAATGCTGTGCAATATATGAATGACTGTATACCGTATCTCTTTACTCAAGTAGCCGTGTAAGAAGCGGGATAATGTACATCCAGCCGGTGGTTCTATCAAAATAACCCCCTTCAGGCTGATCAAGACCCCTCAGCTTCGCGTCGGGGTCCTCATATATATATATATATATATATATATATATAATTACATATAGAATGCCATGAGATGAATGGGTTTTAGTTCACCCAAAAATGTAAGTTCTATCATCATTTATTCTCCCTCATTTCGTTTCACACCTGTATGACTTTCTTTCTTCAGTGGAACACAAAAGAAGTTAATTTGAGAAATGTCTCAGTATTTTTGTTTTTTTTCACACAATGGAAGTCAATGGTAACCACAACAGTTTGGTTACAAACATTTTCAGAATATCTTCTTGCAATGAAAAAAAAGTCATACATGTTTGAAACAACATGAGGGTGAGTAAATGATGGCAGAATTTTCATTTTTAGCTGAATTTTCCCTTTCATGTTTTTTTTTTTAATATAGAAATATTAAGTTATTTTATTAATGAAATGATACTCTAAATAAGAAACTAAAACTGCCAGTAGGTGGCAGTTGAGTCATTAAGTCATTAGATTCATTCTAATGGCTGATTCATTCAGGAATGAAGTACATGGCTCTCTTTTTACGAATGGCCTTTAAGTGCGTTAATCATTTTAATGTATTATGTTTTCCATAACTAAATAATTAATTAATGTTCAATCGACAACCCTATTTTATTTATATTTATTATTATGAAAAATAATAATACGATTTATAAAGTAATACAAATTATTATAGATTAATAATTAATTGTCAATGAATAACAATAAAATAAGTGAATGTTTCATAACTGTACCTTTCACACTTGGGTCCAGCATAGCCAGGCATACACAGACACTGCATATGCTTGGGCTTCTCCACACAGCGAATGGCAAAACTATTAACAAGATCAAACAAACAAACATCCTTTACTCTGAGAATGATAGGGATATCTGGGATATCCAGCACTGAAATCAACTATTTTTGGGGGTTAAAGACAAAGAAACCAGGAAGAAACTGGCACAAGCAAATCAACAAAAGAAAAACTAAGAAAAATAGGTTCGAGAATAACAGGAAATGGTAGATTAGTTGTTCGGATGATGAAATAAGGGCACTGACTTGTTTGAAGCCACTTGCAGCGGGCAGGGACAGCTGGAGCAGGACACCGCATGGCCATCAACTGTGTTGTTACCGTGAAAACCGCCCTGGCACTTCTCACAATGGTTTCCAGTGGTATTGTGGCGGCAGTTCTGTGTATAAAGATTTAAACTTTCAGCTAATGCCTAATTGAAGCTCTGAGTACAGCTCCGACATCCATTTTTGGAGTTAAGACTTTGTTTTCCATGAAGTTTGACATTTTACTATAACCAGTGAAATATACAATAGCAATATATCGCCCATGTTGATGTCTGTTATGTGATTTATATATGACTTGGAGAGCTGAACTCACCACACATATCCCAGAGCCATCCAGACACTGATCAGAGTGACTGTTACAGTTGCAGGGGACACACTTCCCGAGGAACAGCCCTTTAGTGTCTCTGTAGTAGCCTGGAGCACATTTCTGACACACAGAGATGAACAAAAATGAAAGTTTTGTCATCATTTACTCACCCTCATATTGTTCCAAACCTATATGAGTTTCTTTCTTCTGTTGAACACAAAAGAAGAAATGTTAAAGAATGTTGTTAACCAGAGAGTGGACGGTAGCCATTGACTCCCATAGTATTTTTCCCCTAGTATGGAAGTCAGTGGCTACTGTCAACTGTCTGGTTACCAGCATTCTTGAACATATCTTCTTTTGTGTTCAACAGAAGAAAGAAGTGTGGAAGCACACTTACATAATGCATCAATACAGAACTTTTCCAGCAATATTACTTTATTCCAGCATTATAAAACAGGAAAATATCAAAATTTTTGGCATATTCACACAGAACCTCCAAAAGGCACTGAATCATAGTATAGAAGTGACTGTATAAAATCCTTGTTTTTGTTAAAGCACACTACCTGACAGGAGTCTCCTAGATAGTGTCCTGGGCACAGACAAATTTCAACGTTGTTGGCATGTTGACCAGAGGGAAGGTTCTCTGCCGCCTCCAGCACAGCAGCGCGCAGCGACATGGACTGGGCCGACTGAGAGTGCAGCGCTCTGATCTGCAGGGACTCCAGCGCCACCAACACCATCATCAACTCCTCACGGGACACAGAGTTCCCAGTCTGAGCGTGCCTGAAACTCTCCTTTAAATGAGAAAAGGAAACTTGAGTTACAACAACTGAGCATTTGTGGAATTATTTTGTACACACACATACCAACAAATCAGTTGTTCATGTCTGAAGACCAAATTCTTTTTTGTAGTGTTTGTTACTAATTTCCTCACCTCCACCAGGTGGACGATTCCCTCATGAGGGTCTTCAGGAGAGGAATACTCTCTTTCCATGTACACCAGAGTCATCTGATTGCCCTGCACACACACAGACATACACACACACAAATATTCTCAGTTAAGATCAACTTCCACTTTATGTAAAGATTCTAAATAAACTTGACAGAGGGTATGCTCTGGTACCTTGAGTATAATGTCTGGCCGTGTGGTCTCGACAATCAGAAAAGCATCACCTCGCATCGTCTGGGTGTGCAAGCGGTAGCGCAGATAGCCTCCGTAGGACGACACCTACACATACACATGGCGAAGAGAACACAAAATCAGGTTAAAGAGGACCTATTATGCTTTCTTACATTTTTAACTTTCTTTGTGTGATGTTGCTTTTTGAGCATAAAAAAGGTCTGCAAATTTACAAGCACAAAGTCACTCCAAAGAGACTTATTCTCTATATCAGTAAGCACTCCCTAAAACGTCTTGATTGTAGCCTTGAGTTTTCTTCCATGAACGAACACGTCACAATATTCATCATTTAAAGGGATCATGAACTGCATTTTTTTCCTGTGGTGCCCTTATAATGTCAGTATGATTATTACATCAACAATTTTACTTTTTAAATAAAAGGCCATTTTCTAGCCTGATTTTAGCCCTCTGATTTGAACGCTCTTTTTAAGGGGCGTGTCTACCGTGAGACTTCAGTGTAAACGCCCACTGCTGTGATTGGCTAACATTTTTGCATATGAAATAAGTATTAGATGTGGAACTATCGCGAAATCTTTTACCATTACAGCTGTTGAGATTAACTAGTGTTAAGCATTATATTTAGATCTTCCCCCTTCACATCTCGATTTCTGCATTCTCACGAATGCTTTAATCATAACTAACAGTGCAAACGCGATGTAAATAAGAGATTCGTTGTACAGTGTAGATCAGTGTTTCTCAACCTCTCCTGCAGGGACCCCCTGACAGGACATGTTTTTGTTTTAACCCTGAAATGGCACACCTGATTCAATTAGTCAGCTACACATTAAGCCTTTGAGCCTTTAATTAATTGAATCAGGTGTGCCATTTCAGGGTTAAAACAAATACATGTCCTGTCAGGGGGTCCCTGCAGGAGAGGTTGAGAAACACTGGTGTAGATAGTCATCATTGAATATAATGGGAGTTTTGGTAAAAGTCCAGAACAGCTTGATTGATTGACAGTTCGAGCAATTATAAAGGGAGCGTTCTTTGATCGCTTTCTGTATATAATTTAATCACAATTTAAACAACAGATTATTTCATGCTACTAAGAGAAACAATGTCAAGTTGATCGTTTAGTCACTGGCTTGATTCACTGGCTGTTGCATTACAACAAAAGACTGCACTAAGCCTGCATTTAATCTTGGCATCAACATTTAGCACCAGACCAAACAAGGTGTGCGTGAGTTATCAGATTATATTGTTTATCTGACCCTTATGTTTCCTGTAGCTTTAATGTGAGCTATCTGATGGAGATTCAGCTGTCTGTCTGGCCCCTTACTGTCTGACCGCTGGCTAACCCATAAGCTTGGTTTATACATATGTCACAGCAGCTGCCATGACGTCACAATATAGGGATGAGAGCACCTTTAAAGTCTAGGTATAGAAGATCAGAGCACAGAAATGCATGACCGAATTTGTCCTTCTCTTCACTACTCTGAGTATCAAGAATTGTTGTGGACTCACTTTATCGCCGAGGTAAGTGCGAGGAGCGTGCCAGTGCAGGTCCTGAGAGACGTCAGGCACATCACTCAGATCCGCCTCCACCAGATCTTGATCGAGATATGCGGACACAGGCACTTCCTGTCTGTCACTCCTCAATAGTACCCAGCCAGCCATGTCCATGATCTGTAGATCAAAGCAAAAATATATGTAAAATTTTACACCAATCAGCAATTACATTGATTTAATTTTTACAAAATAAAAGGTTCACTGAAAAGAGTGATATCAAGCATTAGTAAATCAGACTACACTGGTTGTGCCGTATGTTTATTTTTGCGTGTAGCCAGGTACGACAACTCAACAGACAGAGGGTAAAATATGATTACCATGACACTGTACTGTGGCAGGAGATTCAACGGTAGCGAACGGTAGTGTATATGTTCATGTATAAAGGTGACTGAATTCTCTTTAACTTTAGGACAGTACCTCACTCCTCCGTTTGTCAGAGCTGCGGCAGCGGTCAGTGGCTCCAAAGCAGAAGCACTTAGTGCAGCCTTTAGCGTTAGTGGGGTCCAAATGAAACGTTCCCGGTTTGCACTGGTCACAGCGAGAGCCTTCCACATTTTCCTGAGAGGGACGACACATCATTGATTTAACAGAGATGATGAGGGAGCTCACTTGATGTTTAGAGCAAAAACGGATAAATTAATTCACAAATGATATACTGTAGGTGCGGAAGGAGAGGAAGAGCAACCTTGCATAAACAGCGTCCGGTGAAGGAGTCACACACTTCTATCTCAGTTCCTGCCTCGTTGCAGTCACATTGTCTGCAGTTGGGGTATCCATAGAAACCTGGGCTACATCTGTCACACTGACGGCCAACAATGTTGTTCTTGCACCTGTGGAGAGAGTAATGTGCTTTGGCATGGTGCAAATAGCATAAAGTATGTAAGTATGTGTTTTCAGTGCCCAGCTGACACTCTAGGATGGCCTGTAGTTCCTACTTTCTGGTATATCTTGTCTGAACGAAATGTGACAATGTCCTGTGGAATTCAACAAATCTAATTGCCAAACTTCTTGTGAGCATGTGAAGACCCAAAATATGGGCATTTCACTCAACCAGACCCAGTCCAAATAACAAGATCTTGGCTTTGCCCTAAGGGCCGTGACACACCAAGTCAACGTTAAGCCATAGGACAATGTTGGGCCATTGGTGAGCATCTGTTGGCATCTAGTTTTGGTGATGTGTTCCACACATCGCCTTTAGTCGGGATCATGTCGGAGGAAGTTCGCCTGATTCAGCGAGTTGAATAGGCATCTGGCTGTCGGTGAGAGAGATCGCTCTTATTGGCTGTTCAGTGTCAGTGCATGAGAATAAAAGTGAAAGTGATAAAAGCGAGCAAAGAATCATGAAGGCACAGACAGAAAGCTGCTCTAATTTTACATCATCTTTCCTGAGCATTCCAGTGCGCAAATATTTTCATAACAACATGAGCTGCCAGGAATGAAGAAAGTCATCAGCATGATTGATATTCAAAATAGCAAGAAAACGCTCCTTTGTTTACGGATTGTAAACGTTTTTGAATGGCGGATACAGACTATTGATACCTGCTGATATAGACAGTTATTTCCTTACACACAGGACACACATGCTAGTCAACAGTCGCCTGTAGTCTTTGGGGTGTGTTAAACGTGAGGCACCAACACAGTCAGCTCTTTGACCTGGGCTTGGTGTGTCATAGCCTTAACACTTTCTTTCCAACTATACCTAAGCAAACAGCCAAAATTATTTTCCATTTATCAAGTTATAGTTAATGAACATGACCTCAACAACGCATGAAGAGTTATAATTTATGACATTCTCTCAAAGTGCAAAGATGACTGATGAAATTCTGCAACTCATAGTCACTGGAGCTTAAATCCCTCCTCCCTATGGATTTTAAACACTGCCTAATGAGGAGACGGTGAGGCCAATAGACTGAAATAAAAACTCCTAAAAATAAATACCTCTGGAATTCCTGCACTTAATCCTTATATAGACAGTATTGTTATAACCAGAGGCAGTGGTTAATAATATCAGTCCTTCAGGCAGTGCTTCACAGAAAAAAAGTTTGGCTCAGGCGTAAAAGCTCAGTTGTAAACAATCCATTGACTCGTTCCAATACAAATGACTCGACTTCAAACACCAGACATGTTTAGTCTCACAAATATTATGAACCTGTCCATGGCATATTTCACCCCGAAATCAAAAGAACAAAATAACAATTTACAATGGTCCTATTTTCCATTTGGACCATTATTATTTTTCCATTGTACATATATATATATATATATATATAAAAAATGAAGCAGAGTTTCACAAATTTTCATTTTACTCATTCAGTAGTTCATAGAGATGAAACGGTTAGCCATGCCGCCTATTAATGAAGAGATTGAAATATATTGATATATTATATTAAATATATTATACAAATCAAAAACTTAAATTTATAAGAAAGCAAGTATGTAGATGCAAAAATTCAGATTTTGCATGCAAACTTCAATTATATTTAAACATGTTCGAAAAAAACAACTCAAAACAGACATTCCTTAGGCAGACTGAGGCAAAAATCACATCACAAAATGTTCAGATCCTTAAAAAAAGTCATCCTCGTGAGTGGAGCCCTGTTGTGCTGTACCTGCACTGGCCATTGTGAGTGTCACAGCTGATGTCCAGTGAAGTCACTCCAGGCCTGGAGCAGTTGCACATCTCACACCCCACCAGAGGATGGCAGCCAAACGTCTGGGGTTCACAGGCGACACATTCCGGCAGAATGGTCCGTGGAGGACAGATGCACTCACCTGTGACAGGCTCGCACAGACGTGTACCACAGTTACATGCTAGAGAGAAGAGGAAAAAACATCATCCATCGATCCATCAATCAATGCATCGTCCCACCATGTGGCTGGTGTTACTCACGTCTGCAGTTGGGGAAGCCGTAGTATCCCGTGGCACACTGGGAACAGTCTCGGCCAATCACGTTGAGTTTGCACTTGCACTGTCCACCAAAGGTCTCGCAGGTGTCGCTCTCCGCGCCCACCTCGTGACAGCCGCAGGGCACAGCACCGTTATTAAAGAACGCAGACAGAGACACCGCAGAGCTACGGCAGAACGTAGAGGCTGTGGAAGGGCTGAGAAGAGAGAGGGAATGTTAGGATGGAGGGCACTCTAATAATGTTCAGATAACTCAGATAACGATAAATATCCACACCATAATGTTGGTCGGTATTATTGTTTTTTTAGGGTATTGGCATCAGTAATTTTTGCATATTTAACTGTGTCATTTGTGTCTCTGTTTTTCCTTTTAAATTATTAAATTGTCTAAATTTAAAAACTCTAAAAACACTTATATTTTAACAATGCTGTTAAATATAATCTTTAACAAATCTCAAAATAAATAAATAAATATATATATATATATATATATATATATATATATATATATATATATATATATTTCATACAGTACATTATAATGTTTTGATGCCTAAATTCACTTGTAACTGTTTGTGACGAAGAGGCGGAAGCAGGCGGATCCATCTGCAGTATTTTATTAACACAGGTAATGAAACAGGGGAAGATAGACATAAAACTCAGGAAGGCATAAAAAGAGGGGACAATCCAAAATACGTAGAGATACAGAGGCACGGGTCGAGGCAGGCGGCGAAGGTGGATTAACAGAGTCCAGGCAAAGGTCTAATGTCCAGGGAAACTCAGGGAATGGAGAAACTCCAGGGAAACGCTTGGAAATGACTGCGTGGCAAAACAACACTTCGCAAGGGGACAGAGGATGGAGCAGTCCAGATAAAGGGTAGATAATGGTTCGCAGGTGATGGTGATAACAGTGATGAGGGAAACCAGGCAGGGACGGAACCTAATGGGAGCAGAGGGGAGTGATGGGAATTGCAGTTCTAGAACTCAGGGGAAAGGGAGCGAGTAAGACCACAGAGAGGTGTAGCAGCGCGCTCCGTGACACTGTTATTTATATACTATTATTTATTTTACTTCTAGTTTAAGTTTTAGTCATTTTGTTATGTGATTGTCATTTTTATTGTTTTTTGTTTTTAAAAATATTCCTCTCTAGCTTTAGTTTATTTTTATTTCAGTTTTAGTCATTTTAGTACTTAAACATTTATTTCAGTTAGTAAACATTCTAATTTTCATTTACGTTTTTTATGTTTACGTTGTTCATATTATTTTTTCTATTTCAGCTTTATTTCAATCACCAAATACAATTCTTAGTAGTTTCAGTTTTAATCAACACTTTAATGAACAATTAATTTTTTTTAATGTTTATATTATATTTAATGTATATATTTTTCATCCAAAAAAATATGCATTTTAATATTTGCATTTCATAGCAAAAATAGCATACAATTGAAATATTTGTCATTAATTTTTGCCTATTTTAGGCCATCACATGAAAATAATTATGGGCCTAAACTTTTATATTGGAGCATCCATACATATTTCCAAATTTAGAAGTGTCATACTTGATATAAAAGCTGTTTTGTCCACAGTTGCTGATGAAGTCGTAGGATTTGTCCAGAGGCTCCTCAGACAAAAAGCTGGAGCTGTAAGTGCTTTCTGGCACCACTAGCACATAATCCTAATACACAAACACAAACACAAGAGAGCATAGAAGTGTCATTGTTATTGCCATTCTTGAACAAAGAATTCAAATAACCTTTAATAAAATTTCATAATGACACTCACCAGCCACAATGTCTTCCTGTCTGGAACACGCAGGGTCAGGATGACCTCGTGGTCCGTCACATCCAGGATAATCTGGTTCTCTGACATAACAACACTACGACAACCATAACCATGCGGACAAAATGATGCGTTGACTAGGCCTGGAAAACAAAGAGTGACCATTAATAAACACAAATATTTTTAGTGCTAAAACGTAAACTCAATAGTGTGCATCTGTTTAATGCTCACCCTGCCATATGCGTCCTCCGTTGATGTAGACCTGGACATTGTAAGTTGGATGCAGGGGCTGATGGTAATGCAGGATGAACACGTAACGGCCCAGTGCATGTACACGTGTTGAATACACCACAGCATTCTGGGAAATCATGCAGACAAATGAACATTAGAAGACTTTTTTTTTATCAATATTCAGGCATCAGAAAGAGACAACCTTGAAGACAGAAGGCACAGGATGCACAGCAATAAGAGTGTAATGGGCTTGATGTACCTGATTAGGTTCCAGAAGCACGTGTTCACTGCTATCAGCTGCGGTTGGTGGCCTAGACGTCATGGGTCTGTCTGCATAAAGGGAGGGATCGGGGGCTGAAGCCAGAATTTGCTCCGGCGCAGAAGAAGCCTGACCATCTTTTAGGACCAGAGACTGAGGAGGATTCTGGAAACGAGATGGGATGCAGGAGCCGCTGGACAAAAAAAGAATATAAAACATGATAATCGTGTAAATTTCATAAGAGCATTAGTACTTATAACTGTTATGTATCATGTTCATATGTCATAAAACTGGTATATGTCATATGTCTAAACCTGGCAGCATTTACTGAAAGGTCAGTGATAAGGCAGTGAAAGAATATGTTTTAAAATCAAAAATAAAATAATCCCAAACGAAAATAATCTACAAAACAAGTGTTTGAGTTAGGGGTGTAACGGATCGTAGTTGATCTGTGATGCGTACGGACCAGGCCCTACGGTTCGGAACGTATATGATCGGAGATTAATTGCAAGATTAACCATCATAGATTGAAAGATTATCATTTACATGTGTTTCTAAATTTTGGCAATTTAAACAGTAAAGCGATTTTAAACAATTCAAGTGCAAGGAGACGCAAAAGAGAACTCAATTCGGTGTTTGCACACTGTTATCTGTGCGCACAATCACACACACAGATATCCGCGTCTCAGACAGAATCGAGCTCTCTTTTGCATCTCCTTGCCCTTGAACAGACACAAACACACAACATTATCTCTAAATATATAAGTATTCTCATAAACAGTCGATTATGTCTTAATTGAACCTAAACAGTTAAGAAAAAAAAAATCGGATGTGCATCATTATATTGAATCCGTGCATTAGGTCTTAAAGTGACATCAGCCTAATATTCCTGCTGCTGTCTATGACATTAATGTTAATCAAACAACAAATGAATCTGTATAGTATTCACTATATGAATTAAATATAGTGTCATTTACATTTAATTATTACATTTCTGTACCTGAATACTACTGTTAGACCTTACTTTATTTGTAACTTTGTTATATTGTATTCATCTCGGTTTGTAATTTGTGTCGTTGTTCTTATTTTATTACTGACTATTTACTTGTCTTATAATATAATATCCTTGTAAAATGATCAAACCACGAGCTTGTTGATTCGTTGTACCACTAATTTGAGTGTAGAAAAAGTTAGAAAATTTGTACACCCAAGTGCTTTGGTGTAGAAAGTGTTGCACACCAAAAGAAAAGTAAAATAAAATAATATTACATTTTTATAAATATAAAACAATAAAATAATAAATAAATCTGCAAAACAAGTGTTTGAGTGTAGAAAATTAAAGATAAATAAAAAATAATAATAATTTAAAAAAACAAGTGCTTGAGAGTTGAACACCTAAATAAAAAATAAAATAAAATCCCAAATGAAACTATCTACAAAACAGAGGGTTAGAAGAGTTAGAAAAGGTCTGCAACAAAAAAATGTATGATAACATAAAAACGATAACGTGTAATCCCGCATGATGCAACAATCATAAATGTTTGATTGAAGCTGATCACGATTCACAAGATGCATGTGTTAGTCACCTGTCTGGAGAGAAGTGACCATGCGTGCTGATGCAGTGAACTCTAGGCTTCAGGTACTCCATGGTGAACTGAGCACGAGGGACGAGGAACACTTTATGCTGGAGGGGAAAACCAACACACACTTGTAAATGCCATGATTACAGTGGACACAAATAGCCTTTATGGTCGAATTCAAGCAGACGAGCTCTCTCACAAAGAAGAAACTGCTTCTTCTATCGGGGGCGATAAGCTGGATATCAGCCTCTGTGGACAGAGTGAAGACCGCCACGCGCTTCCTGTCATCTACAGACACTGCACGGCACAGGAAACTACACACACACACATAATAAGAGACACATAGAAATCAATCAGCAAATGTAGAAAAAAATTATGAAAAAAATACCTATTAAGCAATTAAATGGGACATGTCATCTTAATTTTTGATGAATATGTAAAAATAGCTCATTAAAATTGTTGTGGCTGTGATGTTACATTAAAACAATTAATTTGGCTCATTTCACATGCAAAGTGGCTGGTCAATCATAAAAGAGGTCATATAGAAGTCTTAAAAGGTATGATATCAAAAACAGCATCTTTAATTCAATGGATCAGAGAGAGTGTGGAAAATAGTCCATGCAAGGATTTGTACACCAATAACAGAAGTTTAAAATCAATCCTTTAATAAACCGAGAGCAAGCAATCCGGGTCGGAGTAATGTGTTCACGTTTTTTTTATCCCCATTAAAAGTCTAGCAGCTGAATTTTGAACTTTTTGTAAACGAGAAATGGATGACTGACTAATTCCCGTATATAACGCATTACAATAGTCAAGTCTGGATGTTTTCAAAGAGTGGATCGCAGTTTCAAGGCCTTTAAACGTCAAGCATGATTTCATCTTTGCTAGATTGCGTAAGTGAAACTTGACTTTATAACAGAGTTTATCTGTTTGTCCAGTTTTAAAGAGCTGTTAATATTTACACCTAGATTTCGAATACATGTTTTAACGTGAGGTGACAAAGAGCCAAAGTCTAGCTGTGTTGTACCCCTGGCTCCACTAGAACCACAAACTATAATCTCAGTCTTGTTTTCATTTAGCTGTAAAAAATTAGCCAACCTGGTTAGTTAACCAAGTTTTGAGATCTGAAAGACAGGCCATAAGAGGTTCTAAACCATTTTCATGTGACAGTGGCAGATACACTTGTACATCATCATCATCATTATATTTCCTGAAAATATTTCCCAAAGGAATTATAAAGAGAGAAAATAAAATAGGAGCAAGAATGGAGCCTTGCAGCACACCACACATGATCGGTGCTGATCTAGAGGAACATGTCCCAATATTCACTACCATGCTTCTACAAGTCAGATAGGATTTAAAGGGGTGGTAAAACACGATTTCACTTTTCTAACTTTAGCTAGTGTGTATCGTTGCTGTTTGAGCATAAACAACATCTGCAAAGTTACAACGCTCAAAGTTCAAAGCAAACGGAGATATTTGCTTTTAAAGAAATCAATTTCTAAGGACTACAGCAAACAGTCGGTTTTGGACTACACAACATTCCTCCAGGGTTGCTGACGTCAGTAACCCCACTAAACCCCTCCTCCGAGAATACGAAATAAGGGGGGCGAGGCCATTTTATATTGCTTTGGAGAAGACTTATTGTGGCATACGAGTGTTGTTGCCGCCGCAATGCCGGCGAAACGCTGTTATTTTCATCCGGATTGCAGGTCCACTTTGTTCAGCCTTCCTAGGGTCGCGGGAGTTAGGGATCAATGGTTAATTATTACCCAAATCTCGCTCTCTGTGCTGCACATGTTACGGAGGAAAGCTTCCACAATCGTGGCGAGTTCAATGCAGGATTCGCACAACAGCTTGTGCTGAAAGATGGAGCAGTTCCAACTTTAAGAACAGAAGCTGTTGTTTATGGGCCACAACCTGCAAGTATGATTTATTTTTCGTCGATGTGTTTTCCTGTAATAGTTCGTATTGTTAATTGTACATTGCAGCAAGGAAGTAAACAAATGACAATGCTGTTTGGCTCTGCAAACCAGTATGTTAAATGCTCATTCATACTTAACGTTATCCGACAAACACCTAACGTTACAAACTTTGTTTTTAATCTCAACAGCGAACTTGGAATTAGTGTAAATTATTTTTTGATTAGAGCTTTTATGTATTGTTTATCGCTTGTTTATCTACAGGCATGCTAAACATGGTTCTGTGTTTGATTTGGCTACTGCAGTAAAGCTAATGTTTAGTGTTCGTTTTGGGTTAACGTTAATAGTTCTGGCGACAGATATTTGGCTACAATCGATCTAAAAATACAAAAGTAACGGTGCCATACAGTCAGTAACGATCACTATAGATCCGCAGTCTTTACTCAAAAAAAATCTCTTTGAGGACTGTTGTATAATTTGTTAGAACGATTATATGAAATTCTTGTTTATGAAGCTTATTTTTTTTTATACTATAATAATTAGTACAATTAAATAACAGCATATCTAAAAAGTAAAGAGACAACAACAAAAAACAAACCTTTCTGAAACGTTGTTAAACAGGCGTTCTTGAACAGGTTCTGCTCGATCATCTTCACTAACATTCTCTGGGTCTGATTGGTTTTATTGACACCATCGTTTATAATACACCAAAGCGCAAACTACCGGTAAAGGTACGGGGCTTTGACGTTTACGGAAAACGTGCACTAGGCGGTAAGCGAATCACAACACACTGGGCCAGCTAACCAATCTGAGCCCATTGCGTATATTATTTGAGGGACTGGCTTCATAGAACCCGGAAACCATCAGACCGTTTTTTACAAGGAGGGACAGAGCAGTGTAGAATAAAGGTAAAATATATGAAAAATAATGCAATTTTTTAAAAAACGAAGCATAAACACATGTTACAGTGCACCCCACAAACACAATCAAGCCTTCGAAAAAATGTGTTTTACCACCCCTTTAAACCACTCCAGGACCTTCCCCTGAACCCCCACATACTCCTCCAACCGTGAGAGCACCACTAAGAGATCAATTGTGTCAAAAGCAGCGGTTAAATCTAATAAAACTAACACAGCAGAGTTTCCAGCATCAACAGTCATCAACAAATCATTAAAAACTTTTACAAGGGCTGTCTCAGTTGAGTGGTGTTTCTTGAAACCAGACTGGTAGACTTCACCGATCTTGTGCTCTTCTAGAAAGTTATTTAATTGATAAAAAACTATTTTTCAAAAACTTTAGATAAAAATGAAAGATGGGATATCGGTCTGAAGTTAGCCAGGACAGTCGAGTCCAAATTTGGTTTCTTTAATAAAGGCTGCACAAATGCCTGTTTCAACATGTTTGGAAATATCCCAGTATCTAAACTTTTATTTATGATTTGCAAAATACCAGGCCCAATCACCTCAATAGTTTCTTTAAAAAAACCATGGAGAGACCATATCTCCATCGCAGCCAGTGGGTTTTAATTTACTTACCACCTCTTGTAACCACTGAAATGTAGACAATTCAAATTGATTAAAAACTGCAATATCCCGAGCAGGACTTGAGGTTTTATAAGTCATTGGTGAGAAATCCACTCTAATTGCCTCAATCTTAGAAATAAAATAATCAAGAAAGTTCTCACATAAAGTCGGAGACGGATAATTTACCTTAGCGGAGGGGTTTACTACAGTATTAATAATATTAAAAAGTGTTTCGGATTATTCAAATTTTTCTCGATAAGTTCTGTGAAATATCTAGATAGCTCTCTGGCAATTTTTTTAAGTTTCCTTAAAAATGTTATAAAAGATTTGAAGTTTATTCTTTTCCCATTTTCTTTCCGGCTGCCTGCAAGCTTGTCTAAAGTGCCGTATCTCATCATCATTCAACCAGGGATCAGACCTATTTTTACGATATTTACTTTTTAAAGGAGCCACTGCATCCAACACATCTTGATTTACAGAAAATCACCCATTCAAGTTGAGAGTGAAAACCTGAAGCACAAAAGAGCAGGTTGAACAGAAAAGGCAATCGTTGCAACGTCACACCTGTATTTGCAGTGGAGCAGTGTGATTCGCTCTTGGTGAGTGGGTTCACCCGGTGAGTTGACAGACACAGTGAGAGTTTGAGGAGCTTGATCTTCACTGGCGTACTCGACCAGCACCACATACTCTCCAGGGACAGGAACACGACCACGCAGCTGAACATTCATCTGAACACACAGATGGGAGTTTTGTATGTTTATGTTTTATGCGAAATTCCAATTTTGCGCATAGGTTTCACAACTTTGGATGGAAACATAGCTATTGTTTTTAACCTATGTGCTTACATCATTGCCACTGCAGATGGCCATGCTGGGATGGCGAGGTGTGATCTTTTCAGTTTGGCAGGGTCTAGGCAGGTGATTATCAAACCTGCAGCTGGCATCATTACTGGAGATGGACGGGAACTCATCGAGAGACAGATACATGTACTGCAGACAGCTAAACACACAAAAAGACAAATTCCTTCAGTCACATTGCACATTAACAGCTATACAGGTCCTTCTCAAAAAATTAGCATATTGTGATAAAGTTAATTATTTTCCATAATGTAATGATAAAAATTAAACTTTCATATATTTTAGATTCATTGCACACCAACTGAAATATTTCAGGTCTTTTATTGTTTTAATACTGATGATTTTGGCATACAGCTCATGAAAACCCAAAATTCCTGTCTCAAAAAATTAGCATATCATGAAAAGGTTCTCTAAACGAGCTATTAACCTAATCATCTGAATAAACTAATTAACTCTGAACACCTGCAAAAGATTCCTGAGGCTTTTAAAAACTCCCAGCCTGTTTCATTACTCAAAACCGCAATCATGGGTAAGACTGCCGACCTGACTGCTGTCCAGAAGGCCATCATTGACACCCTCAAGCAAGAGGGTAAGACACAAAAAGAAATTGCGGCGTGGCATGGAGGCAATCAGCCTGTGGCACTGCTGAGGTGTTATGGAGGCCCAGGATGCTTCGATAGCGGCCTTAAGCTCATCCAGAGTGTTGGGTCTTGCGTCTCTCAACTTTCTCTTCACAATATCCCACAGATTCTCTATGGGGTTCAGGTCAGGAGAGTTGGCAGGCCAATTGAGCACAGTAATACCATGGTCAGTAAACCATTTACCAGTGGTTTTGGCACTGTGAGCAGGTGCCAGGTCGTGCTGAAAAATGAAATCTTCATCTCCATAAAGCTTTTCAGCAGATGGAAGCATGAAGTGCTCCAAAATCTCCTGATAGCTAGCTACATTGACCCTGCCCTTGATAAAACACAGTGGACCAACACCAGCAGCTGACATGGCACCCCAGACCATCACTGACTGTGGGTACTCCAGTGCTGCTTATCTGTAGCCCAGGTTAGGCGCTTCTGCCGCTGTTTCTGGTTCAAAAGTGGCTTGACCTGGGGAATGCGGCACCTGTAGCCCATTTCCTGCACACGCCTGTGCACGGTGGCTCTGGATGTTTCTACTCCAGACTCAGTCCACTGCTTCCGCAGGTCCCCCAAGGTCTGGAATCGGTCCTTCTCCACAATCTTCCTCAGGGTCCGGTCACCTCTTCTCGTTGTGCAGCGTTTTTTGCCACACTTTTTCCTTCCCACAGACTTCCCACTGAGGTGCCTTGATACAGCACTCTGGGAACAGCCTATTTGTTCAGAAATTTCTTTCTGTGTCTTACCCTCTTGCTTGAGGGTGTCAATGATGGCCTTCTGGACAGCAGTCAGGTCGGCAGTCTTACCCATGATTGCGGTTTTGAGTAATGAAACAGGCTGGGAGTTTTTAAAAGCCTCAGGAATCTTTTGCAGGTGTTTAGAGTTAATTAGTTGATTCAGATGATTAGGTTAATAGCTTGTTTAGAGAACCTTTTCATGATATGCAAATTTTTTGAGATAGGAATTTTGGGTTTTCATGAGCTGTATGCCAAAATCATCAGTATTAAAACAATAAAAGACCTGAAATATTTCAGTTGGTGTGCAATGAATCTAAAATATATGAAAGTTTAATTTTTATCATTACATTATGGAAAATAATGAACTATCACAATATGCTAATTTTTTGAGAAGGACCTGTACACTTATACATATAGGCATATATACACAAAAAGTTGCTGTTATACTGACTTCTGACTTGCGCTCTGTGTGTTGCTGTATGAACAGGGTTCAGTCACTTGAAGTTGCAGGATAGGAGCCTCATAATAAGCACTGGGCAAAAGCACCAGGTAGTCCTGCAGAGAGAAAGAGACAGACTGTGTGTCCAGCATTTGCTCATAATAATGTAGAAGGAATGTTTAAGAGGTGGTCCTACCAGCAGAATGCCCTCCGCCTCAATGATCACAGTCCAGGTTCCTGGATTCAAAACGAATGGCTCCACAAAACTGTTCTGAGGCACGTTCACAAATGTGGGTTCTGAACTGGGACCAAAGACGATCTGTTTAGACTGCTCAGAGCCTGCAGAGAGAAGGATGGAGATCTAATTTATGGGTATGGAGTCACAGCTTTTGATGAACTACTAAAACATGACATGTCGCTTTTGTTATGAAGTTACATATTTTTATTCATTATTAATATCAAGGTATTAGTTGTTGTACTAAAAGTAGTTCATTTAAAATTAAAAAGCTGTCATCATTTACTCATGGATACTTTCTTTCTTCTGTGAAACACAAAAGGAGAAGTTTAACAGAATGTTAAAGACTAAAAACGCAGTATTCTGCTGCCAGGTCAGTAGTTGGCGATGGCACTTTGTAAAGAAACACTAAGCGTCTATAGACTGAACACATTATACGCATGAGCATGACATCACTGTTTTCACAAATTCACGTTTTTGTACATTACACTGAGACGATAACGCTATTGTTCTCAAAAACGTGCACTTTGAAACACGTTTTTCAGGCCCCCAAAACACTGGTGTGTAAATGAACAGCAAATCTTCTTTTCTTTTTTTTGAAAACTGTGTCATGTAAAAGCCCCATAAAACTGTTAGAACAAATCTGAATCTGTATGATTACCCTTTATAGATTCATTTATGATTACCCACCTATTAAAGCAGCCACGTTATATATGCTTACAGTAATGTTGCCACATTTATCGTATTTTGTGTCTAATTGGAGTCAGACTACTCGGTCAGGTATTAAACCAGTAGTTTTTATTTATTTTAAAAAAGTCTACTTAGTTTTGAAACATTTATAAAAAAAAATTTTTAATTTACTTTTAAATGCGGAAATAATTGTTCTCCTAAACGTATGTAAATTGATGACAAAATAAGAGGAAAGGGGTGCACCAAGTCATAATTGTAGCATACCAAGATGAAAAACAGGTTTTCATTCTCAGTTAAGGGAGTAAAGCTTTAAAATAATATACCAATATAAGACAAACAGAATAAAAAAAACTAATATATACAGCTTAAAACAATCAATTTTGTGACCATTAATAGTTTACTTAGGGTTTATACAACTGATTATTTGCTGAGTGAGTATTTATTATTTTATATTTATATTGAATGTTTGTTGGTTCTTAGATTTCTTAGGTTCTTAGTAAAAGCCTAACTAAAAACACATGATGCAAATTAGCTATTAACTAGAATCCTATATATATAGAGAGAGAGAGAGAGATCAAAATTGAGCAGCATTAAGTTATACTTTATTGTCCCTGTCAAAAAAAAAAAAGTCCATATGCCTCAAGCTCTACAAGTCTTCTGAAAATATTAAGATAGCTTCATAAGCTTAATAGACAAAAAAATATGCAAGTTGTTTCAATGAAAATGAATTTTTAAAAGTGCAAGAACCAATGACATATGGCATCACTGATGACCTGGTAGGATCCTTCATATAGACCACTTTTATAGTAACATTACAATGTCCTTTTGTGATATTTTGAGTTTTCATAGTATGGAAAAAAGCAGCTCGGACATGCTGTTAAACTAGAAGAAAGTCACATCATGAGTAAATGATTACAGATTCATTTTTGGGTGAACCTAGTTACTTGAATAAAATAGATAAAACAGCATAATTAATAATAATAATAATAATAATAATAATAATAATATAGTCAAAAGTTTAAATAGTTGTTTTCCGGAACCTCAATTAATAGAAAGAAAGCAATGACAGTTCAGAACTACGACATTGAACCGTCAGACATACCTCTTCTGCTGTTCTGAAAAGCTGTGATTTTACCGTTCAACACAGCCGACCATGTGTTTACATATCTGAGGATGAAGCGCGTGAGATACACGTCTGCTTCACGTACGTGCACCATCATTTTAACTGTATTCTGAGATGGAGGACAAGGAAGACAAGAAGAAGGGGAGAGAGAGGGAAAGAGGAGGGGAGGGTGTACAGCACATAACAAGGCCTGAGTTAAAGACCTGATCTGTGGCTTTCTGATCAAGCTGGGGGTGATCATGTGATAGATCTGAGATGCAGGTTGCACTGTGAGTGTCTTGAATATGGGGAGAAGGAGGGTTTGCAAAGAGAGGATCAAGGAGGACAGGAAGTCGCCAGCTCAGAGAGCAAAGAAGTGAGGAAGGTAGAAAGATGGAGAAAATGCAGATCATTAAAACAGAGAGGTGCTCAAAGACTTACAATTCCCACACAGGAAGTGTCTGCCATCCTCGATCACAGAGACCCGCCCCCTCACGTCCACGCCCCCGCGGTTCACATAGTGCAAGACCACATGAAACAGGTCTGGAGAGCCAACCACCACCTCAACCAGAACCCGAGGCTAGAGAGCGAGAAAGAACGGCCCACAACAGACAGACAATTGCAAAGCTGTTCCTCAAAGCCACCACCAACCAGCACTACAGCCCAACACAGCAGCCAATGTATGCAAGCAGCACCAATCAAAACCCTTGATCAAAGCCCTCAGCCAAGCCAAAGACACAGCACATTTCAATGACACATCACAGCGATATTCTGCATTCTGATATTCTGAAGTCTACACACATGCAGGAACTTGAACATCTCATTCATCTTTATAAAATAATAGCAACAACAACAATAACATTTATTTTAAATTTAAAATAATTTATATTTATTCACATTATATTTAAAGGGACAATGTGTAGTTTTTTAGGTATTTTATTATCTAAAATCAATATTTGTATTCATAAATATGTCCTGAATGGTGTACAAATACCTCTGCCAATTATCTGACTTATCCTCGTAAACTAAGAATTTATTATCTTTATATACATGTGACGGGTAGGTCCACAGAGGCTTCCATGTCGTTCCGCCATCTTGAAAAACTATAATAGCTTAGAGGGTCCAAAAGTACTAGGCCAACGCGTTTTCCACAACGCGTTTTCATTCAGAGCCAGCGTCACATAACTGAAAGCAGCAGAAACGGAGGAGCAGAGCAGTGAGAGGCGCTTGTCACTGCCTCGGCAAGTTTAAAAGGCTGCATTGCACTGTTATTATTCATACTGTAACATTCGTTTGTTTGTTGTGTCAAGTTGCAGTTTGTTTGAAATAACAAACCTGTTCACCCGAAGGAAAACTCGACGAAGTGCTATTAGAAGACATCCTGTCATAGCTTTTTGGTACATAACAGCTACCGTAGATGCAACACGCATTCGAAAAAGCGAGGCGCTGGAGAGCACAATTCGTTTGAATGCAAAATACAATTTCACAGCTAGATGGGAGAAATTCCTACACAATGTCCCTTTAATATTATTACTTTAACATTATCTTTAAAGTCTAAATGAAAAAGCATTCAAAATATATTTTACTTCTGTAATGTGATATACTTCTTAAGCCCCTTTCACACAGCACGTTGATCCCGGGAATTTTCAGTAAAATTGCTAGAGTGCCTTCTGTGTGAACGACATTAAGTGCTTTACAAAAAAGTAAAATGAATACACAAATCGCTATAATACACAATATTTAATAATAATATATTTTAATATTATTATTATTGTTGCTATTTTAATTTTTAATATTAATATTATAGCTTTTATTATTTGTTATTATTTATCATTCAGTAATGTAGTTGTTATAGATTTTATTTATACTATCATTATTATAGATTCATAATAATAACACAAATTAAATTAATATTTACCATTGATAATAAAAAACATGATTTCAAGGTACAAACATTAAGTCTCGTAAGTGTGTGTGTGTGTCTCACCTGTATGAGGGACATCTGGGCGTACCCCCTCCAGCTGAAGCTTTCAAACTCCAGAGGATTGTAACCAAACCTCACCGGACGTCCATCCATTGTGGTTCCATCCTCCACCTCAAACTTCATATGGTGCAGGTCTGGGAAGTAATGATCCGGCCGTGGCCTAAACACGCACAACAGATTGATGACATCCGGCCACACATAAAAGTGATTAGTGCACACTGCTACATCTGTGTCTGCTTTTCACTAACTGGTTGCATTTAGGTCCCTCCACATTGGGTCTGCATCGACACCGCCCGTGTCTCTCATCACATGCCTGCCCGACAGAGCCTCCAATGTCACACCGGCAGCCTGCATGCACACAGGGACGAGAGCTTAACCCATCTCTTCATTGAAATATTGATAGCATCTACTTGGAATGACTGTGTACCTTGGCACCCAAAGTAGTTGTTCTTCTGAAGGTTGAAGTACCCATCCTTGCACACGCTACATGTGCCACTGCACACATTGGGTTTACAGTAACACTGGCCGGTGCTCTGATACACATACAGATGGAGGTTTGCAAACATTTCTCTTGGAATTGCATTTTATGATGGAGCTATTTTGGAAATATTTCCATACCTGAGTGCACTCTGCAACCTCACTCATTGTTCCAACTGTATTACAGTCACAGGCTGCAAAATCAATCAGAATATATATTAGCAAAATATATAATCTATATTATTGTATACACAGTTTAACTAACAAGCTAAAGATTCAAATAATACACTATCACCAGAGTCTGATTGGACACCAAAGTTAACAAAATGACAGTCATTTTTTTACATGAATCCCCAATCACTCAAACAGGCATGTTGTGCAGTGTGTCCAAACTTTTCTCTTACTTGAGCATCCATAGTCTGTATCGGGAGAAAGATTCCAGAAGAGAGGCTTACAGCGATCACACGCAACCCCTTCTACATTTGGCCAACACTCGCAGGAGCCCTGAAGTATAAAAAAAAACAAGCACTGAGAGTCAGGACTAAGAATTAGAGATGCGCGGTTGGCGGTTACAGCTGCGGACTCCGCGGATAAACCACGGATCGGGCGGATGACGTGACGAAAAAAAATATTTTAATTAAATTCGGGCGGGTGGTGGGCGGTTGAACCAATCAAATGAAAAATATATGTATACATTGTTAAATATTGTTATCTGACTATCTGAGTTGTCTGATTTACATTTAGATTTAACATTTAGATTCAACATTTACATTTAGATTTAACATTTAGATTCAACATTTAGATTTAACATTTAGATTTAACATTTATTATAACAGATATATTACATTATACAATATTGTACATTGTACAGTATTGATCAGATAAGGTCAGGTTTGCCGAAGTGCGTTTAATTTAGGCTATTTTATGTATTTTTGTCCCTGCGCGCCGATCGGAGACGGAGTTCTCTGCTGATATTCTGAGAGCTTTCTAGTCTCGCGGCTGTCATCAGCAGCGCCTTGTATCGCCCAATCAGCGGATGGCGGGCGGGTGCGGTTTTGAAAATTGGTCAAAAATTTTGGTGCGGATGGATGGCGGATGGATGATGAGTTTTATGATGCGGTTGCGGATGAAATAATAGCCCATCCGCACATCTCTACTAAGAATAAATGTTTGTAAAAGACTGTCAAAGATCCTTCATTACAGCATTAATTAAAAAGTAACCATGTAAAATATGATTTTTTTTTAATTAAAAAATACATAAATATTATTACAATTTACAATAACTGTTTTCTATTTGAATATATTTACAAAAGTAATTTATTCCTGTGATGTCAGAGCTGAATTTTCAGCATCATTACTCCAGTGTTCAGTGTCACATGATCCTTCAGAAATCATTCTAATATGCTGATTTGCTGCTCAATTCGCTTATTATTAATGTTGAAAACAGTTGTGCTGCTTGATATTTTTGTGAAAACGGTGATACATTTTTTCAGGATTATTTGATGAATAGAAAGTTTAAAAGAACAGCATTTATTTAAAAAAGATCCTATGTAAAAATCGTCTTAATATTATAAATTTTTAACAATTTAATGCATCCTAGCTGAATAAAGTATGAATTTCCTTTTTTATCTTTTTTTTAACATCACAAATGGGACACCACACGTTGTGACAACAATGTGCCATACTACTAATGAAATGTTGCTGCATACTTCACATACTATTTTATTACATTTATTATTTAAAATATCATGCAGTATACATATATGCAGTTATCATAGTTAGGGGTCGACCGATTATCGGCGCCGATATTGAGCATTTTTATGGTTATCGGTATCGGCCATTTTCAAAACCGATTTGCCGATAAAATAATTTTATTTTGAAATGCGCTATATTTGGCTCTAATGCAGCCGCTAATGCAGCCGTTCTCTGTCGGAACTCACCACTCTGTAGACTAGACCAATGTCCCGAACATCTGATTTGTTGGGAGTCACGAGTCCGGCCAATCAGCGCGAAAGCTGAGGCACTGAAAGTGTTGCACTCTCACACCGAGAGCACTCGCTGACTGGAGCTGCTTCACTGATCACGCATCAGTCTCTCAAAGTTAAGACACCAGCAGACTTTGCTGAAGTAGCAATACTTTACTACACTGAAGTTGCAAAACACCTCAATATAACAGGGTCCTGTGATGTCCGCGATGCAGAAAACACGGAAGGAATCGCGGAATCCAGTCATAAAAACGGAATTTACTGTATAAAGCGGATCGTCACGGAATTTGTCAACTTCTTGATGAATTAATAAAAGAACAGGTCAGTACAAATCAAATCGAATGTCAAACCGCAAACCGTTATTTAAATATGAATCCTGCGTGTCTCTAAATGAATGGTGCAGACGCGTGATCATTACCACACACACACAGGAGCACGCGTGACGCTTGCGCTGTTTTCAGCCTCAGCCGCATCATTATATGAGGACATGATTGCATAAACATCATCTCCAGAGCCGCTTAGTCACTTCATGAGCTTTTTAAAGCTTCAACTGAGAAAAGTTATCGTCATATCCATAGGGTCATATCATAAACACAGAAACTCAAAGATCTCAACGGCAACCCGTCAAAATAAAAGTTCGGTTTTTCATAGGGCCCTAAAAATTTAATTTGTGTTAAACTGTAAATAAATTGAATTGTTTGATAATTTCAATTAATTAGAAATGCTTTTTTTATTACTAAAATTTAATTTTACCATTAAAATAGTCTTTAAGTTTTACAAAATGTTTACAGAATGCTGCTGGGTGCTCCCTGAATTTTTTTATAGTTATTATTATTAATAATGTTATTATTAACAGTTCTCAGATTTAAAGATATGTTTAAAATCATTTAAAGAAAGTTTTGTAAAAACCCTTTGTTATTCTTAATTTTGACATTAACTTACATTTTTACACCAGACATATATCGGCTATATCGGTTCAAAATATCGGTTATCGGTCTACTTGATCTGTAATAATCGGTATCGGCCCTGAAAATCACATATCGGTCGACCTCTAATCATAGTACTCCATTCTGAATGTAGCTATACTTATTATAGAAAAAGATCAATAAAGCTCACCACAGTGGGCAGGATATCATTATGAACAGAGCCTGCTGGGTTACACGTCCCAACTACAGCATAAAAACAGAAAGATAACCATCAGAACTACTGTAAATGAATTTATAAACAGGATTTTGTTTGAGCAAACGTCTATGCAAGATCACCTTGGCAGAGGGGGAAGCCATATGACCCAGGCACGCAGCTATCACACCTCTGACCCTCAATGTTTGGCAGACACACACACTGACCAGACACTGGATCGCAGGAACTGAAGCGAGATCCCTCCACTGAACAACGACATGCTGAAACAGAGAAAATCACCTGTTAGAGCAGACAATCCTTCTCTTGGTAATGTTTCCACCGTGATAAGAATCATGTGACTTACGTGTGCAGCTGGGATAAGAGTAGTATCCGGGTGCACACTGGTCACATTTGGGGCCACTGTAGTTGGGTCTGCAGTTACATTGACCAGACACACTACAGCTGGAGTCCAAAGATGTGTGAGGATCACAAGTGCACACTGGGAAACAGGATAAAAAGTTGAGATAATATAGACGGACAGTGTATTTGCAAAAATCAGACTGAGACTTTCTTCATGGATATTTACTGTGTGTGTCTCACCCTGGCAGTTTGGATATGAGTGGAACCCTGAGCGACACTGCTCACAGCGCGGACCAGTGAACTCCGGCCTGCACAAACACTGACCGGCCATGTCACACATCTCAGGCATAGAGCCCACAACCCTGCAACCACAATCTACAGACAGACAGACAAAGAGAGAGAGAGAGAGAAATTAAAACTTTAATGTTAATAGTATCAAACTCAACATTAAATGCATTGCCATCCATTTTACTTCTGTAATGTTACTAGGGGTGCACCGAAACCAATAATGGCATTATCGGTTTCGGGCCGAAATAAAAAAAAACAGCCGAAAACCTAAACCGAAAATGAATGTCACTCACCCGCCCCTCCCATCCGTGCGCAAGCGCTCAGGCAGACGTGTGATAACAGCTTGACCGTGAGAGAAACCTATCAAAGATAGGGATGTCTCTCGCATATTGATAGCGGCTCCCTGATGCCCGCAAATTAGTTCAAATCTCCGGAAGAGCTTGCGAGCAAGAGCGAGTGAGCGAGCAAGAGCGAGCAAGATAGCAAGAGCGAGTGCTCCAAACCGTGTAGCGCACGCACGCCAGACAGGGAGAGAGCGGCCTTGCGTGTGTGTGCTAGTGTGCCACATGAAGCGCATGTAAGACCCCCAGTCCAATTTTCTGTGTGTATAGCAGTTACATTAAAATTTGCGTAGCACTGCACAACTGTGTTTCCTAAGACTACATAGGCTTACATGTTGTTTACAGTTTGAGTTTGGATTAAGTTCTAGTGCTGTTTTTGCACTGTTGTTTTGTATTGTTTTGCACAGCAATTTAAAATGTAAGTAAAAAATTGTTTACATGCAGCAGCAGAATAGAGGCCCACTGCCATTCTGTGATTTTGTGTGCAGTTATTCAGATAATTGTGGATCTTTTTGCACAACTGTTAAAAAACTATTTTATTTGATGGAACAAAACTTGAAGAATAATATTATTTGGTATTATTATTTATATTTATTGTTAAAAATATTTTAGGTTTTGTACTGTGTGTATATATATATATACAGCCATGAAGCCATTTTCGGCTTCAGTTTCGGTTTTCGGCCAAGTGCATCCTAAATTTTCGGTTTCGGCCCAGAATTTTCATTTCAGTGCATCACTAAATGTGACATTTCGGAGTGAAAAGTGACTTGAATTGAATTGACTGGATCATAAGTAGGCATTCTATACAAGAATGTAGCAAGAACTGAGTGTGAGTTTGTGTGAGTTACAACTGAGGTAATAGTCTAGATTGATTAACTTACATTGTAGACACAATTTTGCCTGAATGATTCAGTGTTTTTAAACAAATCAGTTGAGTAAAAGATTCAGTTATTCATAAAGACACACTTGTTTCGTACCTAAGTGAATCAATGTTTTTGAACAAATCGGACTGGTTGAGTGAATGATTCAATGACTCCCTTATCAAGACAGTCACTTGTTTAGTTTCAGAATGAATCCGTTTTCTCGAATGAATTGGTTGAGTGAAAGATTCAAATGACAGATTAATAAAGGTAGTCGCTCATCACCACCTACTGGAATAATGATTTAAACTGCAGAAAGAGTCACTAAAAAATCTCCACCACTAATTTACAGAAAAACAAACTCACAGTCTGTGAATCCCATTGCTTTTGGAATGTTATTTCAGCACTCAGTCAATCAAATTAGTAATATCAGTTAAAGTAAAGGTGGAGAAAGTTATTTTACATTTTAAAATATGCACTGATGAATCATGCACAATAAGACCAAGAATGTGTGTTAAGCAAGTAAATAGGGTAAAAATGTATTCTAAAAAATTTCTGAGCAGTAAAAGAATGCACAGGAAACAGTTTCTTTGTTGGCTGCATTGTTAAGTTCATGGTTTGGCAGTACTCATGGGGAATTTTGGAGTTCAGTGAGATTAGAGTAGGCCAGACTCACATTGGCACAGTGGGTAGTTGAAGTAGCCGGGCGCACACTGCTCGCATGAATACCCTTGAAACCCGCTCCGACAAACACACTGGCCCGTTACTGCGTCACAGGACCCATCCAGGCAACCCTGGCCTGAACACTGACAGCCTGGGGGGGAGGGAGCGAAAATATGGGCATGTTTGCATTGCCTTTGTATTTCGGTGGTATATTGTGCTCACAAACACTCCAACTATGCACAAGAACAACAGCGATTTAGCAGACAGACAACATTGATGCGACAATCTGCATGTGTTTGCTCAGATGTCACTGCTGCTGCAGCTTACAGAGACAAAAAAGACAAAAATGGTCAGAACGGGACAGCTGATTTGATCTGGGACTTAGCAATGGACATACACACAGATACACAGAGAAATGACAAGTAATATACTTGCATTAAAATATCACTGTGATTAACTCAATAACAAGTATAAGACTCAAACAGCATTTAATAAATGCTTTAATTTAATAATTTTAATGTACACTCAGATAAATGACATGAACTGTTCAGCTGTCTATTATCTTTAATAGATGAACTATCTGGAGTTTTTAATGAACTATACCTCATATGCACCTGTTTATTTAACTTTATTTTTTTTTAAATACTTATAATCATGTGATGTTACCACACGGCAGCGGCATTAACATATTAAAGGGGCAGAGTGTGTGTGTCCTTACGTTGGCAGTTGAGGCCGAAGTGTCCATGAGCACAGGTGTCGCAGTGCTCTCCAGTGAATTGAGGTTTACACACACATGTATTGGTGCGAGGGTCTGTTCTACAGGAGTTCCCTTCTGTGCCTGAAGCACTGCACTCACAGTCTGCAAACACAAGAATTCAATAAAACGGGTGAAAAAAATCAGTGAATAAGAGTTTCATCAAATCAGATTCAAGTCAAATTGAATCAAATCAGTGTCTTACTGATGATTTCCCCTGCAGGTCTGGCCTCTCCACTGATGTAAACCTCTGACGAGAATAAAACACAATTGTTTGATAATTGTTTAGAGATTAGCCGCACTGGATGAATTCAGATGAAATATAATCCCTAAAACCTTCATGAAAGCTTCAAAGACACACACTGACACACACACACAGACTTACGGTAGCAGTCAGGGAAGCGCTCGTATCCCTCAGCACATGCGTCACAGTTCTCGCCGGTGTAGTTGGGTTTACAGTAGCAGCGTCCGGTCAGGTCCTCACATGTGCCGTCAGTAAACTCAGACTCACACTGACACTCTGCAAAACCACATGTGAGTATCAGAAAAAAAACAGCAAAAGAAAAGAACATGCTTTAACCATATCTAGTTTTATTTTCATTTAAATGCATATATGATCAGTGTTGTTATCACAGTGTAAGTTAAAATCACTTAAAATGAAAACAGAAAATATAAAAATAAAAGTTAATTAAAGTTATAAATAAATAGTAAATAAATAATTCTAAAATAACACTATGATTGAAGACTCACTTGAACAGGCGAGTGGGGACTCCAGTGGATGGTCAGGTGATCTGTAATAGCCAGGAATGCAGTGCTCACAGTTCATGCCTGTTGTGTGGTGCTGTGAGAGAATAAAAATCATAGGATGTCCTAGCAAAAACATCAAAAGCTCTGTTTCCAAACCCAGTGAGCATATATTTGATGCCCACAAATGTTATATGCACCTATGTTGCCCATAAATGCCATAAATGTATAGGTAGGTTTTGAGCCACAGCCAATGCCGCTGTACTGCTTTTGCGTTATAATTGTGTGTTTGTACACCTGAGCCCACCTGGCATTCGATACACACTCCACCGCCCCTGTATTCTCCCTGCATGTTGAGACTGGCTCTCTGCTGGTCGATTTTTGGATCATAGTAGCACTCTGATGAGTGTCTGTGGCAGTTACATGCTGAAAACACACACACACACAACACTTACGTCACCATACAGTCAGCCTGAAGATGAAACGCACTGAGATTAATAACTCATCTGCCAGTGCAGAGAGAACAATACACAAGCAGGGAAGGACATACAGAGACACACACATCAGTGTCAACCTGAAGAGTTCAGACTGTCCAAAGACGAATGACAGCAGAGAAGGGAAAAAGAAAAGAGAAAAGACAACAGCCTTTAGCAAGGAGTGAAGTTAGCAAGGAGAAAATTAGGAAAAAACTGTCAGGGAATCTTTAGATTATAGAATACATGTTAAAATGTAATGACAAAATAACATTTAATAATTGTGTGTACCCTTACAAAAATTGGTAGCTTGGTATTAGATTAAGTAGATGTAGCACATGACGAAATCTAGTTATGATTTCACAATACTAACAAAGATTGCAATTGTTTATGTGTGTTTGTATGATGTGTCATGAGATGCTCGAAGAAAAACCCAGACGAACTAAACTAACAATTTTTTTCTTTTAACAATAAAATGTAATTACAACGTATTCTATACACAATGTGACATAATTCAAATAATGGAATAATATTGGATTAATTTTGAAACGTTTTTTTTTTTTTTTGTTAAATATTTAACGCAATTAACGCATCATTCATTTTTTCTATCATTCATTCAAGTGCTATTAAACCATTCAAGCGCGATAAGAAACTTAAATCGGTACTGGTGCGCTGTCTGTGAAGCAGCTCTCTGTAAATAAACACCCGATATAGGCGCACAAAAAGCTGCTTCAGACAGCACAGCAGCACCGCATTGAGTTCTTTTTCGCTCTTGAAAGGACAAAAACACACAATGAGTCTTAAATGAGTTAAAGAGTCTTAAATGAACATAAAAAGTTATGAGAAAAAAGGATGCGTGTCAGATCCGTGTCAGGTCCTAAAGTGACGGCAGCCTATTAAACCTGCTGCTGTGATGTCTGTCATTAACGTTCATCAAAGAACAAAAGAAAGAGAAAATCACTCACGGCTCTTAACTGATTAACGTTTGTATCTTTAATAAGGATTATTATATAAATCAATTTATAATGAAGTGTTTATTCAATTTTCTGTATATTTTACCTGTTAGATGCTCAAAAAGCTCACACAGAATTTTCAAACCAAGCAATTAACCAAAGCTGGTCAACGTGGTGAAATAAACCTACTTTACCAACATGATCCAGATGCAAAACTGTGGGGAAAACTTTCGATCTGACACGAACTTCCTATTTCAGCCCAGTGGGTTCAGCAGAATTTGTGGTTGCAGCTAAGAATTGCATCATTAACAACACTTGACACTAGTAAAAATTTGAATCAGCTGTGATTAGAAAAATCTTACACTCTCAGGAAAAATTTTAAATATGCACCAGCAGGCATTAAATTACAGAATGTGTGTTTTTCCTGTCCCACAGTGGAGGCTTTGACAGGACGTGGTGTGGAATGGCTGTGTTTTGTTAAGAGTCCAGTCCAATGACGGCAGGGTGAGGAGGACACAGTGACCCGGCGCGAGATGAAACAGTTCTGTCAGATGGGACAGTCTCTCTGGCTTAACTCAAGCCAGCTCTGCTCACAGATGTGCTATAAACCTCACCGAGGTCTCTCTCCACACAAAGGGGTAGTTATATATTTGGGAACTCGGAGATTAGATTAGATTAGGTGAGAAACAGCGGATATCCAACAGCATACTCAGTGGAAACGTTTTCCAGACTGAAACGGCTCCCAATACACAGATAGACACCCAAAGAGTGAGACTGAGAAAAGCATCGTGGGACTATTTTTACAGTGTGTGAGGGAAGTCAGGCTGGATTAGTGTCTGTATGAGCTCACAGAAGGCTGGGGCTGTTCACATAGACTGCCAGCCGCTCTTATTCACACGGTCTCTGATGTCTTACTAAAGCAGGGACTATGCTGATTCTAAAGTGAACCTTTAAAAATCATTGCACAACAAAGCTAAATTTTAGATCTGAAAGGCTAATATGTATTCACATTTATAGAGGTATCAGAGGGCCATTTTTACCCAGAAGACAAAGCAATACTGTAGTAAAAGAATGCGTATGTGCACAGGTGCGTGGTCTTTCTTTACAAAGTGACATCGCTAACTACTTTTCTACAGCGTTATTAGTCGTTTCATCAGATCCGTGTGAACAGAGATCGTTTTGATAACGTTGTCATCTGTACGAAGAAAAATCGTTTCTGTTTTTAGCACATCGTTGTCGTGTAAACATACCTTCAGTTTGCTTATGGTTTCCTGTTTCCTTTGTTCTAATTTTCCCGCCACTAGTTCGTCACCGTGGTTATTGATTTAACAATCACACCCGTTTGTATTCTGTTCATTATCACTGTGTATTTAAGTTCCTTATTTTGGTTCATTCAGTGGTCTGGTATTGTTTGTGCTGGAGTGGATTTAGTTTAATAAATTTAACTTTGATTTTGATTCAGGATCCTCGTCATCTTTACTGGAACTTAAAACGTTATAATACATAAATATGTAAATGTATTTGTAGTATACTTAGCATAAAATAAATGTATTTCAAATACATTATATTTATTTTTCACTAGGGTTGTGTGATTGATTGACTGAATGAAGAAAGAAACAGATCACAAAACCAGACAGAAATGAAGTGAAGATATTAAGTTTTGGAACTTTCTGAAAAAGTCACACTCGTACTTTTAGATGTCATGTCCATTCATACATAAAGAAAAGCACTGTTGGAAAGGAAATGCTGTTCTGCAAATCCCCCAAAAGAGAGAAATCATGTTTTGTGAACAATGTGTCAAGGAGAAGCCGGCAGGTACTAAATCTTTGTTTTGGGCTGGCTGGACACAGAGTGGAGAACTCACGTTCACATTCATTGGCACTGTAAGTTGTGGCTGGTTTCCATGGAAACTGGTTGAAGCCGGGGCAACAGCGATCACATGACGGGCCGCAAGTGTTGTGCTGGCAGTCACACAGAAGCCTGGGGTACACAGACATAAAAGACAAAGCACAGGTTATCCCTTAAAACCATCCATCGTTCTATCATCCACATGCTTTTTCATGAAAAACTTTACTTGTCCGCTGTGCGTCGGGTGCAAAATAGGAATGATACATGCATCGGTGTACAAAGTCAATTGCGCTGGGTGCAAGATAGGGCCCTATATATTTATATATATATAACGCACTATATAATGATTTTTAAAGTAAATTCTCACTGCCATGTTTGAAGGTTAGTCTCATGAGAATCACTCTTGTCCTCTTTCGGTCTCAATCTCGAGGGGCCAGTATATGCAAATACTAAAGCACTTCATGCTTATGGGCATCAAATGAGCCACACAAGAGCTTACAGTGTTTTAATTCAAGTGTCTAAACTTCTCACTGACCTTGCTGCTTCCATGAAAAGAGTGAATTAGGGAGATAGAGGGAAAGCGAGAGAGCCTATAAAACCTGAGAGTCTGAAAGGGTTAAGTTCTTCATGCTTGCTTAATTTTCCTACGACATCTAAAAAGCTGATCGAATTAACAGAGACTCAGAGGTTTGCTCACGAGTGGCTGCATTTACACACGTATCATTATAAAGCTACACAGCGGACAGTAAGGAACTGCTACACACTTTACATATGCCATATTTAAAAACAATCATATAAATTCATATGAAAGCACTGCAAAAAGGAAGTAAAACAGTATTTACATGATTTCAAAAGCCATACAGACTTATTTTTATTCACTATGGCATTTATCAAACAAGAAACAACACCAAATGCAATAGTTTGTGAGCACCACCAAGCCGTGGATTACGAGAGAACAGCGGCTCTGGGCATGTGACCAAAAGCACAAATCTTATTGGTTGGCCAGTTTTCTTTGCCATGTGATGGAAAACACCTTAGTAAAAAATGTCACATTGACGGTACGCAAATATTCGTGTCGGTCTGAACAGACTCATTAACATTCGTTCAAATTAAAAGTTTTATCACACAATTTTCACACCAAACATTCGTCTTAGTGTGAATTTCACACATTCACACATTTATAAAAAACTTAACATGGTCAATCACGTGAATCTTAGTTCACTCCTGCAATATAGTTTCTACAATGTTTGTTTTTAGCAATAATAAACAGGAAGTGATGCTGCGTCCCAATTTGTATAATATCCGTCTTAAATAGTATTCGAAATTAGAATTAGTGTGTCCCAAATTGTAGTATGTTGAAATGAGTATTCCAAAGAAACACGATTGGTCCACTTTTTCCGGTTAGAATACGAAGTGCAGATCTGTGCGCGCCGTTAGAGTGCACTTCGTACTACAATAATGAATGTGTTAAAAACTACAAACATGGCGGATGTGCAAGACCAATGGTTAAGTGTAGAGGGCTTTGACTCGTGATTAATAATCAGTATTATACCGGACAAAAACTTTTATAAAAATGCATTTGGTCATTAAAGCTCCAGTAGGTAGCTTTTGTAAACAAATATTTGTTAAAACTGTCATTATGTCCTGACAGTAGAATATGAGACAGATAATCTGTGGAAAAAATCAAGCTCCTCTGGCTCCTCCCTGTGGTCCTATTGCCATTTGCAGAAATACACCGCTCCCGGTCAGAAACAACCAATCAGAGCCAGGAGAAATGTCTTGGCAGTGTCAATCACGCTCGTGTACGCGCTGATCACCCCTCTCTTGCACAGCGCGAGTGCGTACTGTCGTTCGTGAGTCTCCTGTTCGAACTCGTTCATCCAAATGAACGAATCTTTTTTCGAGTCATTTCGTTCATTCAACGAACGAAATGACTCGAAAAAAGGTTTATTCATTTTGATGAACGAGTTCGAACAGGATCACGAACGTGCATCACAGAACAGAGCAAGGCGAGCATTTGTGCTTATAAAACTTAAAGTTTTGTATTTATTTTTTAAATGACCGATCGTTTCGCTAGATAAGACCCTTATTCATCGTCTGGTATCGTTTAAAGCCCTTTGAAGCTGCACTGAAACTATCATTTGGTCCTTGAAACGTTTCTGTCCTATTGAAGTCCATTATATGGAGAAAAAGCCTGGAATGTTTTCATCAAAAACCTTAATTTCTTTTCGACTGAAGAAAGAAAGACATGGACATCTTGGATGACATGGGGGTGAGTAAATTATCAGCAAAAGTTTTTTTTAAAGTGAACTAATCCTTTAACGTTATCTTACTAGCTATTTATAACTTATAGAAAGAGTGCAACGTTATAAAGTTACATGTATTGCAAAATACATAATGATTTGAGGACCAAGTTTGTAGTCAAACTATGGGCAGGCCATAGTCAATGTAAAGCATATCGTTGATGTTTCGTCCCTATTAGTGAATGTTCCATAACTGTTTATAATCCGCCGTCATCAGTGGTCCTGTTTACTAGTCTGCGCGTTCACGGCAGGCTCCGCTGTGGGGGAGGAGCTGTGGAGGGAGGGCTGTAGCGCAGCAGAGAGCAAGGGGGTTGGACCTGGAAGTTGTGCTTGTTCAAATTTTCAGGCTGTCAACATTTTCTCAAAACTCCCTACTGCAACTTTAACATTTAAATGCATCATTATGCATATACACATAATGATGTTCTCCGTATGAAAGACCCACGACTGGCAGATCAACCTATATGAATACGTCATACGGTAGGAACAGATACGGAAGGAAATTAAATTAAATTGAATGTGGAGGATTTTAATTGTGACAAGATGATTGACAGGGCAGTTTAAACGGTGACAGGACGCATGAAAGCAAGCAACAGAACAGTCCGTTAAAGATACAATTATGATGAAGTAGCCTACTCTGTTACACACTCAAAAATGTGCACTTTTTCTTCACAAAAACAGTACATACTTTTAGGGCATAGTATATAAGTAGGTGAATTAGGATGCTGCATGATTATTGATGGGGATTGTGGCTAATTCCATGCAGTCTGCCAAATAAACGCATACAAGCAGACTTTTCACTTTCACTCATCTGAGTACTACCAAGTGCACACATGTGGACGGACGCACACTTTCCCTGAATCTGTTTGGATGGTTCAGCTTGAGCAGCAGTTTAATCCTTCATTAGCATCAACCCACAGTGAGAGCAAGTGTTCCAGAGCCTTACTTCAAATGAGCTACAGCCAACCATACCAACCAACCCCATCCAGAGTCTATTAATCCTCAGCTGCCCTCAAGATCTCCTCTAAGACTTTAATACACATGCCTGAACCTCTAACGCTTCGGGTTCAGCTTACAGCATGGAAGAAGTTACCCATCTACCCATATTTCCCCCATGAATCAACTGCACACTGACATCTGTTTAACTCCTGGTACCTGTGGGGCAAACAGGTGGATCTGGGAAGCTTATAGATGGAGCATGCTTTAGCGATTGACCTGTGACCTTCAGTGTCGCATTCCCTGGGTTATCCTCATTTAGCTCTGTCAATCAAAACCCTCCACCCTACACTAACTGTCTGTATTCATTCAGTCAGCATTCATTCATTCAGAATAGTTTTTAATAATAATACTCCCACTATTTCTGCATATATATATACACACACTATCATTTAAAAGTTTGGGTTCGGTAAGATTCTCTTATGCTCACAAAGGCTGCAGTTTTTGGATCAAAAGCTGTGTGGTTCATATTGAAATATACAGGTGTGACAGACTCAGAGGAAAACATCTGGTCTCCTACATCCATATCGCATGTGTATCAGAAGATCTCTACAATATCATTAATGCACGCAAAAAAATCCTATAAAGAGGAAATTTAACAGAGATCCGTGATGGTTATGGAATCTCTCCCTCTTCACCAAATGCAATGTTAGCATATGTTTCTTGTTGCTATGATCTGTATTAACCCTCTGGGTTTTGATAATCCCCACACAAGATTTTTTTTTCAAACTGATATATATAATGACACCTTCCAGGTGGTTCATATTTATGTTTGCTTGCACTGGACGCTGCAGGAATCTGTGGAATGAGTGAATAGAGTAACAGACTATTTATCAGCAGGGACAAAAACTATGACCGGCGGATACGTCTCGATTGCGACATACAAAGAGCCAGGAAAATCTCTCAAGATTCCTGAAATATTACACAAACCGTTGTCGGTTAAACAGCATGAATGATCTGCTTTATGTCCAACGGTCTTCTACACTAAAGGACCACATACACCACAGCTTTTTGAGGATTTCGCTTAAATGTTTGGAACATGATTAAAGTAGCAAAACAAATGAAGCCACTGGATACATTCAACACAAACTTCTACAATGACCTGAGTGAATGAAACCCTTAAGTGAGCCAATGCTGAACTGATCCTTTCAAGGCATTGGTCAATTAGCAGGGAGGCTAAGAACAGAGTGATCTTCTGACAAGCTAGTAAATCCAGACGCCTGCAGGGCCTCAGTGCTCAAGAATGTCCCTCCCCAGCCACCATCACTCACTGTCCGGAGACACGCGACGAGCTGCTCTGACTATGAGCTTTCTAGCTAAAAACCCTGATGCGAATATCCTAAACAAAATAGGAGATCCAGCGTGGTTGTTTTGTGATAGGAGTGCAGCTGTTTTCTAAAACTCTGGATTACATAATAGGCCTAAAACATTGTGCTTCAGGATAAATAATATTCTGAGGTGAAAATATGTGCAGAAAGCTTAGAATCAGGCAAGTGAAGACTCCTCAGATCAAAGCGTCAGGGCAGCATGTATGTGCCTGTGCTAGAGGTCTGCAGTGCAGGTGGAAACTAAAGGTAATTTTAACCTCCTCTAGGCATAGGAAAGAGCAGATTATGAACAAGTATGATTTAAGCCTCCTTCTATGGCACACGTGCACATTTACAGAAATAATTGGCCCCCGGCTCATGTGGAGGAGTATGGGCAAATCAGTTAAAAAATTGCATATTTGCAACAGTGTAGCAACAACATTTGCCTATTGATGATTTCATTACAATTGATGGATAAGGCAGGAAAACACATTCTCAAAAGAGTTGGCAAAAACAGGACAAAATACAAATTTTAAGATTTAAACTGTAAGATTTTTTTTATGTTTTTGAAAGAAGTCTATTACGCTCACCAAGGCTGCATTTATTTGATCAAATATTATGAAATCCTATTATAATTTAAAATAACTATTTTCTATTTTCATATATTTTGAAGTGTATTTATTCCTGTGATCAAAGTAGAATTTTCAGCATCATTATTCCAGTCTTCGGTGTCACATGATCCTTCAGAAATCATTCTAATATGATGATTTGAATCTGACTTGTGACTTTTAAATTCTACAAATAAAGCAAATTAAAATATTCTTAAAGCTCACTTACTTGTACGGGTCATTGGGGTCTTGAGCATTACAGGCCTCAGCGTGGCCATTACACACGCATCTTCCTCCAATACTGATGTCTTTAATACTGTAGTAATACTGAAGAATAAAATTAAGAAAATATATAGTTGGAATAATTTATGGTTTTTGTCTATTCAAAACAATAAAGAGGGGTCTATCTTACTCTTCGTGTGACTGTGGGGTCTCTCAGGGCTTTGCCCATCAGGTGACCCAGCAGTGTGTTGGTGCGGAGGAAGCGCAGGCGGATGTTGGTGGCTTTGGTGAACTCCCTCAGAACAGGAGAGTAGGAGAAGTTCATGGCGCCTGGGCGTCCGTTCACCAGAGACACCACAATCTGAACGTGTGTGAGAGTCATTTAACAATGGCAAAAGTGCGACTTCACAATATCATCTTAAGTGTCTATAAAAGTACTAAAAGTATACAAGTGCATCTGCAAGAGTCAGTGTTGAGACCGAGTTTGTCTGTGTCCGTACCTCTCCATTCTCCAAAGGGACAATCCGCGAGTACTCTGTTGTGCAGATGATATCGTCATCATGGTTGATCCGCTCGATCGTCCTCTTGCCAAACCGCTCGATACAGTCTCTCTTAGAGGCTGGAGCAAAAACAGAGACAATGTACAAATCAGTTGAGAAAATGTTAGACACTGGTCAGGACAATCTAGTTAAAGTCACCATGAAATCAAAATGGACAATTCTTGATTTGTTCATAGAATATTGCAGTATTTCTTATAAATTATTTATCCGTGCACATTTTTTTTAAATGAATGTGCCATCAAAATCTTTAATCAAAATGACTTTCCCTCCCTCTTGCAGCTCATCTCTTCTCTTCTCTGATGATGTGTTTAATGGCGTGAGGGCGGGACCACCTGTCACTCACATGAGATTGACCAATAGCAAACCACAACCATCCAAACAAGTACCGCCCTACAGATTATCGCAACTTGCCAAAATAGTAAATAAATTTGTGAACTTTGATTATTAGTTGACTTTGGTTTGATTCTTCATATCTTTAAGTTTTATTATTAAGATTAAGTTTTATTAAGATTATTAGTATCTTTAACTAATTCCATTTAGGAATATCATAGTGAGTGAAAAGCCAAGTGCTTTAATAATATTATGATACCCATACTTTAACAGTAACTGAAAAAAATATATATTTTAACTAAATTCATCTAAAGAAAATAATTATTTTAATATCAAAACATTTAAAACTAATCTAAACTAATAAATATAAACAATATAATAATTTAAATATTATTTAAATTAATATAAATTAAATATTATTTAGATTAATATAAATTAACAGTATAAATATAACAATTTAATAAAATTAGTAAATTAATATAAACTTTATATAAATTGTTATATAATTATTATTATTATATAATATATTATTATTCGTAACATTATTTGTAACATTTGTAAACCTGAACTTAACTAGAAGTACTAGTTAAAATTGTCCCAATGTATAGCTGTTGATTTTAGTTTTCCAACTAGTATTAGCACTGCTTAATGTTTTCTTTGTTACACCAATATTATATTTCAATCTGGATATTACTCATAATATTAGCACATCATCTTAAGTTACGTGGCCATTTTTCCCTAACAAAATAAACAATTATTATCAAGCTCTTGTCCTTCTTAATGCAAGGTTGACTCTAGACTGAATATTAGAGTATCTATAAAATAAGCTAATTATAAAGTAGGCTATATGACACACAGCAATCTGTCACAAAATGTTCTCTCCATCTTTCTCTCGCGTCTTTGTTTTGTACGGAGTCATGGAGGCTATTGTGGGTTGATGGACTGTGCGTTTAGCAAAACAACTGAAAATTACATTTCATTATGCTGATAATGTCAAACCTCCAAATGCCAGCCAAGGGGTGTGGTTATTGTTGCCAGGATTGTACACCTACACTACTGATGGCCTTCAGTGACAAACAAAACAACACAATATGTGTGTTTGCAAACCCTAGAGTCAGAGAACAGAAAGAACTGTCCAAAACCTGACCTTTCTCACTTAACCCACACTTTCATTCCTATAATGCATTCCTTTCAACCACTGAAGGCCACACAATGTTCATTAAGATGTTTTCATTCCTATGTTGAAAACCGGAAGTGAACATAACACATAAGAACAGTGATAAAAAGCTCATTTTGGTTACTCACAGGCGAAGAACTTCCATGGCTGGTATGTTTTCCCAAAGTCAATGGAGCGCTCCAGAACCCACAGGTCCGGCCGGGGCGAGTTGGCAAACTTGATGAGCACGTATGCAACATGGAAAAGCTGTGAATAATGAAAAGAATTCATTATAAGTTCACAATATGAATAATGTCTTATTTGCATAAAGTCTATAATTTATATCTGCATTACTGAATATCAGCCATCTTGCTCTATCAGTATCAGCAATGGCCAAAAAAACAAACAAATTGGTGACAATGAACTTAGAGAAAATAAACCGAGCCTAATGGATGACATCACCACCACCTTAAACTTCCTTTTCACATAAAGTCATCACATATCAATATCAATCCTGTCTCTGTCTTTTATATGACTGATAGATTGATAAAGTCTTTGAGGTTCACAGATGTTCTCCCACAGTGACTTAATCAAAGACATGGACATATTTGGACTGTTTTCCCCTGAACTCACTCCATTAGCATCAACATACAGTATTTCTGCCCCAGAGAGAAAGAAAGGGGGAAGTAATGACATCACTTTTAAATGATGTCATGCTAAGTAAATGTGGAGATTAATACTGTTTGTAATTATATACAATAATACATTTGCAAGTATAATCAATTTGGCTGTAAGTCATTTCAACTAAATTTTTTTAAAATACAGCCTAGTTTAATCTTCTTGTATAACAAACAATTTAGTAAAATAATTTAAATCATTATTATAATTTTTTTTTTTTACATAGGCCTGCTGATCTGGGCACTTAGTCTGTGAAATATTTTCCTGTTTTATGGTTATGTCACATAACGACAAAATAATTTTGTGCTTGTTTTTATCATGCTGACTTACATTTGTCAGATTACTGGTGTTAAAAAAAAACTTTGATAATATCAATACTAAAACTAAAAATCATGTCAAACTAGATAAAAAAGTATTTAAAAATACATTTTAATTCAGAAATGATAAAAGAGGTGTAATTTCTGAATGCATTACCAGGTACATAATAGATTTATAATAACTTTATCATTCTTGTCTAAAGAACATGGAATCATGGAAAAACATGGATCATGGAATTAAGATAAAAATATTTCTTTCAAATTTGTTTACAGGGAGATAACATTTCTGCTGAAAGCCAAAACTCAGCTGATCAGCTCTAATCTCCTTGGCCCATTTTAGTCTTATGTGATAACCACCTGACATTCATTTGTGTTCTTTCTGCTATCTCTACCATTCCCAAAACACCATGGCGCATTCTCATGGGAACGGCTGTTCTTTACAAGTTTAATAAATATTAAACAATAAGAATAATTCATAATGAGGCATCCTATTATAAATATCAGACATTCTTTATTTAATCTTACTGGTTTACTGGTAAACTTTAAGTGTCTTCCTTAGGAAAGCCAAAGGCTTAACGCTTAAACATCCATCTTCCTCTTCTCTAAGCCCCTCAGCTCTGACAACACAGTATCCCCTTCAACACACACACACACACACACAAAACCATCCCCCACCATCTAAACTAACTTCCACAAAACCTCAATGCAACGCAACCCAAAAGCCCCACTGCTACAAAGAAGCACCTCAGCCACATCAGGGGCTTTTGTCAACGCAAGCCTCCTCACAGATACGCAGAACAAAAACACATCTGTGGAAATATCCTCTTTGACACATCCTCTTTGAAATGGGGATCAGATGCTCTTTCTTCCATCTGCCAAACGGCCTGCTGGTCACGGGGGTGTGAATGAACCTGAACTTCAGACTGTGTGTGTGTGTGTGTGTGCGCATTTGACATTTACTAGCACCATGACGAGAGATACAACATGCTTCTGTCAAGAGGCAGGAAGTTTTATATGAGTACGAGATTATATCTAAACATTTGGACCCATTCCAATGTCTTATGGGCTGTAATCCCTTTAGAGTTAACTAAACAGAGCTTTAAACCATCAAAATCATGTCTCTGAGGTCACCAAATTTCAAATTAGGACAATGTAGGAACAATAAAGATTTAGATGTACATTTTTATTCTTTCTGATGAAAAAATAGTGGTTGCCACAGCAACAAAAAAAAAAACCTCACTGGCTTGAAGCTATGGTGCTCTGAGTGGTTGTAAGTGCTTGCTACTTGGTGCTAGTCTCCTCTGGATGGTTTGGGGTTGCTAGGGTGTTGTGAAAGTAGTTTCTAGGTGGCTGCTTACTGGAAAAAGCTCTTTATTTGGTTGGGTTGGGCTGTGTTTGCTGCAGCGTGAGGTAAGTGTGTGTGAAATGTACAATAAAAGTCCAGTTGTGTTTAATGATTGCACAAATTCCTCTTTGTGTTGCCACAGTGATAAGTGTGCAGGTTTGGGGACTGTGAATCCTTGGCCAATCATTAAGCACCTGAAAAACCGGCAACACCTTCGTAAACAGGGTTAAAGGACATGGAAATGTAAAGTTGTTAAATTAAAGACACAACTAAACTTGGGTTGATATTTCCAAAGGGCTGTTACCTGATTCAGTTGTTTCACTCTTGACTTAGTGGTCATGTGTTATGTGGTGCATATTGAGTAACATTTATTTAAACTCTTTTTGACTGTTTAGAAGCCTGTTGCACGAATAATTCAACAGCATTGGTGATGGTGAGGTGAGCTGTGCATGTCTGAACATGCTTCAAAGTGAATGTATGTACGTATAAATATGTTCATTCCATCTCCCACAACCTCATCTAGTATACGCTTTTCCCTATCTACACCTACATATTTTTTTCCATTTCTTTTTCCTTAAAGTCTTTTGTATAATGCATTATAAAGCTATTCATAATGTACATTATAATGCATTATATTATAATATTGTAATAATTATAATGTACTCATAATATAATACTACTTATTATATTATAATTTATGTAATTACATCTATAGTTACACTGTTGATCCTTCCCTTGCCGCTTAACTCACCCTTAAATCTACCTATACCATAAAACCTGTCCCTTACCTTACCCGTATCCCACCTCGATAGCAGCAAAAGTGCTTTGCAATACAACATGAACGCAATACAAACAATGTACTTATTTTTTAAGTAACTACATAGTTAAATATATAAAGTGTGACCAAATAAATCATCAGTTTACAGTTAATAGAGAGAAACTATTTTATTTAAAAAATTTTATGTTGGACTATATATATATATGTTTTTGTGCAAGAAACTCACACTTGGTGTGAATGAGCCAAACAGAGCACTATAGCAATGAACACTGGGTTGCACACCCACTCAATCCTTATACGCTTCACTTGTTCCCGCTCTCCCTCCTCCTATCCTCTTCTTCCTTCCATCACATTTATCTTTATACCACATCCTGTCATGATGCAAGCGGCTGTCTGTGTAAAGACACCGCTGTTGCTCTGCAGGAATGGAACGTATCACAACCTCAGCCGGTCCGACTTCGGAGCGCCAGACAGGCTTGAGAATAATGGCATGCTTATGAGGAGAGTAGGAGGAGGAGGGATTACCACGGCAACGGGGGATGCCCGTAACAGCTGCACGCATCCCTTCACACCTGGAGTCCCGGCACATGTCATAAATCCTGTTACATCGTTAACTGGTATGTACATGGTTTAGTAAAATGAAACTATGATGGGTCACTCCAGAGTTCAAAGATCAAACACAGCTGTTGCCCCCTAGAGACAGAATCTGATCAGGGCAAACGGATCCCACCCTTATAGTCCATTCCAGACATGCCTGTGAGAGCTGTGTTTACTGCCATCAATTCACAGCTACAGAGTCACAAAAAACAGCACAGACAGTAAAGAATCTTCTTATACTGTCTATCACCTCTCAAAGCATATACACACACTACAACACCGGTACATGTAATCTCAGGACATGAGTCACTGGATACTTTATCTCTTTCCAAACACAGAAATGAACCACAAGAGCATTACTTTTTGCTAATGTATTCTGAGTTGTCGCTAGGGCGAGTTGCTTACTGGCTCAAGTCAAAAGAACCCACTCTCGAGTTACTATAATATTCCATTCTTTAGATACAGCCATCTATGGGATATTTTTTTGTTGTTGTTGTTTTTGCTTAGACCAACACAGGCAAAAAATTGCAAATCTGATCACTTTCTTCAAATTCCTAACCTCAAGTATGAGCAATTGTAATGAAGATACTCAGCAAAAACACCACTTATTATGCACAGGAAAAACATCTTTAAGAAAGAACATACAGTGCATATATCTGTCTATGGAAGACCCCAACAAAACAAGTAAAGACTTGAAGTCAAGAAGCACGTGGGTACAGATAAGGTATTTTAAAACACATTTTTGGCTCCTCAAGGCAATGATGTCAGTAAGAGAAGACAAAATACTAGGTTAGGATAAGAGACTTGAAAGGACAAGCAATGTCGAGCAGATAGAGGTAAGAAAGAATAAAGTAAGATAAATATGTCTCCAAGCCATGTAATTGAAGATTCAGGGCATAAATGTGTGTCCTGACACACTTTTCTGTTGAACACTCTTATTCACAGCTGGTCTCCCTGGCTACTGTTAGCATCTGAGCAAGTGTGAACATGAGCAGACACTTGTAATCTGCACTCAAAATCCCACACTATGACGAAACATACAGCACTGAAAAGGCCTGCATAGCTTTCCGCCACGCTGAATACAGAGAGCTCAAAAAAGGACAAGAGGACAGTGTTAGCCCTGAATGTTTTATAACAGCAGTTCAAGGAGCTTAAAGGTATAGATAAACCAAAATTTTTAATTATGTCATTTTTATACGAACACTTATGTCGTTAAAACTCGAAATTTTATTTTATGAACTATTCCTGTAGACCAAAGGTTTTCAAACTGGGTCCCTCAGGGGCTCACAAGTAAAAAAACTAAAGAAAAGTAATCCTATAAAATATGCCATAAAAATATTTCTGAACTGAACTGAAAATGTTTCTCTTATATTATATATTGACCAAAAAGCATGTTGAAAACAACATGTGTTCATAATATCACACTACTGCACACAGTATACACTACCTTTCAAAAGTTTGGGGCAAGTGGATTTTTTTTTAAAGAAATAAATACTGTTATTCACCAAGAACACTTTTAAATTGATTAAAAAAAATTAAAGACTTGCAAAACATTTCTATTTCAAATACATGCTGTAGTGTAAATGGCTCTTTATGCATGAACATATATTGCCACTTGTATATTTTAAGAGGACTGTGTCAGAAACTGAATTGACCATATGCACACTTAGTCAAATGTAACAGTCTGCTCCTAAATACTACATTTAAACTGTTAAACCACATGCTATAAAAGTGTCCAGAGGTGCAAACACCCCATAAAAAATGGCAACATTCACAAACAGGTGTACTTCACCGACCCAGTGAGGGAATGTTCAGAAAGCACAACACCACTGAAAGGCATCTATGCTTGTCATAAGCCCTCGCAGACAAGAGAGCTCTTGGGCTCATTTGAGCTAACCTCATTCCTGTAGACTTTAGTAATGTATGGAGAAAGACATGCTGTTCATCAGTTCTCAGCTTCCAGACAGCAGGATGTCACCGATGACATGTATAATCACACTACATTTCCTGGGAATGCTGGATGGGCAGCAAGATATGAGTGTGTGTATGTGTGTGTGTATGTGTGTGTGTGTGTGTGTGTGTGTGTGTGTGTGTGTGTGTATTATCAGCCCTAAGGCATAAGAGAGAGGGGGTTAGATGAGTTTGAAGGGTGGTCATCTGTTCACACCTGCTCTGCATGCCTATCCCATCCTCCCCTCCTGCAAAAGCACTACTATCAGTCTGGGATAATTTGAGCATTACAGGAATATACTGTATGTTTTCCTTTGAGGACTAGGCATGTTTTCCTCTGAGGACCATGACTGGATTTGGGAATGCTTGCTGCAAGGTGTGAGTAAGGGTAGAAGTGGTGGGATTTGTGAATTCCAAGCGTAATTAAATGTTACGTCTTAGCTCTCTTTATGACTTAACCTGATTTTTCCATGTGTCTATTTAACTTAATTCTAAAAGCTTTTGCTCTATCCTACTTCAGTTATTATCTTGCTTCCATCATCAGCATCATTATCCTGACCAGGGGCCTCATTTATAAAACTTTGAGTAGGATTTGCGTCAGAAGTGGCGTAGGGATGAAACGTAGGACGTGCGTACGCACAGAAATATTCGGATTTATAAAACCGTGCGGACGCACATCCTACGCAGTTTTCCCTTAATAAATCACAATCAATTCTAAATGTAGTGCAGCTTTTGCGGCTTCATGTCACGCCCATAGTTGCCCATAAATAGTCCGTGAAACGCCCACAAGTTAATAATCATCAATTGCGAAATCATGGCAAACACAGAGAGGAAAACCAAGAAACCTAACTTCACTCAATGTGAAGAAGAAATTATCGTTGGCGAGGTGGAAAAGAGGAGTAAAATGTTGTTTGGAGGGCACAGCATTACGTCATTACGTCATGTGCATCATTACGCATTGTGATGGCATCATGGCATTTTATTACCATCCATTTGATTGCATCTGACAAGCTACAGATGTGTTACGAGTAGGGCTGAACGATTAATTGCATTTGCGATAATATCGCGATATGATGAAATGCGATTTTGTAACCGCAAAAGCTGCGATTACACTGGTCACGTGACACGCGAGAGAAAAGCAGGCAGTCTGCAGATCAAGCATCAACTTGGCACGCTACGCATAGGTCTGGCACACAGGAAAGAACCGTTTATTTTTTATGTTGTGTTATTTATTCTCTCTCCAACAGTTCTGGATCGATTCAGAGAATTTCGGAATCGAGTCTGACCTTAGTTTTTAAACACAGATGCGTGATGACGCTGCGCGTGCTTTAGAAACAACGTATTATACTTGCTTCTAATTTTCTCTCTCTCTCTCTCTCTCTCTCACAAACACACACACACACACACACACACACGACACCGCTCGAACCTTCCGAAAAATAAGCTTTCATAAAGTTCGGGGTTTAAGCGAATTACAAGGACAGTCGCGGGCTTCATTGCACAGGTTTTGCCGCTTTGATGTTACTCTTGCAGTGCGCGGTCTTGGCCGCCGGAATTTTCCTTTCAAATGATTCACAAAGGCATTATTTATGTCTTTTGGAATGCAGTTGGCTTATATATTAAAAATATGAAAATCACTGAGAAAGCTGCTTTCATTTTAAAAGACTTACGCGCGCTTTGTGAAGAGCGCTCGTGCATGCGGCTGTGAGCGACTCATTGGTTAAATGTCCTTGCATCTCAAAATGCTTTTGGACGCGAAATTAATGTAAACACGGTCAGTTATTTCGTAAACCAACAGGACAAACCACATTTACAATTTCAAAAGAGATATGTGCATTAGTGTGAATGCAGCTTATCGTATAGTGGGAAATCACTCCAGCTCTTGAATGGAAAACGTTCAGACAGCCTACTTTTAAATACTGAAAGCACTCTTTGTTTATTGCTTGTATTGTTTTTTTTTTGTTTTTTTTTCCCTCTTTATTTACTAGCTTTTATATTTTGAAGCTATATTAGTTTATAGCCCATTTAAAATTCTTAACATGTAATTGGTTTAAATATATATATATATATATATAAAAGCACATTTAATTAAAGTATGTACATTTACACATCTAATTATATACATATTTCAAGTGTTAAGATTAATTAATAAGAAAAAAATTTGATCGGATCATGAGCTGCCTAAAGATTCCCATCCCTACTGTACAATGATTTATTGCTTGTCTTTGTCGACTTATACAGAAGGTAAAGAACTTAAAGTAATCGCATATTAAATCACAATCGCAATATTGGTTAAAAAAAAATCGCAATTAGATTATTTTCCATAATCGTTCAGCCCTAGTTACGAGCAAGTATTGCATAACATGCCAATATTATTGCAGAAGATATTTCACTTTTATTTTTGCAAATATGTGTTAATTTGCATTTCTGTTGTAATCTTCGTTTGATATCGTTTGTTTTACACTGCAGATCGATCAAACGGGTGTTCGTGTAGGCTGTTAATTGTAAGACTTGCATTGTGAAGTCTTCATGTTATTTATGAGAGGCAGTATTGCCATTTCTTTTACACAACGGTCTACAGTTTCACACACTTTCATGCGTTTCTTTCATCTGCCGACGGTGTCGTCATTTCTCATTTCACCCGTTTTTGTGTGTACGCCTGGGTTTGAGTTTGCGTGAAGGACCGCACATTTTCCCGTCAAGTTTGCTTTTTATAAATACCAATTATTGAGTAGAGAGCGGCGTACACCTTCTTTTGTGCGTACGCAACGTTTATAAATGAGGCCCCAGGCATTTTTATAATTATAGTCCCTTTGGAATGACATGGGAAGATCAGAGGAGGTGGGCTATCTGTGCTTTTCTTTCCTGAACTGGGAGGTCAAGTGGCTAATTGTTGGTAGTTCAGTGTTTAACCTGCTGGTTCTGCTCTTGGCTGGTCCTGTGACTCTTTGGGTCTTTGGGAAAGAGTGGTGGGTGTTTTCTGTCTCCCAGATGCTGCTCTAATTAGATATCCCAGAGTATAGTCAGAGTGTCCTATCTGTGTTTCTCCCATCTGCTCTAGAACACACACACACACACACACACAGGACTCAAGGGGAGTTCTCATGGCTCTCCAGAAAAAATGAAACAAAGTGAAACATGCTTCAGCTTTTAGGTACTTCCATGTGTGGCTTTTCACTTACAGTAGGTTTAGTATTTGAAGATCACAAAGGAAAAAGGGAGATGGAATGCTATGCATTCTGAGAGACTGTTTTGATTTTGAATGAATCAGTGTTTTTGAACAAATCAGTACAATTAATGATACAATGACCCACTCATGATGACAGTCACTTATTTCATTCCAGAATGAATCAGTGTTTTTGAACAAATCAGTACAATTAATGATACAATGACCCACTCATGATGACAGTCACTTATTTCATTCCAGAATGAATCAGTGTTTTTGAACAAATCAGTAGAATTAATGATACAATGACCCACTCATGATGACAGTCACTTATTTCATTCCAGAATGAATCAGTGTTTTTTGAACAAATCAGTAGAATGAATGATTATATGACCCACTCAAAGACAGTCACTTGGTTCGTTCCAGAATTAATCTTATTTTTTATTTTTTTTACTAATCAGTAGAATGAATTATTCAGTGACTCACTCAAATATGTTTTTTGTCTCATTCCAGAATGAATCAGTGTTTTTGAACAAATCAGTTGAATTATTGATTTAATGACTCACTCATTAAGATCGTCACTTGTTTAATTCCAGAATGAATCAGTGTTTTTGAACAATCAGTAGAATGAATCATTCAATGACTCACTCATAAAGACAGGCACATGCTGCCACATACTGGCGTATTGATGTAACCTGCAGAAAAAAAAATCCTCTAATTCTACCTATACACAGACTGACAGTCTTTCTGGAACGTGCAAACACGGACAGGTGATACAAACCCCAGCACCGTTGGACTGTACATCAATGCTCTTACAACGACAATCAGCCAATCAAATCCAAGGAATGAAACATACCAAAACAGTTTAAAACATAACTTAAAATGATCTTCTCTGCAATGCACTAAGCAGTCAACTTCAAGCATATTGTCAATATCTCCACAAAGAGCCTGTTATACTTAAGTGCAACCTAATTACACACAGAAATAGACCAAAAACAACAAGCTAAGATTGATGAATGTAACTCAAGTCTCCCTCTCCACCCTGCTCAGTAAAGTGTTTAAATAAAAGTGAATGTATGGGCTCTGTGTATAGCCTTGATCAAGCATTAAGAGTCTTGAATCATTGGTAAACCCCCATCTCCTCTGCCATTTAAAAGTGCTGAAAGAGAAAGCAGGAAACAATCCTGCCCAGCACAGTCGGAAATCCTTTTGTGCTCCTCTGGGAACTCGCTGAGAGGTTAGATGTGGTGAAGGCAGGTGCCCTCTCATTCAGCACCATGAATTACCACTAGCGCTACATTAGACATGGTTCACTCTCTCAACTGCGACCAGTTTTAAATGGCCACTGAAACGATAAAGGGAAGATCTTGAGCGAAGATTTGAGAAGATCTCAAATTGAGCATCTTTTTGGCGTGTTGTGGATTTGTATGGCATATGCTGATAAGCTGTGTCCTCTGCTTAAAGTTATAGTCCACGCAAAAATGAAATTTCTATCATAATTTTCTCACGCTTATGTTAAAAATTTGTATGACTTTCTTTCTTCTGTGGAACACAAAAGAAGATATTTTGCAGAATGTTGAGAACCAAACAACATCGGAGAGCACATACTTCCATTGTATAGATGAAAAAGAAAAACATTCCTCACACTATCTTGTGTTCATGAAGGTAAGTAAACGATGATAGGGTTTTCATTTTTGAGTGGACATCATTATGGGGATATTACAACCGCATTTCAGAGTATTTCATTTAACTTAGATCTCTAGAGTGTTTTTGTTTTTATTATTACAAAGTATTACATTATTGCAACTGTTACCTTTATATATGACTGTCATGGAGCGGTTCAGCGGTATATCATTATAACAAATATTTGCACATATTGTATACACTTTCATATTTGTATTTAATTCAAACACAAGATAATGTTGTCTGCATTAATGCCACTGGAACAGTCTGATTTACAGTCAGATTTTTTAATGAATTGTTTAAGACTCCTGGTTCCTGTTCCTGGTTTGACAAATCCTTCACTGAATGAACTTACTGAATCAAGATATGACTCATTAAATGAACTGCAGGTTACCAGCCTTTCTCCAGTACTGGTAATATCGAATACCAGGTCAGTTCGGTACCGGCTGATAGACGCTGCTTTCAAGAGCTCCGGTGTGTATTTGTGTGCATGTTTTATGAAGAGGTCTCTATTTACAATGTGATTTCAAAAGTGTTGAGCATTGTAGCCAATCACAGACATGCCTGTTGAGCACGTGAACACAATTGCCAATCAGAGGTAAGTTATCGAAAGGAAAATTTTTAAAAATGTGTGGTGACTCGTTACAGCATAACATCTAAAAAAAAAGTTTCTTTATTTGTGAAAAATACTATGATTACAGACAGAACCAAAAAGAACCAATAAATCGGTTTCTTTTTAAATATTTATTTTTCTATTTTTAAATTCTTGAATAATCCGGCTACTGGTCTGATCTCCTTTTGCTTTGACTGTCTGGGTGCTCGGAAGTAAGTGTGCTCCGATTGATCGGTCGCCGATCATAATCGGCCGATAATTGCTTTAAGATGTGTGATCGGCGGTCTCTATAAAGGCCGATCAAGAAAAGCCGATCAGATGACGCAAAGCTCGCGAGACAATTTTTTATGCCCTGGTAAAAACGGCTTCACCGGTCTGGCAATTCAAGTTGTGTGAAAAAGACAATTCATTTGCAATCAATCTGCAATGTGTGTATTATGCCGCTGCCCGCTTGTCAAACTGTGCAGCCTCTCTGTTCAACCCGTAAATAAATCCACCGATCCACAAACTACGTTTGAGTTCTTAAATGGTCTAGCGGTAGATCTTTTGCCAAGCGTGTCAGAGGTTACGGGTTCTAATCCGCACTCCTATATTTTTTTTTTTCTCTCATCAAAACTGAATATGTTCATCAGTGGTTACAGTTTATCAAGCAGGGACACGTTTGTGTGCATTTTATTTTGTGATTTCACCGGAATGAATAGAGAGTCTCCACAACGGCGATAGATTGAAGCGCGCGTCTGAGTGAAGATTGCGCAAGCCACAGAGAACAACTGTAACCATGCAACTGATCGCCGCGACAACGAGCGCTCAGCTTGAGTAAAAAACAACACATTTTAGCGCTAGATTTCTTTTTTAATAGCAAACTAAATGAATGCTCTGCTAGTTAACTGGATATGTTTTATTTATTTGTATTAGGTACATCCGTGCGTGCCTCAATGTTACAAAAATTGGTGGGGGACAATATCGATCCTTAGAAACAGTGGTGGGACACGACTTCACTGGATCTAAACAAATCAATCTAACCATAGATGTGACCAGTAGTGGTGGCTTTCTTAATCTGTTTAAAATAATTTTGCAAGGGTTCTTGCAAAAAAAAAAAAAAGAATAACCAAAATATTGATGCTTAAGTAGTATTTTTTTTTTTTTTTTTTTTTTTTGCTGTGCACTTTACTACCTGTGGTCCTTTAATTGTATTAGAAAAACTGATGGCTGACTGACGCAAAACAATATTTTGGCTATAGCCTTTTTTGTTGCAGTTTTTAGTTTCAAGTCTAAAGCTAAATTTAAAGACTCAGATGTTCTGTCTTTTATCTTTTTTTATTTTATATTCTACAAGAAAGTTGTATTTGTCAAGCCCTAAGCTTTTCCCAATAACCAAGCACAGGCTGCTAATATTCTGGACTTTGCTGGACAAATACATACACAGGTGTCAATTCACAATACATTGTCTTCTCTTAATTGTAATACTTAATGTACATTGATGTTAAATATAGTTTAATAAATAATGCTACATGATAAATAGAAGGCTTCAAATAGACCCTGTAATCAGTGATCGGTATCAGGTGATACACCTTCCAGTAATCGGGGATCGGTGATCAGCCCCAAAAATCCTGATCGGAGCACCCCTACTCGGAAGTCTTTATGGCTTTTCACACTGCACTTAACCCCAGATTATCGTCGTTCTAAACCCTGCTTTTAACCCCGGGCAAAGCAACGTTTCACACATGTGATTTAGAACCGGGTTTAGCACTGCATTTTACCCGGGGTTATGATACCCTGCTCCAGGGTTTGGCCTGCTTTTGCGTTGTTAAGGCGAGACACTACAGGTGAATAGGGTAAAAATTTTAACTTACAGATATCACCATGAAACTTAACCAGTTGATTACTCACATGACTAGGAGAAAAAAATGTATTGCAAGTTTTCTGTAATTTTATATTTAAACATGCTAATCAGTCTATATCTAATTAAATATGCACTAATTTGCATATATTTTGAAGTGACGTTTTTTGAAGATGAAAATAACAAGGTTCAAAATTAGTTTTTGCATTTTGTTGGTATATTCAATTAAAAGACATTTGCAGAGGGGATTATGAATATCTCCTTTTGTTACCCTGTAAATCAGAAAATACTGTCAATAGCCTTAAATTGATTTCCGCCCTATTTTTAGGCATAAAATGTCATATAAATCAAGCCAAGAATGATATATCAACAAATCCCTCAGTACAAACCTTCACAATATAGTTAGGAATAGGACTGTAAAGTTTGGTGTATGTAGGTGCTACAGAAGTGGAAAATCGTCACTAGAAGTGTGAGAAAAAACTCATTTTGAGAGAACGGCCTTTAAAGATTTGTATGGCAAAATTCCACTAATTTCTATTGAAAGCCATGAATTACAGACAAAATATGCTTTAAGTAGGGCTGTGCGATTAATCGAAATCGTAATAAAATCGCGATTTGAGCATGCGCGATTTCTAAATCGCTTCATAGCACGATTTTTTTTCGCGCTCCCGGCTCCAACCTCCCAGTATGCTATCCGAACCAATCAGAATGCAGCGCGCCTAAATTGAGCGCGAGAACAGAACAGACCGGGCGGGTAGAGATTCAGTGAACTGCGAACAGGTGCGCGTGCCAGAAGGGAGCGCGAGTGCATGGAAATATTAGCGCAAAGGGGCTTGCCTCACCAGTTTCTTTCTCTGGGAAGGTAAGGGAATACCATTACCTGATTGGTTTACAAGTAGTTCCCTCCGCTGCGGCTGTCAGTCATTCTCCATTCAGCGTTCAAACAGCGCGTTGCGTTAGGTTATGACAGTCAACGATGAAACTCTCTCCAAGATGATTCAATGTTAATATTATACTTGATCTGTAGATAAAGCTCTATGGTTTTCGCATTAAATGACTACCTTGCTGGACTGTACCTTAATCATGTTCGTTTCTACCGTGTGTCTGTTAGATCACAACACTGGAGAGCACTGTCTATAATTGTTCACGCGCACAGTAACTGAAACTTAAAATTGTTAAAAGAAAAGGCTCAATAAGCGATTGCATAGATAGATACTGTATAATACACTATGCATCGATATGTCTTTCCTCCTTTGTGCTTTGAACTTTTCAATGCGGACTCGAAGAGCTGCGCGCTGTGACTCTGTGTTGCTTCAAGCGCATCATTCTGCGCTCGGGATGCGCATAAGCGCTGTGTGCTGCACTGTATTGGAGTCTTTCATAATCATATCATAATACTTTTGCACATTGAAAGATTATTAATAGCCTTTTTTGTTCAGTCCTATCTATCATATGTTGTTGCCTCATTAAACAGCTGTGCTATACTTAATATATGTCTTAATTTTATAGTAGACTATATATAAAATAACTGATCTTTTTGATTTTTGTTATCTTGTTTTTCATGAATGTATTTTACAACAATACAAAGAGCAATGTGTAACGTTTTACCAGATGTAGTGCTACACGATAAAGCTCTAATTGGTTTCCTTTGGAAATATGTTTCAAATTCACACAGAATGCATTAAAACTGTAAAGCATGTCTGTTTGTGTCAAAATCGTGATTAAAATCGAAATCGGGAAAAAAAAAAATCAAGAAATCGTGATAGTTTTTTTTTGTCCATATCGCACAGCCCTAGTTTTAAGTCCAAGTAAAATCAATGTATCACACTGTTTAACATCCAAAACACATCATTGCTTCATCCATCACTGATCATAACATCCAGTGATTTGAGTGCTTTGAGTGTCTGTGTGGTCAGAATTCTTTCTTTTTCTTTTCCTTCCCAGTCTCGAGTCACTGTTGCCTCTGTGAGAAGGTCCAGGAAGGTCATCATCTCTGGGTGTTTCTCCAAGTGATACTGGAGAAGAAATGGTTGAGCTGAGTGAATCACTTGAAGAATTAGAATCAGAGCTGTGGTTTGATCTATAATTTTTCTGTTGTCTGCTTTCTGATCTTCTAGGCGTCTTTCTTTTTCTTTTAACGCCCTGTCTCATCTCAACTTGACTGCCTGAGCTTTGGTCAGCAGGTGTTCTGGATCCTCCGGATCTGATCTCAGATCTGTTGTTGACCAGGTGAGAAGGTCGAGGCTGTTCATCATCTGTGCTGCACCCTTCCATAGATGATCCTCCAGATCTGATCTCAAATCTATTGTTGACGATGTGAGATGGTCCAGGCTCTTCATCAGCTGTACTGAACTCATTCATATGTGATCCTCCAGATATGATCTTAGATCCGTTGTTGACGATGTGAGAAGGTCCAGGCTGTTCATCATCGGTGCTGGACGCATTTATTTGTGATCCTCCAGATCTGATCTCAGAGCTGTTGTTGACCCGATGAGATAGTCCAGGCTGTTCATCATCAGTGCTGGACTCACTCATAGATGTCTCAGCATGTTCTGTCGGTGGGCTATTAATATACATTGGATAAAATGCAATTTCCAAGGATTCACCCGATGCATTAAAAGTGATGGACCAGTAATCCGCATTCCAGGCCAGCATGGAGAGCAAAGGATTGCTTTCAGGACCATGTGTCAGGAAATACTGAACAAGTAAAGTAAGAGATCTTCGAACCAAACTAATATAAAAGCCTGAGTTGAAAACAGTGAATAGATGTGGTATGCGTATTTCTACAACATTTCTCTGGATAAGCTCATCTATAATTGTTACGTTAATCACATATAGTGGCCACAAATCAAAAATAACTAACTCATTGAAATCGTCAAGCTGAATGACATCTTCAGCGATGTTGCCGTCAAAAGGTTCACCTTGAGCCATCTGAACTGTACAGTTATCTACTGAACTATAAACTGGTATTTGATCAGTAGTACCCAGGCAACACTGATAACCTTTCTCAACTACTGCGGTTATGAGCTTCTGATGTGTATCAGCTCTATATACAGTATAGCTTCTGCTTAGAATGCTACTGTGATGTCACCAGTGGAACAAAAGAACAAGGGATCGGTTTAAAAAACGACAAATTCTGTACAGCTGTGAATGTTCTAATTAATTAAAAAATAACTAAATGGGTTATCCAGTAAGTTATTTTGTGTGTGTGTGTGTCCATATAGCCTACTTGTTAAGCAGTGAAGCAACTTGTATTATTATCTAATAAATAATAACATAAAATAATTTATTATACTAGAATATTATGCCAAACTACTTGAAATTAAAAATATGCCCATCATAGAAAAGCATTAAGGTCATTGTATGTGTGAATAAAAAGACTTTTGAGGCAAATATTCTTGACCTAATGCTCCATGGAAGTCTATGTATACCAGTGGGGATTTCTTTAAGACTGCAAGGGAAGCTCGGCTAAAAAAATGAATGGTCAAATATGTACTATTGTGTTAACATTTTATTGACTAAAAATGCGTTAGAACACATTCATCTCGAAGACGAGTTCGTTCAGAATCAGCTACATATAGCAGATCGGCTGACTCGATTTCCTTCTCATACATTCACAGTGCATTTCCCTGTTGAAGCCGAGCGTCCATTGACTTCAATGGGGCTGCTTTGAACAGTTTTTTTCAGTGCTTCGAAACTAGACGGTCATTGGATAAATCTGCGAGGGGCTGGACTCCGGGCTTCTGCGTGATGATTGGAGGGTCTGTCCAAAGACTGCATCTCCTTTTGATTGACAGCGATTTTGTACTATAAAAAGTCGCTGTGTGGAAGCTATTCGAGCTCAGTCCCATCACGGATTTTGCAAGTGTAGTCGAAAGACAAACTGCTGAAACCTATTTCTTGGTATCTGCTTGGCGAAATTGCTAGCCAAGTTTCATCATACATTTCACACAATTATACACCACATTCCTTGTTTCAGTTTAACCTAATTCCCACATTTCCGCCGTCGAGTTTAAAATCTTTTTTTTAGATCGTTTGTTCATTCATACATACTGTATATGTATATGTATACATTTATATATATAAAATAAATGAACAATTTTTATGATGTAGGCCAAAAATGAGCTTCCCCTCTTTGAAAGACCAGTGATGTATACATGTAAAATAAGAATAAATCTTAAATTTATCTTTTTCTTAAATTTTAACTTAAATAAAATGAATGGCTATTAATGCTATTTGTTTCTTGCTATTTGTTTTAATAATAAAATCTTAAATTTATCTTTATCTTAAATTTTTATCTTAAATAAAATTAATGACTTTTCATGCTATTTGTTTCTTGCCATTTGTTTTAATAATAAGCACACTGTGCCAGACGTTACTCCACGCAGAAAACATAATGTGACTGAATGCCCAAATGCTAAGTATTGTAAAGTTTAACCAACTTTATTACTTATTAAAATTAGAAATAGAAAACAGAGAAAAATTGTCTCACGAGTTTTGCGTCATCTAATAGACTATTACAGAGACCACCGATCAAGCTATTATCGGCACATGGCCGTGGGAACTAGGGGTGCTGAGGGTGCTGCAGCACCCCCTGACGACAGCTGTTTCACTACATCGGAATTTAAGATGACATGACTTTTAATAACTTTTTGTTTTTCAACATGTTTTTTAAGAACACCTTCTACCTTCATAAAATTACTCTAAAGATTATTTAATTTTATATGTTGTCAAATATGGTTTTACTTTTAAAAGAAATGAATATATCATAAGGCAATGAGTGACGTGACACTGGTTGAGGACCAGCATCTCAGAACTGATTTGACACTTTATTTAATGCATGTGAAAAAACTAAATATAGATGTCTTGATTAAAGCATTCTTTGGCATTAGGGGCTGTTCACACAGAACGAGTTTTTTCATTCCCCTCTGCTACTTTTCCAATGTTTTTCAGTGTGAACGCATAGGCGTGTTTAACTGTTGCGCTCGCGTCTCGCGCATGACAGCATTCTCAAAACGCAGCACTCAAGGTAAAATAAGTTCAACGAAAACCTGCCTCGAGACCTTGCAATCCCCCCCCCCCCCCGCGGGGCTAAAGTAGCCGTGTTGAAGTAGGCGTTGATCTTCTTCAGCGGGGGTGGTGTTTTATCCTCTTTGACGTCATAGTTCCCCACTTTGAAAAACGAGTCGTTTGCTGAGCCTGGTGTCAATAAAAGCATTTATTGGACTAACAAGGACGTTTTCAGTTCTGAAATTTACAGGATATTCTTATAATATGATGACCTCTTAGATGTCAAAAGCTCAAGGAAAATTTGATTTCTCAGTTCATCACCCCTTTAAAATTTATCATGAATTCAGTTCAGAGCGTTCTCACAAAACTCTGTTTTCATTCATATGCATGTTTGTTTGTATGTTTGAGCTGTTTAATATTAGGATTTTGTTTAAAATACTCTACTATAGCACCACCCCGCAATATCAAGCCCCGCCCATTAAGCCCCACCCCCAGCACCCCCCTGATAAATCATGTTCCCACGGCTATGTTGACAGCCCCCTTATTGAGCATCACATTGACAGCGCTGACCCGAATGATATTTATGGAAAACTTTTTGATATAGTCTGCTGTGAATGCATAACCTGGTGAGAAATTAAACTAAGAATGGGACAACGGTGACAGGAACACTTTAATTAAGAGCATGAAATCAAAAATGGATACGTAGCTTCTAAAAAGCACAAAAGTGGAACTTTAGTGGAAACAAAAGTAAGAATACTCAAAAAGCAGTGTTTGAGGAGTGATGGGATTTTACAAGCATGAACCCCCAAGTCAAATTCAGGAATAGTTGCCTCACGTCATCTGTATTTGGAGCCCTCCTCACTCATTGACCCTTTTATGGCCCTTCAAATGGAGGTCTTTTTAGGCTTGTTTATCTGCCCTGTTTATCTCAGATGGAGAAGAGGGATGGATTTATCACTCTTTTTGTCATTCCTCTTGTGGGTTCTCATGCTTGGGGGCAAAGTTTAGAAATCTCCCTAAAGGACACTTTGGAAGTGTATATCAGAACCGTAGCACCACGTTTTAATGCATCTACTGTATACTGTGCAGAATACATACAGAATATATTCACTTCCCCGGGCAATGGCAGGCTAGAATCCACTTTTAAAGTGCATCCTTTTTTATTTATGTTTCTCTGTGTCTTGATTAAAATTGGGGCCTAGAGGAGGGGAAAGGCCAGTGAAAACAGCCCCCTTCAGGGCAAAGGGAGGGGGAAAGGTATTTATATCCCTCTATTTGCCCCCTTAACAAAAGTGACCCCCTCTCCGCAACAAACACACTTCCCCTCCCCTCTCAGGCCCAACCCAACCAATGAGCCTTTGAATGAATGAAAGACTCCAACAACAGCTCTTGTTGACCCAGCAAAAACAAACATTTACTATCTCATTAACAAGGCCTCACATTCACTTCATCCCTTCCCATATTTTTAGTAGCAAGTACTTTAAACTCCCAAAAAAACACTATCATCAATCAGTGTGGAGAGGGAGGATTAAAGAACAAAAGGGAAAGAATGAGAGAGAGATGAAAGGGAAAGATTGCTCACAAGGAACTAAGTATTTAGCGCATTCAGGCGGGTACGGAATAATTCTATTTCTATGTAAGGAATCACTGTGTACTTGTTACTGCCATCAGCGAGGAGTAAATCTGCCAGTTCAGCTGAGTGTGAATTCGCATCTATTCATCAGAGCACGTTAAATGAAAGTATATGAGACATCGGGGCCTAAACCACAGTCTGAACTTTACACCAATGTGCCCAAAATGTAGAAAGAAACTTTTGTGTGAGGACCGATCACATTAGCATTAGACTATTAATAGTCTGACTTCATAATGTCAGTTCATTCAAATGACTAAGAGCTGCTGAGAAATGAAATATGGAAAATTCTGATAAAATTCCGATCAAGTGGAATGCTAGTAATATCACTATATAAAGTCTTAAAGGGAAAGAGTTTTGTTTACGCCCCTGGTTATCCAGTTTTACCAAAAAACAAAAAGAAAAATTCTACTATTCTTATTCTACTGGAAAACCATGGCAGGTGGATTTACATAGTTTTTAGTTGGTTGAAGTTGGTCAGTAACAAACCAAGAAACATAACAATAAAGATATCGATAACAAAATAACTATAACAAGTTGGGTGGATTCTTCATTTCTTATTCATCAGCTGGAAAATTTCAATCTGAAATTGATTCCAGCAATAACACCCCTCTGTGTCGTTATCATTGTAGTTTTGGTTTAGAGTCAGACTACTCTCATAAAACTATAATTATTAAAACTTTATAGTTATTATTGTCATTTCCCTTGGTGTAAACCGGCCTTAAATGATGTTTAAAACAAGTTTAATATCTGCACTATATCTGCAACCCTGCTTGCTAAATATCAATATCGTCACTGGCCATTAAAAAAAGTACAGGAGCCCAAAAAAGCATTTAGACACATCGGCCACAATTAAAAATGCAATTAAAAATTTTCATATCAAAATATCAAATTTCACAAATTGAAGTGTGTTAGGCTTCAAAATATGAAACAAATATAGTTCAAAATGAAGACAAAATGTATTTGTGGAACATGTTCATGTGTTAATATAATGAACTGCACAGGTGGTTATTCTGCTGGGACATCTGTGTGAACCTGAGGGGAACTGACTTCATACATCCATGAAAAATAACCTTGAGATCATTTGATTAAAAATAATTGAAAAAGTGGCTCAGAAAATTGAAGTTAGTTTAGAGAAAAGCTCTAGCATAAGTTGTTTGCTGATGCCACTTTATATTTTCTATCTAATTAAATTAAATTTAGACATTTAAGTGTTTAAGCGTTAAGTGGGTCAACCACAAAACTTTAACTTGCCAACATACCCTCACACACATCACTCGCCCTTATTTACAGTAGAAGTGTAAGCAGCCACACCCACATGTATACAGGACATTCATTCATAAGCTGCTCCTAATGTGTGAACATGAGCTTGAACTGTGGTTCTAGGAAACCAAAATCCGAAGAAGCCCAGGCACATTTTAGATCTACATATTATTTCACCCTTGCTTGACCTTTTCAGTTCCTTCAGCCAATTTTGGTTTGTCACTGATAGTTAATCAGCAGACTAGTGAAGCAGCGATAGGTCTTAACACCTAATCTGTAGACATGTGCCTGTGAAAGACTATCTTGCATGCAGGGCTCAGATAAGCAAGGTCACACTGCAGGGTTGTGTACCTATCCATTGAAAAGAAGCAGGATCACCCTATTGTTTCAGCTCAGACTCAGTCGTGAGAGAGGCCTTGGAGACACGGAGGTGGGTTTCTTTCTCTAATGCATAACGGAACAGGTTTCGACAGGAATCTGGGGGGCGTTGCTGAACTCTTGACACATTTCTGTTTAAAAAGCAACAAGACAGCCCCCACAAACCATCTCAAATTCTCCCGCCTGATTTTGGGGGTCAATTGTTCATTTGGGTTTGAAATATTTTCTTGAAGGCTACCTTCTGGCCATAAGGTTGGGGAACATGAGGATCCCTGAGGAGGTGTGAATTGTTCTTATTCATTCCTATGTGACACAGCTCAAAAGCTTTTATGTCCAGCAGATCTACAAGCATGCTTTTGTTAAAGTTGATGACCAACATTTAGTAAAGAATTGTATTAGGCATAGATGTAAAATTAACTTGTTGATTTAATATGATTAAATAATAAAAGATAATAAGATAAAAATGTATAAAATTAAACGGTTTTAAAATCAATTCGCTTTTTTTTTCTCTGCCAGAATCAAGTCCTTGAAATATCTTAATTTGGGAATTTTTATAGTAAATATTGTATATGTGTTTAATTGTGGTTAATTAATTTCTGATAAAAATTTGTAATCAATTTACATTTGTAGCATTAAGCAATAACATCACATCTAGAAAAATGTATACTTGCAATTTTTGAAAAAAAAAAAAATTTAAATGAAAGAAACCATAAAATTCATAAAAAAAATCAGCCACTTAACTTCAGTTTCTCTATTCCTGACTATTTCACATTAACCTCAATTATTTCTCAAAATCCTCTCCTTGAACTCAAAGTTTACTGCTTCATCACAATCTACTCCTTATCCTAATTTTTCTCCCTCAATGTCTCAAAAATGCTGCTGAAATGCTCTGCTAATATTTGAGATGGGAGTGGAGGAAACTCTAAACTGCCCTGTGACGCTTACAGCCAATAAAGGAGATAAGAGCAGCCTGCTTAAAACTGAAGTCAGGAAGCGAAGAGATAGTCAAATCAAAGCTGCTGGTTGCATGATGCATGGTGAGATGAAGGCTGTGGACCGTAGTGACCTGTAGATCCACTGCGAGCCAAACCGGAACACATGACTGAAGAGAGTGAACTGAACTAAAGGAATGACCGGAACATGTCAATAAGAAACTCACAATGGTCAATTATCTTCAAAGCAGGAATGTATATGGAGTTTGTATCAGCTGATCCTTCCAGCAGTAAAACGGCATCTAAATTCTATAAGACTCTGCACACACACACTTGCACACATGCTCGCCTCCCAATGCAATGGAGATTAGGCCTGGCAAGGATATGTAAACAACAGTTAGTCTGGAAGTGTCTAATCTTGTTTATGTACTTTACAGAAAACCCTCATTCAGGAGAAATTAAGTGAAGACTTGAAGACAAAATCAAACATGTCTGCCACACAGGAAGATGTGCAATGTTGTCCAAAATGTTCAGATGAACAGATAAACCTGTTTATTTGTAAAGAAAACCTAACATTTATTATTATTATTAGTTTTTTATATATATATATATTTTTTTTTTTTTTTTTTTTTTTAATTCAGGGCCAATTAAATCTGTCTTCACAACCATATGCACATTAACATGACATATGGTTTATAGATTTATCCCTATTCAGTATTCAGCAACATAACAGAGTTCATTTACATTTATACTGTATATACAGGTGCTGGTCATATAATTAGAATATCATCAAAAAGTTGATTTATTTCAGTAATTCCATTCAAAAAGTGAAATTTGGATATTATATTCATTCATTACACACAGACATTTCAAGTGTTTCAAGACATTTCAATACGATATTTCAAGTGTTCTTTTAATTTTGATGATTATAACTGACAACTAATGAAAACCCCAAAATCAGTATCTCAGAAAATTTGAATATTGTGAAAAAGTTGAATATTGAAGACACCTGGTGCCACACTCTAATCAGCTAATTAACTCAAAACACCTGCAGAGGCCTTTAAATGGTCTTTCAGTCGAGTTCTGTAAGCTACACAATCATGGGGAAGACTGCTGACTTGACAGCTGTCCAAAAGGCGACCATTGACATCTTGCACAAGGAGGGCAAGACACAAAAGGTCATTGCTAAAGAGGCTGGCTGTTCACAGAGCTCTGTGTCCAAGCACATTAATAGAGAGGCGAATGGAAAGAAAAGATGTGGTAGAAAAAAAGTGTACAAGCAATAGGGATAACCGCACCCTGGAGAGGATTGTTAAACAAAACCCATTCAAAAATGTGGGGGAGATTCAAAAAGAGTGGACTGCAGCTGGAGTCAGTGCTCCAAGAACCACAGACGTATGCAAGACATGGGTTTCAGCTGTCGCATTCCTTGTCAAGCCACTCTTGAACAAGACACAGCGTCAGAAGCGTCTCGCCTGGGCTAAAGACAAAAAGGACTGGACTGCTGCTGAGTGGTCCAAAGTTATGTTCTCTGATGAAAGTAAATTTTGCATTTCCTTTGGAAATCAAGGTCCCAGAGTCTGAAGGAAGAGAGGAGAGGCACAGAATCCACGTTGCTTGAAGTCCAGTGTAAAGTTTCCACAGTCAGTGATGGTTTTGGGTGCCATGTCATCTGCTGGTGTTGGTCCACTGTGTTTTCTGAGGTCCAAGGTCAACGCAGCCGTCTACCAGGAAGTTTTAGAGCACTTCATGCTTCCTGCTGCTGACCAATTTTATGGAGATGCAGATTTCATTTTCCACAGTGCCAAAGCTACCAGTACCTGGTTTAAGGACCATGGTATCCCTGTTCTTAATTGGCCAGGAAACTCGCCTGACCTTAACCCTATAGAAAATCTATGGGTATTGTGAAGAGGAAGATGCAATACGCCAGACCCAACAATGCAGAAGAGCTGAAGGCCACTATCAGAGCAACCTGGGCTCTCATAACACCTGAGCAGTGCCACAGACTGATCGACTCCATGCCACGCCGCATTGCTGCAGTAATTCAGGCAAAAGGAGTCCCAACTAAGTATTGAGTGCTGTACATGCTCATACTTTTCAGTTGGCCAACATTTCTAAAAATCCTTTTTTTGTATTGGTCTTAAGTAATATTCTAATTTTCAGAATTACTGAATTTGGGATTTTCATTAGTTGTCAGTTTTAATCATCACAATTAAATGAAATAAACATCTGAAATATATCAGTCTGTGTGTAATGAATGAATATAATATCCAAATTTCACTTTTTGAATTAAATTACTGAAATAATTCAACTTTTTGATGATATTCTAATTATATGACCAGCACCTGTATAAAGGATTTGCTTAAAAGGTACAGTACCAAAAGCAGTCTTGCTGAATTCTGTGGTTCAGCAAGAGGATTTACAACCAGGTCAAAATTAAGTTTTTGCCACCAGAACCCTTTGCAAAAGTGTGTGTTTTGCAAAAGTGTGTGTGTGTGTGTGTTTGGGGGGGGAGGGGGTTGGGGGGTTATGTTGCTAAAGTGTAGAATATGGCCCCTTTAATAAATAATAGGAGGTGAGCGGGTCAGCAGTGTTCTGTGTCAGTGAAGATATATGCATCTGTGGTTTAAATGGGGCTGTTGCCAACAGGGATGCTGGGGAAAAGGGGCTGCAGAAAAGCAGCAGACAAAACCTCCGTCATGATCGATGGCTAAAGTCGAGGTAGAGGACTCTAAAGAATTTAGGCCTGGAGTTCAGATACCTGCTGTTTCTGAATTACCCCATTAACAGCCATCTCAAGCAGGAATGATGGTTCACACTCATGCACGAGACTCTCATGGATGTCCATTATCTACAAGCCTGCTCATATTAAAGGGAAAGACAACTCAGTGCTCTGTCATGCAGGAAAGATTGGATCATATAAAGTTTTTCCTCGTGCCCTTGTCTCCATGGTTCCCTCCTATTAAGGATTGTGCAACAGTTTTTTTTCTCTCTCCCATAAACAGGCCCATTTTCATGCTCGGTAAACACCATGAAAAAAAGTGTGAGTGTGTGTGTGTGCGCAAGCCGGAGAGCTTGGGCTTCTGTTAATGTGTGTATTACTGGACAGATATGTGAAAGAGACACAAGTAAATCATAAGACTTACAGGGCTCAATGCCAAGGAATGCCAACTGGCCCTGGTGCTTCAGATTTTTACTTGCCCTACTAAAATTTTCAGTGGCCAGCCAGTAAAAAATTGTTTGTTTTCACTGTTTTTGACCCATGTAACTTTGTATTCTAATAAATAAGATTGTTACGACACCAACATTTTAGATACAGGGATATTTTACAATTCTCAATTCCAGTTTTGATACCACAGCAAAAACTACTAATCTAACTAATATAAACTTTAAACGTTATTAAAGACAAGTAAACATTCAGTCATAAAATAAGAACAAATAAACAAATAACAAGCGATAGAACAAATAAATTCAATAGAACTTTAAGATGATTCAGGTAAGAAGTAATACAGAAATTGAATGACAGAGGTCATATGTATCTCTCGAATGTATGTGCGGTTCAAGAAATCACAGGGAAAGCGGTATGAGCCTGACTCTTGTTGCCAGATCTTGCAAGAAAATCAGTGAACAAGAACAAGCACCCACAAAAAATGGAAAAGCTTTATGCTGAAAATAAGTCCGAAATATCATGTCTTGCACCTGCTCAATTTAATAACTCCATAAACTTGATCGCTGTATGAGCCAAGCCCAAAATGCTTATAATTAATGGACATGGCAACACCGCGAGCGCACTCCGTGAATCAGCCTTTGAAGGGGTTTTTGGAGTTAACTTTAAAGTTAATATGAATCTTTAGGGTCTAAATGAAAACTTTGTAATATACTTTTATTAAAAATTATCATTAGTATTGTAAGAAAACACTAATTTTACATGGTCATAAACAGCTGTTTTCAGCACGCCGTTTCAGTGCATATGCCTTTAAATGATAATGAGCTTTTGCTCACTCCGCCCCTCTGTTCTTTGGGGCGTTTTGACACCACGCACGTGGAGTGTTGCCTTGACAACAGTTGAGGGTATATTTTGCAACAAGAATGGCAGCGGGAGTCTCTGAGGAAACATCTGTTCTACCATACCAATTTGAACCGGAGTCGGACCCGGAACAAGATGACGCCCCGAAGAAGTTCGACAATTAAGGCTCGAACAGGACATTTCTGAATGGTTGGTTAACGTAATGTCACTTTGATCTCTTTTTGTAACTTATGTACTGGCAGGGTAACTTAGAGTAGTGAGATACAGACGCTATGTGTTTACTGATGTATAGGTTAGTTCGTTGACAGATTGATGTTGAAAAACTTTTTTTTGGTAAACGTACGCTTGTCAGTGATGCGTAACGTTATCTCAGTGTTAGGTACAACTGTCAGTGCTGAAACATTAACCATAACGCGTTGTTCATTATAAACGTGGGATTATGAATTATATTGAGAACGTTGTAACGTTACAGAGAAAACATGCCGCAATATACCCTGAGTGCAAACATTAGCCGCATTCATCGTGAAGCGTGCAAGCAATTTGCAAAGATTAATGTTTAAAGGTTAATAAAACGTTACACTCACTTCTTCTGGAGGTGCAGCAGGAACACAAATAGTTGGTACCGATTCTGTTTTCAGCTTCTTAGCAAAACCAGATTTACACTGACGCTCGTTTATAAAGCAGTCTGGTTAGAAATGATTAGCGCAAACATAAAAGCATTTACGTAGATCGTTGGGAATATTCCCTATATAAAAATAAAACTCAGCCACTGCGTCTTCAGCGGTTCGAATTTAGGAACACCAAAATGACTGCTGTGTTCCTTATTACACCCAAGAACAGAACACCACAATCGCTTAGACGCCATTCTGCTCCAGTGTATCAACAATGGTGGACTACGATGACAGCTCGCTCAGGGCGGGTCTGTGTTGAAACGCTGCTGTCAATTATCAATCATGGGAGGGGTGTCGGTTTTATTGACGTCACAAAATCGAACGGCTCAATTTGAGGCAGGGGAAAATATATAAGGAGATTAAAACAAAAACACTGGATGGATTTTTATCATTATATGATGGTTGTGTACAGGCACTGCCAACACACATTTCAGTACAATCAACTTGTAAAATTGCATGTACCATTATATGACCCCTTTAAACAAAACAAGGCCTCCGTCGACTGTGCTCTAGTTAAAATTGCTGAACACAACAAGCCTTTTGTTACTGTAATATTACTCTGTTCAGAATGGCAGATAACAAACACGCGAGACACCAAGAACTTTCTATGGTTACCACGGTGTCAATCATCGCACAAATGGAACAATAATTTAGGGGACTCAGTTCCGCATTTCCTGAAACTTTACAGTGTGTATGTGACCCTAATGCATGGATCATTGACATCTAATTTTCATTAACTCCTTAAAATTGCTTGCATGCTTAAATTGGAAGACTTAAAAATGAATGCAGATGATAAATTGTTTACGGAGCAAGAGTATCTCAGAAGAGACATTTACTAAGCATATCAGCAATATAGATCAACAGGTCTGACAGATAAAAAGAGTGTCATCCTTTCCAATGGAAAAAGTGAGGGAAAAGCAATGTAAGATGCTGAGAACTGCACAATGGGAACTTTGTTTGCCAAGGTATGCAGGCCACACACACTGGGACGTCCCATACCTGAGACTATGGAAAATACACACAAATTTTGACATGGTAGATCTTGTACCTGAGGCATAACACACTCTCAGTGAAAAAGTCATTGTATGTAAAAAATGTATTACAAAAATCTTCATGTCATTCCAAATCTGTATGCTTTTCTTTCTTCTTTGAACATTTACATTTACATCTATGCATCTTGTAGATGCTTTTATCCAAAGCAACACCCAAGAGAGGAACAAAACCACAGAAGAAGATATTTTCAAACACACATTTGAAACATCCTTTAATATATCTTCTTTTGTGTTCTCCAAAACAAAGTCTTTTTACTAATGAGCGCAGCCTGCGCGACGCAACGGTCTCGTATCTCTCACGGAGGAGCGATGCGTCGCGTAGGTGGCGCTCATTAGTAATCACGCCACCGGCCTCGCGCCATTCTCCCACGGCCCTCGGCCTCGTCCTGCTCGGATAGTTTTAGGATAAGGGCGAGTTATTTTTTGGTGAACGGTTTCTTTAAGCTAGCTCCTGATCACATGATCTATACATAATGGCAGGAAAACTAATGTTAAGGATAAGGTGAGCAATTGTTTTAAGATGATTGAGAGATCAATACATCCAGTTTAGCTGCCTTGACATTGGATAAACTCAGTCCTTTCTAAATGACAGGAAACTGTAGTTCTGTGCGGCTCTCATGACTGGCATCATGCCCGTCTCTGCACATGGCACACAATGGGGCACTTTAGTCCCCACTGAGTCTTACTCAGCCCCACCCCACTAAAATAAATTCAACTCTGGATTAGACATTGTCTATTTTTAACTAGCCTATTGTTTCATATGCAACAAAAGTGCCCCAGAAAAGGGCACAGGATTTCTGCTAAGGTTTGGAAGAAGAGTATACTATTTATAGGTATTTAAATGGTACTGAAAACTCGCAATATACTTTAAGGTGAAGTGCAAACTTGTACACGAGTAATGCATGTTTAAGAATTAGAGGGAGAAATAAGAAATAAACAACCATGTATCTTTAACAGAGTGATGAAAGTCTCCCTGACAGGCTTGATTATTGTTTTGATGCAGTGTGGGGTATAATTTTAGACCTGTTTCCGGATGGGACGGGATCCATCCATGATCTTCCTCAAAAGATTACAGGTTGATGACTGAATACTTCAGAAAAGAGCTTAAGTAATGAATCATCTCGTTTAAGCTTAGATAAGTGCATTCGTTTTTATTTCCCAAGCACTTATGTGCTATTAGCAGCAAGACAGTTTTTCTTTGTCTCTAATGCTAAACTCTCCGTGATATTAAACTAATGTGCCCTGGGGGATCACACACACAAATGAGGTTACATTAACCGTGAGAATTTGTCTAGGAGAAGTCAGACAGTAAAATGAAAAACAATTTTCAGCTTAAGAGTGCTGTAAGTGTTTTTAGCTTAGCTTTTGTTTTTTCCATTGTACTGAATTAGACTGCCGCCATGCATTCAACTACACACCTTTTCTCCAAACCTTGCCCTGGCTATGTCATCAAACCTGAATATGCTAGAGGCAGAGAGAATTTACTCATTGGCCAAGTTTTCAGAAAAAAAGAGTAAGCAGCTTTCTCGTTTACAGAGCCTAAAGGCCCGTTCACACCAAAGACGATAAGTATAAAGATAACAATCAAGATCAAGATATAGTTCTAAAAATCGTTCTTAATATTAAAGAATAGCAGAGTTCACACCACAGCTATAACGATAACGGCACAGAGAAACGATATCGATGGAATCCCTTTCAGAACGATTTTATCCAGCTGATGAACGATAAAAATCTCTCCTGCTGTGAGTTCGAGCATTTAAAGCGGCAGACAACAAAACTGCAGCACGCTTAGAATAAACGGAACTATATCGTCCGCTGGTGGGGACGCTAATATACTGGTAGTTATCTTTATAGTTATCGTTCTTGGTGTGAACGGCCCTTAAGACTGTTAGTAATGACTAATGTCTGACTCAAGGACAACCTTAATTCTTTCAAACAGTTCAGTATACTGGTTAATAAAAAATATATATTATTTTACATCAATACACCATAACATTTTCCTTGACATCCTGGGACATATTCCTCAAATATTCCAATAAAGCCAGATGTAGAACAAATATCTATTTATCGATTATCAGAAGCTCACTCATCGATTCAAAGCTCATTATGAGGGAAAAAAAAAAGTATTTGTTCAAATCATTTGATTAATTGGCATCAAACCCACTGCACCACTGTTTGGGAATTACTGGTGTCTTTAAAGTATTAACATGACAGATGAGTTGAAAAGAACCTGCATAAACACTGGTTAATAATCTATTACATCTCGAGAATGAATTAATGTATGTCAGCATTTATGTTTAGAGAAAAAGAGAGACGTGAACTTTGATTGTGATGGGGAGGGTCGTTTTGTCCCTGAACAGGTTGAGGCAGATATTGAGTAATTAACATTCCAATCCAATTCTTCTGCTCTGAGGGGTCAGAATGCACCTCATTCCTGCATCACTATTATTGCTTCCCATACTTACGTTTAGGGCTCTGAACAAACCTAACCAGACGTGATGCAATGAAATTCCACACCAGATCAACACGACTAAAAGACGTGACAAAATCAATCAAAAATCACAGCCAATCAGAAGAGCGTGTGGGCACTGATCAAATACATAATCAAATTAATAAATATCACACAATTTTTTTACTTTGTATGCAAGTAGAATCCTCTGTCACTCTTATCACAATCACGGCAGGTTAAGTCAAAAAAATATTTTTGTTCGTGTTTTTATATTTGTTCGTGTGTCGCGACTTCACGTCTGGTTAGGACACGGTGCAAGTCTATGTATTAAAGTCCCCCTGCAGTCAATAATTGTATCCCTTAAAACTCATCTTTGATAATCACAATGACAAATTAAAAAAAAAAATTCCATCACTTTATTTAGTATATATGCAAATTGGTCCCCGCCTCCACTCAATCAGACCAGCTCGGACTACCTGATCTACTCTATCAATTCTAGTAAATGCAACACAATGGCAAGTGGAAATATTGGCTTAACTCAACCATATATTTTTGAGCCAGAGACTGATTCAGAAGAGGAAGAGAGAATTATACAGGAAGACCCTGCTAAGCACCCTCAAACGACAGCAAGAGCACCCACAGTTGATACTGTAATAAAACATTATATTGACAAAACAGATTTGGTAAATGCTCCATTGCGCATTTGTGTTTGCATTCTGGAGAACGTCAAATGTTTCTATTTACTACGTGTTTTTGCAGTGGTGAGTCAACCAGAAATGTTTGTTTATCTCTTGAACGCAGTGGCCAATCAGGGTTGTTTAATTTAGTTTAATTTAAATTCATTTTAAATCAACTCACTGGTCAAAATGTCGCCGTTTTTGTTCAGTACTGAGTTTTGCACACTCGCAAATCCTCTCATTAACAAAGTGTGGACACAATGTAAACAAGAGATTCATTGTGCAGTGTAGACAACTTTATTGATTATAACGGAACTTCGTGAGATCGCAAACTGAGGTGAGGGACAGCTTTCTAGTGATTGTAAAGGGAGCGGTCTTTGAGTACGTTTAGGCTTTATATAATTCATTCAGAATTTGAATAAAATTTGATACGTAAATGGTAGCTGATATGATTAGCCTTTGTCTTGTTGCTAATGTTACACAAACCATGTACCTGTTTGCCGTATCAGAGTCAGAGAGCTGACTTCTAAAAATCAGCATCCTTAGAAATAATGATAGGGAAAGCACCGCCCCCCACATTGATGGGATTGGTTACAGATTTTAGGAAAGGGGGGCTTTCAAACCGCGTTTTTGGGACTATCTTAGGTACACTGCAGTTTTAAGGAGAAAATAATAGCAATGGTGTTGACTGATGAATTTCACGTGGTTTGTCTTAAAGCATATTAAAAATACCACATAGACATATAAACAACATTAAAACTTGATTTTAACCACAAGGGGTCTTTAAACATTTGGTGTGTAACTCATCCCGCACTGCTTGTGCTATTGACATGAATAATATCTTAAACCACGCATATTGACGAGGAGAGGTGTGCTATTGTATAGCTATGGAGATCTAAACTATAATGGCTGAAAATCATTATTCTTATCATTATCCTATCAACTACTTATTTATATACCACATAGCAACATGCTAAAATCCACTCAGAGAACATTGGCAACCGTATAGCAACGCATTGCAACCACTCAAACCACTCACACTGCCTGTGGTGGCAGTTCTGTGCAGCTCATATTTTTTTCTGATGAAGTGTAATGTAATGTAATGGCATTAATATATATAGTACATCCTTCTCTCTCTCTCTCTGCTTAGCAATGTAGGTATGATAGCTTTAGCAAGCTGGTTTAAGTGGCACTGAAAAAACACCAGCCACATAAAGGAATTCAATACAAAGCCAATCACTGCTCTCTGCCTCCATTCAGACAGAGAGGGGGGAGGGAGGGAGAGAGCGAGAGAGAGAGAGAGAGAGAGAGAGAGAGAGAGAGAGAGATTGAGAGAGAAAGGAAAGTAGGTTGTACAGGGCTTACTGTCACATATTACTGCCATGTTCAGCTGAATTAGACCAAAACATAGCCACATCACACATAAACACAATACTGCTAAAAGCGATACAACTTGGACTAATTAAACATATGTAATACATTCACTACCGTTAAAAAGTTTGGGACAAGACTCTTTATAAAAAAAAATATATATATATATTAATACTTTTAGTCAGCAAGGATTCATTAAATCTAAAGTGACAGTAAAGACATTTATAACATTACAAAAGATTTTTAAATGCTGCTGTTTTATCAAATAATCTTGAAAAAAAAAATGATCACCGTTTCCTCAAACATTTTAAGCAGCACAACTTTTTTCAACATTGATAATAAAAAAAAATTCTTGAGCAGCAAATCTGCATATTATAATGATTTCTGAAGGATCCTTTGACACTGAAGACTGGAGTAATGATGCTGAAAATTCAGGATTTTTTTACAGGAATAAATTACATTTTAAAATATATTAAATCAGAAAACAGACATAACAAATTGTAATAATATTTCATAATATTACTGTTTTACTGTATTTTTGATCTGATAAATGCTCAAGTTATGCTCACATAACTTCTCAAAGTAATCAAATTACTATTACTTGTGTGTTTTCTTTAATCTGAGTTTGGGTCATTGCTCATTAAAAATGTTGTTTATAAAAGTAAGTAGGCCAATACAGAATGTCCAGACTTTTCCCTAATTTCTACGCTTGAATTTGAATCGATTTGAATGGACAACATGTTAAACGCAGCTGAGAGTGCATAATCATTGGTAGCTGAAAGAATTAGCATAATGTTATGTATTGAATATTGAATAAGAAATATTGAATGGGAATATCAAACTTTTGTGAATGACGGCCATTCTGTTCACAGAGCTGTGTGTGTAGATTGTGTGGGCCTGGTAATAAGTCAATCACCAAAATCTCATTTTAAATACAGTCATAACACAAGATGTGATCCAAGCTTCTCATAATAACATTCTGCAGCCTGATCACTGATTGGTTCCCATTAAATCACAACTGAAGAGTCTGAAACTCAGTGGAGGTCGATGGGAAACTTTTGTTGACGGTAAGCCTCATTTGGGCAGCGTGAAGCTATATGAAGCAGCGCTGACTGTTTATGTAGAAGCCCCTGGGATTGCTGGAGGACTTTAGGAGGAGAATAAGTGTGGGAGTGTATGTAATGTTTATTTACAATTACAGTTTAGAAAGTAATTGTCTTAAACGCCCCCTGGCTCTTCAGCTATTCACAAATAATAACCCTCGATGCAAAGGACCAAGACGTGAAGTGTTCAGAGCAAGAAAAAAAAAAAAACACCTCTAGATACTCCAGACTTGAGTATGAATGGATGATATTCAACTTAGGATCCACCCTTGAAATTCTACACCCATGTGCAATCCACAAAAGCGCCTGCTGTAGCCGAGTATCGGATGACTCTACTGTACGCTGAATAATCTGAACACGATATGTGCGTGTGGGTGGGGGTGTGATAGAGTTAGACGAATTGTAAGGAATGCATCGGCAAGATACCTGTCCTAGGTCCAGAGTGACGTTGACCTCGTTGTATTTTGTACTGCGGGAGAGAGGAGGGCTTTGCCACCATCTTTCGGTTCCATCTATGGCATTGCTGATGGGATGCGCTCTGTTAGTGTCTTCTGAGGTGCAGATGTCACAGTACTGGCCCTGATAACACAGGAAGACACAAAGTTTAGGTTTTAGATTTCCGTTTAAGTACTTTGCAAAACAAAACTGTTGATTGAGCAGTTTAATAATGTATCAATCTGTGACATTAATAATGATTGAATGCACAACGCTTTAGTAAGTCACATGATCAGGTAATGGCTTATCTGTAAAACATTCAAGCTTAACTCTTCTCCTTTAATCCTGGACAAGTTCCTCCTTTAAGTTCCTGGCATAATTAAGATATGTGTACATTTTCTATCAATGGAAGCAATAATTCATCAAATGTTGATGAAAAGATAAAGAAGAGAGTTATAACTAAAATTCAAGCATTTAAAGAGCCGATTCAGATGCAAAGTGACCTGCAAAGGAATTGTGGCGTACAAACTGAAATTAACTTTTTGGAAGTGTTTGCAAAACACCTGATTTGCATAATTATTTTAACGAATACAGAGAGTGCGTGCAAATAAACAACTCTGTTTTCTTCACCTTTAATCTGTTTATTTCTGATAGTAAAGACTAAAGGACAACGTGAAAACTTACTTTCCATGATAATCGGAGTTGTAGAAACTGTGACTGAAAAAGATGCAAAGACCAAGCAAAGTAAAACTTCATTTTTGAAGTAGAAAGCCTTTGAAACTGTGATCAGCAAATAGCTTTAGACACTTGTTGCTTGTGAACACTGAGGATTTGTAGGGGTTTAGTGTGCAGAATTTTCAGTGAAAACATTGGAAGAAACCAAGGAATTCACTCCCATTATTTTCCAACTGCTGGCAACTCAAACCTCTTTTAAATTCTTAATATTTAGAGCTATTTGTGTACTTGGCTAGGAAAATAGATTAATTTAAAACAGTATAAATAAACAGGAGAAGGCTCAATCAGGAATTCACAAATTATGTTGAGACCACCCATGTATGAAGGTTTCTGAGATTGATTAGATAAGATTTCCTTTGACTAATCTGTCATAAGAAGGTTCAACTTACTGCCAATTGCACAGCAACCATAGTTCCTGCCAATATATCAATTGCTCTTACTACAGTTAAATGATCAATCATTATGGTAGGCCTACTAATCTGAATTACATTTGAATCTTCTCGTGTGTATTGCCTCTTTAAGGTAAATCGCTTATTGTATCCATCATTTGTAAGTCACTTTGGATAAAAATTTCTGCTAAATGTATAAGTGCAAATGTGTGATGTTGTGATCAAGGCCACAGGACGTCCCTGCAACAATCGATGAGGTCGCAACAGTTTATTAACATATTCTTTGAAGTGTGGTGCAAATGTGTGTGTGTGTTTGTCTCCCTCAAGGTCTCCTACAGGAATGCCACACATTCCTCAGGGAAAATCCCAGTAGCAGTGGTACACGGGGGTTGCGTTTTACTCTTTACAATGTTTAAACATTTCACTCACTCGCCAACAAGCTGAGTCGTGCCTCCTGAGCCTCCTGCTCGAAGCCTCAGTGGGGGTCTCTTATGAGTCAGTATAGCCCTTTATACGGGTCTTTGGCATTTTCACCTTGAGCAGGTGCTCTCGGAAAAAGATTAAGTTTTTGCAGTTCCTCAAGACCAAAAGCACTGTCCTGACTTGTTTATAGACTAACAAAAAAAAAAAGAAAGAAAAAATAACAGTATTTTTATGGCAATAAGTCTAATTTGGAAAATACAATAGGCATATATAATAGGCCTATGGTAACGTGTACCATGGCAGTTCCAACTTTGAATACCAAGTAGGTCTAAATTAATATGGGAATTATTCAGTACCATCTGATAGCCTATATTTGAGTACAAAAACGATTAAAAGTGCATTGCACAAAGCCAGATACAATCCATTATAAGTTTTAACTACTACAACTAACATAAAAATACGCTTTATCCATGTTTAAGTAATGTAAACTGAAGTGAGCATTTTCCACATCTTTACCTGAATAGTCTGACTCGGGTCCCCTGACACGGGCCCCCCGACCAGCTTGCAGTACAAATCTTGAATCGGCTGCTCGTTCTCGTCCACTCCGCAGGTTGCCGTGGCCGTGATTTTCGTCCCCTCCGCTAGATTAAAATACGGTGGGTGCAAACTGTATCCGTTTATACCGCCGGTGGGCAATTCCTGCGCCGTTAAAGTTTCAATGAGCAGCAGCGATAGAAACACTAACACCGGTGCGGGCGATGTTCCCCTCGCCATCTTCACCTGTGCGGCGCGCTCAACACTGTTACAACTGGTCAAAATGTCCACTGAGAGCTTGCTGCGGTGTTAATGACGGACATTTGGAGAGACCGAATAAACAGAAAGTCGTTGCGTTTTCTTTCTGTGTGTGATATACAATAATACTAGGCAGAAGTGCAGTTCAGGGGGCACCTTCTCTCTCGGGCTCTGCCTCTGTGTGGGCAGTGCAGTGCGCGCGCGCTGTTGAGTAGAGAGAGGGCAGTGCAGTGCGTGTGTAGTCCTCTCTCTCTCACACGCTGCGAGACCCAATGAATAGTTGATATGTGTTATTGCTGGAGACCCCATTCCTGCCAAATCAAATCGCATATTTTTGTGTTAAAATCAATCTCATGGCATAAAAGGTAAATTCTGTCATAGCCTCACCATTCATTTGGTTCCGTACTTTCCTCTGTTTAACATTTTGTCCCATTTTAACAATGTCTTTTCCATGCAATGAGAACAAAAATAACGCAGTAACCCCAGGCTTCTATAAAATAGCTTAGTAGCCTACGACTTGTGCGCTTTATTAGCCTAGCCTACTTAGGCTAAATAAGTCTTTTAAACTTTGTGTGATGAAAAGACGTTATCTTCACTTGCTCCTGGCTCGAATCAGGTGAGAATATTACAAACAAAAAAACGTCGTTCATGAATCAGACTGATTCCGGTCTCCCGTCTGATCAGATTATCAAATGTAAAAGGTATACGACCCAGCTAAACAATTTTGTTTCCCAAAACTTTCCTTTTTTAAGTTTTTTTTTTTTTTTTTTTACAGAAAAAAAATCTGTACGGAAATAGACCGTTTGCTAGCCGCTATCCTGCAGAGTTTGGCTCCAACACTGAAAAAAACCTCACCTTCCTATAGCCTTAGTAATCCTGAAGACATTGATTAGCTTGTTCAGGTGTGTTTGATTAGGGATGGAACTAAATTCTGCAGGACAGCGGCTCTCTAGGACCGAACTTGCCTACCCCTAGTAGAACGTTACTCTAACGTTATTCTAACGTTTCCCTTAACCTATTTAGCCTAGCCTACCTCGCTTTGCAGAGTAGCCTAATAATAATCCAGCACACCCGCGACCCAGTCTTTAGCTATATGATTAAATAATAAACGAAAATCCAGCACACCCATGACCCAGTCTTTAGGCTATTGCTATATGATTAAATAATACCCTTGTCTCTATGACACTGTGATCCAGAGCTATGTTCAAAACAAAATCCCTATATATTTTAAACAAAAATATCTGAGTAACAGACAGACGTCAAAGAAGAAGTAAGAAGTCTTTATTTTGATTGCAAACATTGAAGACACCTGATGTTAACAAGCAGAATCACTGAAGGAGAAAACCGTAATTTTGTGTCACCATTATGGAGATTAGTGTTTGTTTTAGTTGGGCTCTTGACCCTTGACTCATTAACTTTAGATTTTGTTTGACTGCTATATCTGACTCATAACAGCCAGATGAACAAAAGGTAATCTGTTGGTGTTGGTTGATATTTAACAATAATTATTTGACAATCATTTGACTTGAATCATTGAATTTAATTTGAACTGCAGCATGCTTTATAATTAAATTAACAATTGTCACCATTGTTGAGATTCACAGGCTGATTCTTGAAAAAAATTAGTAAATTCAGCTCATAATAGTTCAGCTAAACTTATGAATATAATTAATCTGAAATTACTTATAAAATATAAGTACACTGAAAAAAATTTGAAGTAGGATTTACTTGAAAAAAGCTAGCTAACTTTTTTCACTCAGAAAATGCTAGTAAATTTACAACGATTTGCCAAATAAAAACCTAAACATATTTATCAGTAGCTTTAATTAGAAATATTTAAGTTAAATTTACTTGGAATATGGAATTAAGTAAACTTTACTTAACCTAGTCAAGTGAAAGTAACAAAGAAAATAAGAAATTTTAACTTGGCTAGTAAAAGGTTGAGTAATATCAATTTAGTTGAAATTTCCTTTGCATTACATTTCACTCAAACAATAATATTAAATTATACAGGTATGTGCTTTACTTAGAATTTCTAAGTAATTTATACTACATCATGTCAGATGTTAAACATCATGTGAATGCAAAGACCTCAATACTTGGTAGAAAATACACAATGACGGTAACATGATGGATCGTTTTTGTGTTTGAATGTGTCATTTTGAGCAGAAAATTTACTCGAAATGTCACAAAATGGCAAGTTACTATAATCCTAACAACAAAAGCAATGATAAAACAGTGTAAATACAGCTGGAAACAAGTGAAAAATCAACCTCATTAATTATTCAAGGTCCAGTGATGGGAACCCCAGTATCAGAAAAGTTGAGTAATCTTTACTTAATTTTATTAAGTTGATATTTACGCTTTCATTTCTACTCGCTTGAATTAAGTACTGATATGGAATTTACTTCGTTTTTTTAATTCTTGCCTGAACTAACTTGTTTTTTTTTTCAGTAGTATTTACTTCACCACAAAATCATTTTTTACAATGTACAACCAATTTACAAAATATAAGTACACTCAACTTAAAAAATATATCTGGATTTAGATAAATTTATTTTGTGCAACCCCTTGACATAATAAAATTAAGTAAAGTCAACATAACATTTTTTTCAGTGCATCTGCTGTGTAAAAACAGCTAATAAAGAGTTTTACATCCATTCTAAATCATAAACATCTTAAAGACATCTTCTAAATGTCTATATGATGTCTGACAGGAAACGTCTCAGAGATGGAAGCCTATTGCACAAAAAAAAATACATCTTGTAGATTTGTATGCAGATATTAAATAGACATATCTGAGATGTATGTGTGCTATCAGACTTTTCTCCTACATGAGAAGACTTCCTTTGGGGGACAGACATGACCTCAAAATTAAGACATAGACATAATATGTACAGTACAGTAGGCCTATTTGAGTAGGCTAAATGTAATTACCTACTTAAGTATCTTTTTGGCTTGCCTATACTGTATTAGCAACTTTTACTCTCTTGACTACAGTTTTGAATGAATATATACAGTATGTACTCGTAACTCCTGTACATTTGTGATAAGTAATGCTCTCCTTACATTTTGCTCATGTTGTTCCAACCCCGTAAGACCTTCGTTCATCTTCGGAACACGAATTGAGATATTTTTGATTAAATCTGAGAGCTGGATCACTCCTCCATAGGCTTCTTAAGGGATTGACACTTGTTTCCCGAAAAGTTATTAAAGACATCGTTAAAATAGTCCAAGTGACTACAGTGGCTCAATCCTAAATTTATCAAACGACGAGAATACTTTTTGTGCGCAAAAACCCCCAAAAATAACGACTTTATTTCAACTATTCATTTCCTTCTCTGTTGGCCTCTAGTCAGTTCACTAGTATAATAGCGTAAGCTTCTGTTGTTGTACGTCACACGCATCACCCACATGACCAGCGTCGGCCAATAGTGAGCCTACGTGTGACGTAGCTCTACGCTATCCCACTACGTTAACTGACTAGAAGTTAAGTTTAAGAGGCTGTTGTGTCGACCTTGGTTCAGTTTTATTGATCTTAGAAAATAAACATGTGATTGCCCTCCTCACAAATCAACTGCTTCTTATTTTTCACTGTCTTAATAATGCATATTTGAGCCTACATACAGTACAAGTAAAATACTTAAGTACTGTTAAAATCAGATACTCTAAGTCTTTAACTCAAGTCGTTTTGGAATTGGTGACTTGTAATGGAGTCATTTTAACTGTAAGGTATCTGTAGCCTACTTTTACTCAAGTATGGTTTTTAGGTATCACATCTGTTGTTACTTTACTCCAACACAATACATGCTTGTCATTTTAAGAGCTCTGAAGGGTAAAATGTTTCCAGTCAGTACAAATCAAACGTGGTCAATAAAGACAAGAAACATTTGTAATAGCGAGCAGCAACCCATCAGACCGTGCATTACACCCTCCAACACTGTGAGATTTCCCACCAGAGCTCGTTCACATTCCTCCACACCTCATATAGCGTCAGGCTTTCATTTTCCAGTCTACAGAACCTGAGGTTTAATTAAATGGCAGCGCTCCAGAGAACAAAGCGTGAGAGAGGGGACACAGGGAGGAGAGGAGCAGGTGTTTTCTTCGCCCATCATTTTGACCACCTGAAACTCAGCCAGCAAAGAGGCGCCACTCTGACTACTAGTCATAAAACGCACAGTTATTCACACACCTATTCAGTCCAGCAATCTTTATTTGCTGCAGAACAATAAACTGCTGAGGTCAAAAGTCTGGGGTCATATTTTGGTCAAAATGAAAATTCATTCTCTCACACTCATGTTGATTTGAACTCATCTTTCTTTTTCTTTTTCTTTCTGTGGAACATAAAAGGAGATGATAGGATGCCCAAGCTGATTTTTTTCTGTACAATGAAAGTAGACAGCAACCAGTGACTGTCAAGCAGACAAGATAAGATGGCAGCCAGATGTGTGAAGACATCTGGTGTCTCTCCATTGACAAAAACCGACAAGCATGCCTTGTTCTTAAAGGGACAAGGGAAGCCGTTCCAAACCTGTATGACTATTATATAAGAATATTATATTATAGAATAGTCATATAGGAATTTAATAAAAAGAATATTGGTCATTAAAGAGTTTTAGTTCCCACTGACTTCCATTGTATAGACAAAAAATATAATGGAAGTCAATGGCAACCTAAAGGTTTTGATTTCCAAATACTCTTCAAATGATCTCTTTCATGTTCAACAGAAGAAAGAAAGGTTTGTATGACATCAGAGTGAGAAGATGTTTCATTTTTGGATGAACTAATACTTCAACTTCCCCTGCTGACTCATGTCACTTTTAATGAATGAAGCTTAAGGCTGACACACTAATATTTTTGTCTGTCCTACATGTTGACCTCTGAACTTTGCTCTCAGAGGAGTATCGCCACAAACTGGCAGGGGTCAAATTGGTGTTTGACTTTGGAAGTCTAGGGTCTTCCTGCTAATGCAACCGAAATCTCATTCACTTCCAAACAAGAACACATTCCACACAGGGCAGACAAAAACGAAACAAGAGAGAGACAAATCTCACAACTGAAGGATGAAGGAAATGCCATCCAGCTGTCACATACTTCCTTTATGGACAAGAGAGTCAACTCAGAGTACAAGAGATGAAAGAAAGGTTCTTTGTCTGAAGTGGCTGTTTCAGTGTATTAGTCTCTAGGCCTCCTGGTTGCCAGGGATTTCTTTTAAATAGTGAGAATGATGTGGAAACGCCCCGTTACACCCTTACAGACTCGGCACAGGTCAGCGACTAAACTAGGGCTGTTCTTAATTATTTTTTTTTTATAAGATGCATATGCTCCAGTCACATATTTTTCCTTTCACACAATCTGAGTGTCTGTGAAATTGTTTGAAAATGTCTCTCAAACACAGTTCTGATGTGGCTTCTTCATCCACTTCAAAGTCAGTAAGCCACAGACGTGATCAGACAGGCCTGATCTTAACTGTGATGTGGTTCTTAGCACTTTTTCACCTGTCCAAGCTGGACGGTTCATGATAAATCAAGTGTTTGTGTACGCATGAGAGAGGGAGAAAATAAAACTAGATTTGTACTATTTCTTAAAGTCCCCCAGTAGTCAATTTTTCTATCCCTAAAACTCATATTTGATCACCAAAATGACATATTTAAATGTTTTTTCCTTGAAAAAAAAATTCTTCATGCCTTAATATAGCTTGAATGTAACTCCACACCCTTGCATCATTTAGTATACGTAGGTCTATGAATATGCAAATTAGCCCCGCCTCCACTCACTCACACCAGCTCAGAGATCCACTTGTTGACGATCACACACTGATCTGATTGGTTACAAGGTAAGTTTGTGACGTAAGAAACACCAACGATTTCAAACCTCGTTTTTGAGACTGTCTTTGTAGTCACTGCAGTTTTAAAAAGAAATTACTCAGCCAGTTGCTTTCAGTTAAAATCGCTCAAACATGCATTTTGGTCCGGGACTAGACTTAACTAAGCCTTGTCTGTGAAACCGGGAGGTAAAGTTGCAATTATGAGATATGAAAACAATAACGTGAAATAGTCACAACTGTGAATAAAGTTGTGAATAAAATAAAGTTGCAATAGAGATATGAAGTCATAAATATGAGAAATAGTCACAAGTGTGAGATTTAAAGTCTTAAGGGTACACTATGTAAATTCTTTTGTTTAAAATGAACAAAATTTAAATAATAATGAGTCAATACATCAATCGTTCTTCCAAAATGTGTTTTTGTCGAACCTTGAATCACTATGGTAAGCCTGTTATATTTTAGACCAGAGGAGAGTCTGCTGGCAAAAAGAGACCGCAACAGCTCGTAATAAAACAAGAATCAACATTGGCTTGGCTTTTCGGCGAGAACTGAAGGATTTGAAATGTTAAAAGCGAAGCGGAGATTGTGTTGTTATTACTTAGTATTTTATTGAACAGATAAATTGCCATATGTAGCTCTCTAACAACATTCATTGTAAAGCATTATCGATTGTAAAGGGTCATATTAATCCGCAGTCATGCACAGCAGAAGCACAACCAAAATAATGTTCTTGCATGCAAATGCATGCAGTTTTGTGCGGAAAAGTTACATAGTGTGCCTTTAAATGGTATATTTGAGAAATATACCATTGGAAAAGGTCACAATTGTGAGATATTAAGTCTAAAATATGAGAATTAGTCACAATTGTGAGATATTAAGTCTAAAATTAAGATTGTATTGGTACAATATATTTTGTTATATTATTAATACATTTTAAATTGTATTTAAATTTTATTCGACAAACAATGATTTACATAATTATATACTATATAAATTATATACTATATAACTACTTTTTTTAACTACTATATAACTACTTTTACTCAGTGAAAACAGGCTTCTATAAAAAGTCTCTATTTTCTTCTTGTTTTAGTAAATCAAAGAGATTATTTAGGTGTTTTTAAGCAAACACCACTAATAAAGATCATTGAGATAGTGAGTTAGCATGTTCATGTGAAAGAGACGAAAGCACACTCAACGTTTGCCTCAAACTCCCCCTACACAAACACACCTGCTCGACGTGTCAGACCCATCAATCCACACATTAATAATTACAGCAGGATCTCAGCACCTCTAATTCCTCATTAATGAGGAGAAAGAGAGAGGTAACCCACCCTAAACATTCACCAGCATTCTGCGTTGCACAAACAATAAAGAGCAGAAAATCCTCTTGAAACCAAACTCATATTAAAGGAAATAGCAAAAGACAGGACCTCTGATTATTTTGCCCCAAGCAAAGACACGAGTGAGGAGTGTGGCATTAAAGTTTCAACAACAAACTTGGTTCCAGTTGAAACACATGGAGTTTAAGTCCTAATCCCCGAGTCAAACAGGCATGATGGGTACTAGACAAGTCTCTCCAGCAGCCTAAGCCATTTCACAAACACGTATTTTTAGTGAATAGCTGGCACCAATGATGTTCATCATGTAGGTATAGGCTATATATATATATATAGCCTACAGGCATATAGTTCTTATCAAGTTTTATTGTACTGGCATGAAGCCCAGTTATTGTGTTAGCATGTGAGCGCTACATGCTCTGACTGGATAGCAAGTGCCTACGGGTTTGTAGCATGTTTTACACTCCCTTAAACAACCTAAATAACAAAACAGTGCTCTTCTTGCTCTTCATGCTTTGAAGTTTAGTCTGCATGAAAAGAGATGATCAGAGCGCTAACTGCAGATAAGGAACAAAAGGCCGGAGGTCTTGCTAAGTGAGCGGTGAAGCATTTCAGATAAACAGAATACAGGAAGGAATGAGAGTCTTTTGTCAGGAGTGTAACACATCAATTAATTAGGGGAAAATACTAAACCTTTTTCCCAGGTACAGGGGAATTCTCTCAGAACTTTGGCTAACGTTCTGGAAAGGTTCTCTCAACGCTATGGACAAATGTTCTTCCAGTAATGTTAATAGAATGTTCATTCAAAGTTATCTAGTCTTTAATAATGTTATCAAAATGTTAGCACAAAACGGTCATGGGCCGTTCGTCTAATGTTTTTTAAATGTTACTACTAGGCCTACAACTTACAGGTGAACATTCAAAAGTAACATCCCCATAATGTTTGCTAAATAATTAAATCGAACATTTCCTAAATGTTTTTTCTAGCGTTCACCAAACCAAGAAAACAACATTTCGAATGTTTGGAGAACATTTAGAAATAGCATTTTCCAAACATTAGCAAAACGTTCTCAGACCATATTTTTGTTAGATTCTCTCCTTCACTGTAGCCATTGATGATCTGTAACACACACACACACACACACACACACACACACACACACACACAAACACGCACGCACGCACAAAAATGAATTATCTGGGCACCTTGGTTTGTTACACTATTTTAGGCATATAATTTGGGATGGACTGCACTTTTAAAAGCAATGGTTCTTTATTGTTATCTGGTATAGTGAAGAACCTTTAACATCCATGGAATCTTTCAATTGCACAAAAGTTTCTATAGATTTTTTTAAATGTTCTTCACACACACACACACACACGCACACGCACACGCACACGCACACGCACACGCAGACACAGACACAGACACACACACACACACACACACACACACACACACACACACACACACACACACACACACACACACACACACACACACACACACACACACACACACACACACACACACACACACACACACACACACTTAGCCAACTGATTGCTGAAACCAAAAATGATTCTTCTATGCCATTGCTGTGATTTTTTAAGAGTGCAATAGCCATCCTGCATACTAGGATAGATAGTTAATAGAGATGCAGCAGTAAAGAAATGAAAGAGTATGAAGAGACTAGTTGTCAGTGTCTTCACTATATGATATCAGGATTTTGTGAATCTCCATAAATAGGAATGAATATCATTCCAAGTTTAAGATCTTTCTGTCTTCTTGAGGAAAGGCCACAGGCATTTTGTGACCTCTGTAAGGGAGATAAATAACCTCTGTAAGAAAAGCTGTGCGTCCAGTAGCTCTAACAAAGCACAGAGACACAAATAAGAGAGATAGGCGACAGAAAACCCAGAGTGTTTGAAAATAACAGCGCTTCTTTTTTCTGATAAACAACAGACTGTCAGCAGCTGTGTAAAAGAACAGCGTGAGACAGAGACTAAACTGAACAGGACAATGGCCAAAGCAGGTGAAATCACATACAGCAGATGTCATAGGGCAGTTAAACATGCAGCGAAAAAAAAAAAAAAAAAGTCAAAAATACAGGTAAAAATAAATTGGTCAAAAAAATGTAAAAGAATACAGGTTAAAAAAAGAGGTCAAAATTATCCCCAAGTTATAGTCATAGTATCTAGCCAAAACAGACTTATTTGTTAATTGAAAAAGCTGAAATAAATTAAATAGCCTATATTTATATTCTTTGTAAATAAACTAACAAATTAAATGTAAGTACTAAAATTACTAAAAACTTAAAAATATATAAAATACAAAAAGAAATGAATAAACACATAACTAAACAAAATAAAAAACTAAACCAACACTACATTGTACTTATCAAAAAGTAATATTATTTCTTAAAAAAGGAAGGAATCTTTCTTAGTTTTAGAAATATGCCTAAATTGATCAGTTCTACAGACAGGAGAGATTTTCAAAGTTACTGAAAAGTAACTGTAATTGTGTTTGTTTAATAAAAAAAAATAAATAAAAAAAAAACTGTTACCTGAAAATGTCAATACCTCAGCAGCTAATTTTAGTTGTTTACAATTTGTCATGATAACCTAAAAAACAAAACAAAAAACATGTAGTCTAATAGATACTAAAAGTAAAAAGTATTTCCATAACAAACATCCTCTGACATGTAAGAACAGGATGTGTCTTCCGAACGGTATTGCAGCAGAGAAGCTAAATTTCATCATTCTACCAGCAAGCGTGTTCGCAGACACCAGGCCTGATGACAGAGAAACACAGCACACCTGTTTGGTCCAACACAGTTATTACTCTGTTATTCAGTTCCACAGCTGTAATCTCACACACACCCTTTAATAATGGACAAACAAAGCTTGAGCCGTAGCTGATTCTCCTCATGTTATGACTGCTTTATAGCAACTCAGTAGTAAACCTAGAGAGTCAGCGCAGCCTTTAAAGGTACAAGCATGTTCATTTCTAATTTCAGTCCAACTGTTTAAATAGCGTTGATCCCTACCGCCATCTAGTGATGATGTCTTCTGACTGTCGACTGCACGGTAAGAACTACAGCCACTGGCTACTTTATTAGCTAGAGCCGGGTTGGACCCATTTTTGCCTTCAGAACGTCTTTAATTCTTTGTGGCACAGATTCAACAAGATGCTGGAAACATTCCTCAGAGATTTTGGTCCATATTGACATTACAGCATCACGCATTTGTTCCAGATTTGTCATCTGCACATCCACGATGTGAATCTCCTGTTCCATATCCCGAAGCTGCTCTATTGGATTGAGATCTGGAGACCATTTGAGTTTAGTGAACTCATGTTCAAGAAACCGGTTTGAGATGATTGTGACATGGAAGTAGCCATCAGACTGGCACTGTGGTCATATAGGGATGTGGTCAGCAATAATTCACAGGTAGCCTGTGGCATTTAAACGATGCTCAATTGGTACTAAAGAGCCCAAAGTGTCCAGGAAAATATCCCTCAGACATCACAGCCTTTATTGAGATTTGACATTATTTTTAGTTATTACATGACAAATGTAAGTATTTCAAAGTTTGGATGACTTTCTATTGTTCAAAAATGAAGAAAATCGTATAAATAAAGAACAAACAGACACGTCCAAAACAAGATGCTATACAACTGCAAACCCCCCCTCAACACCAGAAATGAAGACACCAACAGAAAGACATGTAAATACCGTTTTATTGTAAGAAATGGACTTCAGTTAAAAATGTGGAACTCTTAACAGCCTGCAAGTACAAAAACAGGGAGAGGGACAGTTTGGTCGTGGTGCGGGCCCCACTATGTACCTTTGCTACAGATTGTTCTTAAAGGCCACCGAGCATTGAAAGAAAGGAGGGAAGGGTGAATCACTGCATTTCACAGACATTACCTGCTTCCAAACAACTTCCTTCCACATTTTTACTTGCATCCACCAATATTTAAGTTCTGATTATGAAATTACAATGAGATATTTGTCGAAACGCAAGCTCAGAAATGTGAGTGTCACTTGTTTTCCTATTGTCTCCTATTTAGAACAGATATAACGCGGTTATATCCACCCAACTGCAGCAACATTTCTAAATCAATAAACCAAAACAACCAGCAAAAGAGGCTTTTCTAGCACAAACAGGCAAGTTCTTAAGGGTCAAGGTATTTAATAGCACCAATAAAAACTCTGTTTGCCGGCTTTGCGTGTGCTATTGATGTAAAATGCAACATTGAGAACTACACAGAGAAAAATTCATATCGAATGAACAGTGCACATAAAAACAATGAAACTACACAGAGAAAGTCAGTTCGCACAGTGATCATAATCATCATGAATCTCCAAAACCAACAAATGAAGTGAGAGATCGTTGCTTAGAAGAAGCAACTCAAAGATCAAATCCAGAAAGCTGTTTTTTTTTTTTTTTTTTAAATGAACGAGCAGCTTTCATCTAAAAAGCCTCTTTTAGTTGATATTTTTAGTGTTTAGCATTTCTATAATCGGCCTGACATGGTTATTTCGGGAATGGTCTTTTAAAGAGTGCAATCTTTTAAAATAACTCAAAGGATTTCATGGATTATCTTGCGTGGTCTGAAATAATCAATATTCTGCTGCTGCCATTTCTACAAATAATAATTAAAAGAAACAAAAAAGAAAACTTGAACAGCTTGAATAACAAATATTTGCCAAAAGAGAGTGCGAATAAAGGATAGAAAAAAAAGCATTAAATATAAGGCAGTAAAAACAGGTAGAAAAACGGGCAGTGTTTGTCTTGTCAACTCAAAATTTGTTCTTGAGTCCACCAATGTAGTGGCTGGGATAATTCTTTAAAACGAACGCAATACAATTATAATAAAATATTTTTACTCGTGCGACTGTGGCGCTACAGTACAGCAGCGTCTTGTAGACCAAAGCGCACGGCTGAGTGTTAGTACATACGTCAACTCGAAAACGTCGCTTCACTACATCCATAAAACGAAGAAAAGACAAACGTCAGACAGTCCACTCCCTCCAGACAGTCTGTATAAGGCACAGTCACTGAGGATCGACTGGAGCGCTGGTGACTGCTATCTGCCTTACGCTAAAGCAAGCACCAAAACCATGAGTGGAACCTAGGAAATGAGAAGTTTTTTTTGCAATGAACTAACGCACGTTTTGTCATTCCGTCCCTTGGTTTCGTGTCAGTTAGGTACGGTTCTGAATGAGACATGGTCACAGATATGCATCACAGCAGTGAGGGAGGAGACGCCACCAATAAAACACTACAGGCTACGTGTCCAAGACGTTTCAGAGACATTTAAAATAAGATAAATACATTTGCAGGTGTCTGAAGTTGCTAAAAGAGGAAAACAATATTAGATTGTATTTTACAGACAGGATACACACTCTTCCTCGGAGCGAAACAGGAGTATTGTGGCAGCCAGAGGTCTGAGGGCATTAAAACAGTTCTTTCAACATGATGTGTGTCTATGCATGCTTTAGCAGATGCGATGGGATTCAATATGGAGTTAGTTCGGAATAGTCCAAATGCATAACGGGATGTGTGGATGGCAAGGTGGGAGGTAAATGACTGTGGAGATGACGGGAATGGAGAGAGTGAGAGGGTAAAACTGCAACAAGTCACGAGCATTAGAACTCCTCCTGGTCCTCTGACTCCGCGTCTGGTATGACAAATCCCTCCTGAGAGAGAGCAAGAGAAGAAAAAAGGAGGAAAGAGACAGAGAGAGTGAGTCATCTGATAACAAAAGTCTAGCCATTTAAAGATTGTTCCAAGAATGTGTTTTATGGTGAATATGTAGCAAACAGTAGAAAAGATAGTAAACAGGAGACATGTAACGACATCAATATGGATCAATGCATCAATCAAAAGATGTGCGTTTATGCAACGCACACTAAAATTTCTTTATTTCCATGTAATTAAAAAAAAACAGAAGTGTATTTTTTGGTTTGGGCGTTCCAATAACACTCTTAAAAATTAAGGTTCTTTATTGGAATTGATGGTTCCATGAAGAACATTTAGCATGCATAGAACCTTTCTATTGCACAAAATATTCTTTATAGAGGAAAGTTTTTTTGGGGAACACAAAATGGTTGTTCTATGACATCACTGCAAAATCCCATTTTTGGAACTTATTTTTAAGAGTATAGAATACAGTATTTGCCATTTTTAGAGAGTTCAATTAAATATTCATGTTATATTTTGGCTGCATTTGTGAGTAAATAAAACTGATAATGTAAAATAGACATAATATCGATCGTAGGCCTGTGAAACTAATCAAATCGTCGTGGAACAGAAATCTCTCAAATTACATTTAAAATATCTTTGTGTTTCGAAGATTCACGAAAGTCTTACGGGTTTGGAACGACATAAGGGTGAGCAATTGATGCCAACTATTTTTTAAATTTTTGTGAGAACTAACCCATTAAAGAATTGAAGTCCTACACTATCTCAGTGACCCACATGGTAATGGACAATTACTCATGAAATATATTAATCATGGCGGACTACTAAAAGCGTATTCCTACAAAAGTCATATCGGCCAATGCATATCATGACATAATACTGTATCATGAGGCAGATGACAATACGTATGATAACATCACTTTTCTCTAATAAGGGTCTTATTAGAATCACAAGTCAAAGAATCTTGTTAACATTTTTTAGAGAGATTGCAGTTGCGTTGGACTCACGTCTGTGGCATAAAGAATATCCACAATCCTCTGCAGGGTGGGGTCTCCTTCACCATCCTTCTCTTGACAGATCAGCTCAATGTTCCTCAGTTTGCCAAAGTAAAAGTCCCGCTCCTTCTCCATGTCCTGGATCGTAGACTTTAACATATTTAACTGAAAGTAACCAAACAAACATTTTAGTAGTGATGGGTTATATATCAGACTAACATAATGACGTGAGAATGTACACAGTTCAACAAACCTCTTGAATAAGCTCTGCCCTTTCTTCATCACCACCTGCACCAGGTCTCCGCGCAGAGCTAGGCACCATCTTGGGTGTTACCTTGGCAACGGCTGCTCTCTGTGGTGCTGTGGGAAACAAGCAATCACAAAAAGTAGTAAGACCGACAAATGACGCGCTACAGTCCTGTAAAAATGCAAGCGATCGCGTCGGTGCCTCCATGTCATGCAGTAAGCGTGAAGTATACTTCAGCTTCCACACTCCGCACGAACCCTTGGATACGCGCCTAATAATAGCGCACATAATATTATTCTTAAGTTGCTACTAACATGTTTCAATTGATAAGCCATATTTGAGGTTGATTAATGATAGGCAAACGTTTGGCTTTCCTACCTGGCTGACATACTGTAAAACTGATCTGTCCCTCACAGACTGCGTGACTTCTTGGAGTTTTTTTCCCCTTGCGAGTTGCGACTAATAACATTTTGGTTGACTAAGCCTCTTCTCATCGACTAACGTTTAGTTGACTATAAGGGGGCAGCCCTTCTACAGACACTAAAGATGTTTAAAAGCCTAACAGCTTCATACCAATTGCAGCAGCTGCTTTGGCCATCTTAACAGGAGTAGACTAAATTATATCTAAATTACGACATATGCAGTAAAGTTAGTATATGTGTTCATGACCTCAAGGCTAGATCATTGTAATACTCTACTGGGTTGTTGCCCTGCAAGCTTAATAATCAAACTCTAGCTTGTCCAAAACGCAGCAGCTAAGGTTCTTACTAGAAACCAGGAAGTATGACCATTTTATTAACCCGTGTCAACACTGAATTGGCTCCCTATTAAAGATTACATACATTTTAAAATCTTGCTAATTACTTACAAAACACTAAATAGTTTAGCTCCCTAGTACTTGAGCGAGCTCTTAGTGCATTATAGTCCTTCGCGTCTATTGCGATCTCAATATTTTGGCCAGTTGATAATACCTTGATTACCAAAATCAACTGCAGGCGGTAAATAATTTTCCTATTTAGCACCCAAACTCTGGTATAGTCTTTCTAGCCTTGTTCGAGAAGCAGACACACCCTGTCAGTTTAAATCTAGACTAAAAACACATCTCTTTAACCTGGCATAAACATAACACATTATCAATTTCTATTATTCAAATCAGTCTACAGGATCCAGAACACCTCCTATAACACCTGATGTACTTGTTACATCGTAAGAAGAAAGGCATCTAAGCTAATATTAGTCTGCCCGTCTCATCCTTATACCGAGGTTAGCGTAGTCAGCCGGATCCGGTCCATATCCAGATCAGATGGTGGACCTGCACCTACACACGACCACAACACAGCCCTGAATGTCAGCAGAGACCGTGTCTACTTGTCATTGTGCTAAATGTTACGCTATTCAATGTAAGAAAAAAAATCCCTATTATCTCTAGCATTGGCTACCGTATATAGACCTCCAGGGCCTTACGCCAATTTCCTAAAAGAGTTTGCTGACTTTCTATCAGATCTTTTGGTCAACGTCGATAAAGCATTAATTGTTGGAGATTTTAACATACACGTAGATAATTTAAATGATGCGTTAGGGGCTGCGTTTACAGATTTATTAAACTCCTTCGGGGTCAAGCAAAACGTCACCGGACCAACTCATCGTCTTAATCATACACTCGATTTAATTATATCATATGGAACCGATCCAACCGATATAGATATCATTCCACAAAGTGATGATGTCACTGACCACTACTTGGTAACTTGCATATTACGCACTGCTGTAATATGTCGTGCTGCGCCACGTTATCGACCAGGTAGAACAATTCGTCCATCCACCATAGATCATTTCTCAAATAGCTTATCTGATCTGTCTCAGCTGCTGCCTGAACCCAAACAAACAGATGAATTAGACGAACTAACTAGCACTATGAGCACCATTCTCTCTAGAACATTGGATATTGTTGCACCCATTAGATTAAAAAAGGTCAGAGAAAAAAGCATAGCACCATGGTACATTAATACTACGTATGTTTTAAAGAGAGAAACCCGTAATTTAGAGAGTAAATGGAAAAAAACTAATTTAGAGGTCTTTAGAATCGCGTGGAAAGACAGTATGTCACTTTATAAAAAGGCACTTAAAACGGCCAGGGCTGAGCACCTCAGCAAATTAATAGAAAACAACCGAAATAATCCAAGGTTTTTATTTAATACCGTGGCGAGACTAACAAATAAACAGACTGAACAAAATACCTCGTTACAGTTTAGTAGTAATGATTTCATGAACTTCTTCACCGAGAAAATTGAAAGCATCAGAATCAAAATGTTCAAAATGTAAACGTTCGATCTTTGCTCGCGCCTTATAATTCGGCCGCAATTATCACCCCGCAAGAACAATTACAATGCTTTACAACCATAGAACAAAAAGAGTTAAATAAACTTATCACTTCATCTAAAACAACAACATGTTTATTAGATCCTATACCAACTGAACTACTGAAAGAAGTGTTACCTATAGTGGAAGAGCCTCTTCTCAATATTATTAACTCATCTTTATCTTTAGGTCATGTTCCAAGAACGTTCAAGCTGGCAGTTATAAAACCTCTTATTAAGAAACCACAATTAGATCCAAATAACCTAGCAAATTACAGACCCATTTTGAATCTTCCATTTATGTCAAAAATATTAGAAAAAGTTGTGTCCGCTCAACTCGGCTCTTTCTTGCAAGAAAACGACATCTATGAAAAGTTTCAGTCTGGATTCAGGCCACATCATAGCACTGAAACTGCGCTTGTTAGAATCACAAATGATTTACTTTTAGTGTAAATCTGTGTTAGGCCCTTTATTATTCTCAATATATATGCTGCCACTTGGTAATATTCTAAGGAAACATGGAATTAGTTTCCATTGTTATGCTGATGACACTCAAATATATATTTCATCACGGCCAGATGAATACGCCAAATTATCCAAATTGACAGATTGTGTTAAAGATATAAAAGATTGGATGACGCGTAATTTTCTTTTATTAAATCCAGACAGGTTCTAAAAACGGTCCACAAAACCTTTCACAGCACGACTTTAACATAGTAGGATGCCCAGTTACTTTATCCGCTACAGTAAAAGACCTGGGTGTTACATTAGACTGCAACCTGTCTTTTGAAAAGCATATTTCATATGTTACAAAAACTGCCTTTTTCCACCTTAGAAACATTGCTAAGCTACGTAATATGCTATCAGTCTCTGATGCAGAAAAGTTAGTTCATGCATTCATGACCTCGAGACTAGATTACTGTAATGCTTTATTAGCTGGTTGTCCTGCATCTTCAATAAACAAGCTACAGTTAGTCCAAAATGCAGCCGCTAGAGTCCTTACTAGATCAAGAAAATATGATCATATAACACCGATTTTATCATCACTTCATTGGTTACCTATAAAGTTCCATATTAAATACAAGGTATTGCTTTTGACTTATAAAGCTCTAAATGGTTTAGCTCCAGTCTATTTAACGGATCTTCTATCGCCTTACAATCCATCGCGCTCTTTAAGATCACTAAATTCGAGGCTTCTGGTCATTCCTAGGATATCCAGATCCACCAAAGGAGGCAGAGCATTTTCACATTTAGCTCCGAAGCTCTGGAATAGCCTTCCTGATATTGTTCGTAGCTCAGACTCGCTCTCCCAGTTTAAAACTAGACTGAAGACGCATCTATTTAGCCAGGCATTCATATAATTTTTTTATCTTACAGTTACTGTAAATTCGGCCTCTAGTTCATAAACGCCAGAGGAGAACTGGCCCCCGACTGAGCCTGGGTTCTCCCAAGGTCTTTTTTTTTCCATTGGGTCATCTGATGGGGTGTTAGTACACCATTAGGTCACTGGATGGAGTTTTTCGGTTCCTTGCCACTGTTGCCTTTGGCTTGCCCAGTTGGGGATATTCAAATTAATTAACCAATCATACCATTGATCAGCTCTACCAAACTTGGATGTCTTTTTTCCAGTAATAAACAAACATTGTTAAGTTGTTTTGATTGATACTGTGAAGCAGCTTTGACACAATCTGTATTGTGAAAAGCGCTATATAAATATATTTGCCTTGACTTGACTACTAGACAATCCCCTGTGAAGGCCTCGTCGACATGACAGATCCTCAGCAGAGGCCACAAGAACCAGACAGGTCCTCCCCACAGACCCTATAGCAAGCTTCGGCTCCACACTGGCTTGATGAATCTATCTTCAAGCAAAAGGAACTGGGTGAATATTTGAATTCTACCAATCCCGATCTAAATTCTGACTTGTGATGCAGCCTGAATCATAATCACACAGTGTTCGTTCGTTGGCCAGAGGAGAAAGAACAAAACGATCAGGTCTCCAAATGATTCTCTTATTGAAGAATTAATGTAAATAGCCATGAACACAACACAATGCCTGCAGGATATTAATTAAATGATGGAATAAAATGATTAATTCACACTAAAACGTTTGGGGGTGGTAAGATTTGCGCTTTCTTATGTTCACCAAGGCTTCATTTATTTTATCAAAAATACAGTAAAAAACAGTAATACTGTGAAATCACAATTTAAAATAACTTTTCTGTATGTAATTTATTCCTGTGATCAAAGCCAAATTCACAGTCATCTCACTGACCCCAAACTTTTGATTTGGCAGTGTAGTTCTTACACTGAACATTTGTCCTATTTGGGCAGATGTATACAATACGCAAAAATATTTCTAATTCTAAAATACTAAACAAACCATGAGGTTCAAACACTTGATGCAAAGTGACCAACCTGCATTCAGAATCTTCTTGGGTTTGCTGAGGGCAGGCATGGAGGGGTTGGGTGCAGGCATGGTGTCCTGGCCCTGTCGAGCCTCCACTGGGTCATAGTCTTTTCCATCGTAGTTGGCATCAAAAAACTTCTTAAACCACTGAACAAATTCAAAATTGTCTTGAAATTTGCCCTTCACCAATTTGTCAACGGGGATAATCTGATGGGAAAAACACATCCAGATATTGTTTCATGGATTTATCAGGTATGTGTATTAAAAACAAAACCCTGGAAGAATACGACTACATTTGAGGAAGTTACGCCACTAAAATCACCAAACAGAACTGCAAAATCAGGACTGTTCCAAACAAATGGAAACCCACAAACACCATAAAGTCACAAGCTTAAAAAAACAAGACCTCTGTGTGCAGAAATTACACAAACTTTAAGTTTACAATGCCAATATATTCCAAATTACTGAGAAATAAAACCGTGGATGTAGGCCTATATTGTAAAACTACCTTAATAAAAACACCAGCCCCTGCCAGACACAAATCGAAATCGTTTAAAAAAAAAATTGGTTGTAATTTTTCCAAGATTCGTCAACAAGATATAATTGGCTCCCATCTACAATAAAAATATTCTATTCTGGGGAATATGATTCCTGTGATGAAATTTAATAACATTTAGTTGTTTGCGGCTAAATTAAAAAAAAAGTCTGTAAAAAAGTCTGTTTTGCTGAACCTGACCACACAAACACTGGTTGTACGGACAAGCTTAAGGAAAAGAAATTAAGCAACTCACTTTGTCAACTCCCATCCTTTTGAAGGCAGCTTGTAATATCTTAAAATTGTGTATGTATTCATGCTCTAACTTTGCACCAAATTTAACTTTCTTCAGAGGTATGCAGCCTGGGAACAGCATGTCCATGAACTGGCAGTAGGCTGCACCTGGAGGGAAAATTATAACAATTCTATTACTCCAAAACATAACCATTATATTGTGCTACAAAAGAGCATACAGGCCTTACTACAAAAGAGTATACAGGCCTTAGAACTCACCTGAACATAAAAGCTCGATCTTAGTAAAGTTCATCTGTAGAGACTCATTGATCCATGCGAGCATGTCATGGCGACTTAGATTGTCGCTAGTCACTGATGTGGAATATACGTTCACAGCCATTTCCTAAAGATAAATGAGACATCATGATGAGTAACCATGCTAAGACTGTAAATTGTTAGTACGGAAACTAGGGCATATAATATAATCAATCAACATATTATCATCATCATCATGATATAAGATAATTATTTAGTCAAAATCTCAATTTTACTATAAAGGATGTTCAAATATCATATATTACCCATGCTGGAATTTAAAGAAACATAAGCACTTCAATGAATGTAGTGTTATGTATTTTATCACATGGGTGACACAGGGAGTGTACCATTAATATTTAATGTCGGATTTCACCTCAACATCTTTCCCATCCATCAACCAAACACACAGAAATAGTCTTTTCAGTCAAATAATGCATTGATATGTAACAGAATGCGCACTATGAAGATACTAATGTGCCTAAACCTAGTCAGTGTAACGTTAATATACTGGCTGTAATACATCGTAATGGCAGTAAACCAGACAGAGAGTCTCAAGACAGCTGAGCAGATGCTGAGAAAAGAGACAGCAGTAATGTCAGTCACTCTGGCAGTGTCTTAAAACATAGTAAACCAAACCCGTCTGATTCAAATGCTCCTTTGACGCCCAAAATAGTTTTCTTGCTAGGCAGCTCGCAAGGTTGAGACACAGCCCTGAATCACACACCGCCTCAGCTGCTCATCCACATCCAGGCCTCGCCTTCCCCTCTATAACCCTTACAACAGGGGTATTTACCGACACTTACTAGAACGAGTAGACGCAAATGAATACACGTATTTGGTCAAACTGCAAATACGACCTCATAGACAGCAGGACCGACGAAATATAAGACAAGCCAAGCAAATTCTTTGTCCCATAAAACATCAGAAACAGCAGCATCAGCTTCCGTTAGCGACCGGGCTAAGCGTTCATTTCAGCGCACTCGTTAAAAATAAAGAATTTCCAACGGGCATATAACGCTTTATATGCGCTGTCACAACATTACCTATATCTCTGTGTCTTTATTTTATGAAATAAAAGAAAATAAAAAATATCTAACGGCATTTGAGCTGTCTCAGACGAGTTTTACCTCTTCTTCGCCGGCGCCTCTTTCTCTCAGATCATGCGTCGGTTTATTCTTTGGGCGTGTTACGTCATTACGTACACGTACGTAGGGAAATACTGTGGCTAATACTTGACAAAATAAGAGTCTTTCGGTCTCACTGCTTTTATTTTTTTATTAAATTGAAGCGATTATATTACTACAATGTTTTTGATGTAAACTAAATAAGATTTTTTTAGATAGATAGATAGATTTAGATGGATGGATAAATATAGAAGGATGGATATAGATGGATGGATGGATAGAGGGATATAAATGGATGGATGATAATAAAAAGATGGATGATATATGGATGGAAAGAGGGATAGATGATAAATACATAGAGATGAATGGATAGATGTAGATGATAAATACATGGATGATAGATGGATGTATAGATGTAGATGATACATGGATGATAGATGGATATAGATGGATGGATGGATGGGTGAATAGAGAGATGGATTGATATATAGATGGATGGATAGATTGATGGATATAGATGGATGGGTGAATAGAGAGATGGATATATAGATGGATGGATAGATATATAGATGATAGATATATAGATGGATGGATTTCTTGATACAAATGCGTAAAACACATACCAAAGTTTTGTGTCTCATGAAGACTTTATTTATCTTACAGATATCTCTGCTTAATCTTTTCTATTTACAGTATGTAAACAAGAGAGTCCACAAGACAAGAGAAAAAAAAAGAAACATGCCCACAATACGTAAAATCTTTTCTTTGCTCCTCTAGATTTTTGCTATTTTTTTGTTTATCAAGAAGCCTTTCATGGGTGAAAGATCTGAAAGATGTAAATCTTTGAATCTTTCCAAGAAACGTAGTGACGATCCATCAGCACTAACAATCATATTCCGTACGTTTTTGACCTGTACAAACACACTCTTCATTTACCTTTACCTTTGTATAAAGTGAACTTACTCTTCCAGAGGCACTTCTAAGTGCATCTTTCACATTAAGAGAAAAAAAATTATATTGATCAAACACAATTGTTGAAGTTTACAAAAGTTGATATGTATAAAAAAAAAAAAAAAAAGCACAACAGTTTTACAGTTGCATATTTTATATCAAAGGGTGTTTCCGTCTTTGTACTAAACAAGTCACAAATTCAAATACGAAATGTACGTAGAAATGAATCAAACTTCTATAGGCATTGTCCTAATGTCGAGTTTGATGTAGTGAACAGGAAGTGTGCTGAGATCATGTCATGACCACACTGAACAATAAACAGTCTGTTTGAAAGGAGTCAAGGTCCATTGGTGTTCACATCTGACTCTCTTTGAATGGCACCATTTGATGATGAAAAAGCTCTTGCGCTCGGGTTACGAGACAGCAACGGAGGAGCTGCCTTTAGTGTTGTCTGTAGAAGGGGCGGGTCCGTGGTTTGGGGGTGATGTTCTTTCTCCGGTAGATGACGCTTGGGTTTTAGGGGACTGTCCTACAGGTTTTCCTGCTGCGTCCGAACTGGCTTCTGCTTCAGTTTCAGGCTGAGATGCTGTGGCTATGGAGATTTTTTTTTTTAAAAGAAGAGAGAATTATTTATTGAGACAATTGCTTTTCAATTATAAATGCATTTGTAAAAAGAGTGTGGTCCAGAAGGGAATATAGCTTACCACATACTGAATGCATCACTGTATATACTGTAGATACTGTCTACTAGTTAAAAAACTGACCCTTTTCACAGACCGATGACACGTTTCCACAATTTTTAACATCGTAAATACAGCAACATTTAAAAAAAAAAAAAGTTATGTATATTTGTAACACTATACAATTTTAAGAAAAATGGTTCCAAACAGTAACAAATCTGGTATATTCGACTTATAAAAAGTGTTCTATTTAGCACCAAAAAGGCTTCTACTATTGTTACAAGGTTCCATTAAGAACAGTGCTTTGGAAGTGTTATATAGGACCTTAATGAATAACTACATCCAAGGTTATAAATAACCTTTTTAACAATAGTTTACATTCATTAATATTAGTATAATTAATTTTTTTTTTACATGTTATTAATTAATGTTCTTATTTTTTTTTACCCCTCGATCTGACTGGTCTTGTATTATCATGTAGCCTCTATTTGGGTTTAACATAAAAACAACACCAACAACAACAAACAGCATGTTGTTTCAATTAGGTACTTTTATTTTTTATTGATGTGGCAAATTGTAGCAAGAATAACAGTGCTCTAACAAGAGTTATTAGCTGAATACATTAATGAATAACAATTGTTATTGAACATTATATAGATATAGGCCAAATTGCAGTGAAATCTCTTCACAATCATCTATGATGTTTTTACGTCCTTCATTATGTGTGTATTCTGAGTGTCAGTTTCTCTCTGCAGACGATGAGGTTATGGTACGACTGCATCTGAAATACACAAATGAGTTTCGAGTTACAGTGTTCCTCTTCCATTTGTTTATGTAAAAACAATGATGTTTATGAAGGCCAAAATAAGGACATTATGTGAGACCTTTACAATGTTAAAAGTAGAAAAATGATATAAAGTAATGGGATAGCTTCGATTTTTTTTTGTGACTGCTTATGTTTATATATAAAGTTATAATGAAAAAACAATATGGATCATAAATTAAATATCTAACAATATGGATCATAAATTAAATATCTCTGTTACTTACTTAGTGGAAAAGAGAAGGTAAGTATCCTTAACCGAACAGTGCTGGTCACACTTACATGTTCTGTTAAACTAAAAAGAGAAAAATACATGATTGGATAAGAAACCAGTTACAAATTGAAAGTTAAAATGTATAGCCATTTTAAGAAAGAAATAATTTACCTGTTGAGAGTATGTTGACAGTCTGTGTAGTTGATCTCCATAAAATCAGTAATGAGGAGGCCTTGATAGTTACAAATTTGAAAAAACAAAAAGGCGGGAATAAAGAACCCTAAACTCTAACACAAAGAACCATTTCAGCATTTAAAGGGTTCTTCAGGATGATGCGGTCCTAAATAGAACTGTTACTATGTGTAAAGACCCGTTTACACCAAGAACTATAAAAAGATAACAATATTAGCATTCACACCAGCGGACGATATAGTCTTGTTTATTCTAAGAGCGCTGCAGTTTTGTTGTCTGCCGGTTTAAATGCTCGAGCTCACAGCAGGATAGATTCTGATTGGCTTTCAATGTTTTTATCGTTCATCAGCTGGATAAAATCGTTCTGAAAGTGATTGCAATGATATCTTTTCTCTGTGCCGTTATCGTTATAGCTGTTGTGTGAACTCTGCTATTCTTTAATATTTAGAAGGATTTTTAGAGCTACATCTTTATCATTATAGTATTATAGTTGTCGTCCTTGGTGTGAACGGGCCTTAAAAGAACCATCTTTTTTTTAGAGTATACTTTTGTCTTTTATTACCTTGGCATTAAATTACAGAAAACTGGCTAACGCTGCTGCATGAGCATTTATAATACAATGGATGAGGGAGTAAAAGCAAAAAATCCTCTTTTGGAAAATCATAGAAACACTATCGTGGATTTTTTTCTTTTGTTATGGGAGCAAATTTGTCATAATAAATCCAACTATGACGACTTGCGCTTCTGAGAACCCCAGAAATGTGAAAAGGGTTGATTGTAAATGAATAAAAAATAAAAAATAAAAAAAGCTATACATTCTACAATGCGAGTGGCATTCTGTTATCGTCTTGGAAATAAAATAGGTTATTTAGCATTTTTTATTTAATTGTCTTAACATCACTTTTTTAAAAACATTATTTGATCCGACAACAAAAATTACATTACACTAAAATTTAATATTCATGTTGAGTGCATTGTGTAACCAGTCCTACTCGACCCACTCCGAGCGGGAATCGAACTGGGGACTCCGGTGTGGGAGGCGGACGCTATATAATAGAGAAATAGTTTAAAGGAAAAATTCACCCAAAATGAATATTTTGTCATAAATGATTCACTCTCATGTCGTTCCATGAAAACCATAAGACTTTGATCATCTTCAAAACACAAATGAAGATATTTTTAATGAAACCCAAAACTTTTGACGGCTCAAAAAGTTCACAAAGAGATCGTAAAAGAAATCCATATGATCTGAGTGGTTTAAAGTCTTCTGAATACACATCACTTTATATGATGAACACATTAAATCTAGGCTTTTATATAATATATATATATATATATATATATATATATATATATATATACACACACACACACGTATATGTATAATATATATATGTTTATGTGTGTGTACTTTTATTTTATGTATAAACATTGATTATCGAACATACATAGAGCTTCATTTTTGGGTGAACTAATACAATTTAAGTAGTATGTTATTTTAAACAGCCATTCTGAGCAGTGGCTTAGCATTTGGTACATTTGCATTGACAGATTGAGCTTTGGCGCTTATTTGGCTGATGAACGTTCTAATCTATCCTGCAACATTTCCCGATTCCATTCCCAACAGTTTTGGTAAAAGTGCTAAAAAGTAAAAAATGAAAGAGGGAGCTAGGTATAGAAATGGTTAGTTACCTGACTGTGTGCAGGATTTCATGTGTTCGGGCCAGTGTGCCTGCTGGCATGGGTAGTCGCAGTAACTTGTGTTCCAGCAGCAGTAGAAAATGGCCTCTTTCTTGCAGTTGGCACACCACTGCTTCTTCTTGGTCTCATCCACCGCCTGCTGTTTCTCCACCTCCATCTGTTTCTTGACCTCTGACACCAGCCGCTCTCTCTCCTGCTCTAGACTCTGCCTCATTTCAGCCATGGTCAGCTCTACACACAAACACACACACACATTGGTGATTTAGTATTAGTGATTAGAATTCTGGCTTGATCATCTAGAACTTGTAAGAGTTTAGTGGGCCTTTAGTAAATGTTCTCTAAATTGCATAAGATAACAAAAGTATTTGCAATAGCATCCCGAAACACAGTTTGCAGTGCTATTGTAAGTCATCAAGGAGAGTTACCCAGGTTATGTTTCATCTCTGACAGCTCCTGCTGATGCAACCACTGGAGTTTCTCAATCTCAATCCGCAACCGCCGGATCTGCAACAAAACCCACAGAGAATGTAACAAGTTTGTTTGTTTTTTAAAGTCACCATGAAATCAAAATAGACCATTCTTATTTTTTGTGGAATATATTATTATTTTTTGTAAATAATTTATCTGTGCACATCATCTTTTTTTAATTCATGTGCCCTCGTAACCTTTTATCAAAATAACTTCCTGCCCTCTTGCAGCTCATCTCTTCTCTTCTCTGATGATGTGTTTATTGACGTGAGGGCGGGGCAACCGGTCACTCACATGAGATCCACCAATGGCAAACCACAACCATCATTTCCTCATGGACAAAATCAAGTCCCGCCTTACATTTTTTCTTGTTCAAGAAGCAGTTTTGCAATCAAGTCAAGGTCACAACAGGGAAGAAACGACTATCGCAACTTCCTTTTCATGGCGACTTTAATGCTTCTGTGGATATTTTTGTGGTGAGAAAAATGTATGGTAAACTATATCAGGTTTTAAAATCTGTATTTGCTAAAAACTCGAAAGCTATTTTTGGTTTGTCAAAAAAATTAAGAAAATGTTGGTGGATCTTCTATTCAGCAATGGCTATAGATAATCTGGTCCCATTGATTTAAAAAATGATTAAAAAAAATATTCTTCCAACACTGGGACTGATTTCATGGTGTTTGTTCATGGTGTGATAAAGTCACAAAGGAACCGTATCAAAGTATTGGCATAATATGAATTCAGTCCGTCAACTTGCAACCTGTAAGTGTCTTGGAGAAGTTTAATTTTTCATAAAATACACATTGACAAAGAGTGTGGATGATGGAATAAAGTCAACTAGTAGAAATGAAATAAGGCACAAAAAGTACACACCTCTGCAATGGTGTTCCCCGTCGTGCTCTTAGAGAGATCATTGTATATCTCTGTCATTGTTCCCTTGATCACGTCCATCACCTGCCATTATGATGGATAACACAGACAACATCAGTCAAATTCACCATTGACTTTAAAATGATTTAGACAATTTGAGTAATAGCAGTTCAGCGGTAGTAATAATCAGTTGAATTAATTATTAACTAATTATCCAAAAAGCATCAGAATTCATTTCATATAATGTAAGTACATTCTGGAATGATATTTATTTTTTTCAAAGTTGCCCTTCCAGAATTACAGCACAGAGCCACTTGAATTAGATGTGGCCTACCATCAAGGCTTTGTGCTTGAAAACATATTATATAAAAATGTCAAATAAGAAATGTTGTATTGCTTTTTGAAGGCGTTATTGTACTAATGGAACTATTTAATGGAACAATTTGACAGTTTTTACTTCTGAAGTGAATGTATGACTCACCTTAGTGGTGTACTTGGCGATGTCAGCGGCGACGTCAGCAGAGGCAGGAGGGGCGAGGAAGTCTCCAGCCAGGCTGGAAGTGGACGTACCAGACCCAGTGTTAACAGGTGAAGTGTCTTTCTGTTGAACAGCTGGTGAAACAAGAGAAAAGATTAATGCCAAATTAAACCAATGTTCGGGCTTATTGCATAACGTTATCATCACAGAAAATAATTTTTCCTCATGCTTGAGTTGTTTCTTTGTTGTTGTCATAGTTGTTTAAATAGTTGTTTAATGAAAGATCGTTATTTGAGCTCTAAAATTGTCATTAACCTCACACGGATGGACAGCTGATGAATCACGATGTTCAAATAAAGCTATGTGATTTATTTTATATGGTGTGCTCACTGTTTATGTCAGTTCTGTAGAGCAAAGCACTAGGTAGCATATTATAGCTAAAATAAAATAAAAAAAATACAGATTTTAGTTTTTATTGTAATCTAAAAATACATTCAAAGGGGAATAAATAAAAGGGAATAATAAAGGATCTTATGCAAAGTCTAGTCATTAAATACAAATATTTTTATCACCTAGATTTTAAACATAGATTTAAACTGAATATTTCAGCTCAGGGGTTCATGGGAAATTCTCACACAAATCCTCGTAATTTAATTAAATAAAAATATTATTATCTAGGTCAGGATTTTTATATATATATATATATATATATATATATGGGAATAACACTTCTGCACTGGGAGTCAATGTTTTTACCTTTGACGGACTGTCTGGTTTGGTAGCGTGTGCTGGAGTCACTGGGAATCGATGCATTTACCTTTGACGGACTGTCTGGTTTGGTAGCGTGTGCTGGAGTTGTTGGCTGAGGTCTGGGGCTGCGCTTGGCTCTCTGCCGCTGTTTGAGGAACAGTCTCTCCTTGTTGTTGCTGTCTCTGCACCTTCTGCATGTGCCACTTCTGAGACGACGTCTGGAATTTACCACCAGCCTGGTTCCACGTCGCAGGCCTTTGGGCCGGCTGTGTGCTCTCCTTGGGCAGCAGAGGGCGCTGTTTTTTCACCACATTGGAAGCGGTGGGGACGGTAGACACAGGCTGAGCGGTGGAGGTGGAGGTGGAGGTGGCTTGAGTGGTAGATGCTGTTGTGACGGTGGCTGGAGGCTTGATGGCTGATGAGGCTGCATCTTTTAGACCAGGATTGGAGGAAGATGAATTGTTATCTGTGGATGGAGAAGCTGATATGCTGGTAGATGCAGGAGCTTTACCTATCAGAGGGAAGAACGCAATGTACATTTAAAGCTTCAGTTTAGATATTCTAGAAATGTTTTTTAGAGAAACAAAATCCAGAACGTTCGGTATCTACCATCTGTTTTAATGCCCGCCTGATCTTTAGGTGTGGAGACGGAAGCTGATGGAGTCTCTCGCTTGGCTTTCTTCTTTTCCCTCCCACCTGGTTCTTCATCGAGGTCTATAACCAGCTCCCGTTCAGAGTCCGAGTCCACATCCGGCTCTGGTCCGGCGGGCCGGACGTCCTGCCCAGGCTGTGACCGCTCCTTTTGGGTCGGCTGCTGGGGTTTGTTCTTCTCCTGAGGGTCTTTCTCCACGCCACCACCTAACTTCTCTTTGGTCTGGGGATCTGAGGATTTCTTTTCCCCACCTGTATTTCCTCCAGCGGTTGATGGGGCAGCGTCTTGCTCTTGCCCTTGAGCAGATGGAGGTCTGGGTCTCTTTTTGGAGTCTTTGTGGACACTGTTGTTGTGGTTAGAGTTCTTGGGCTTCTGCTCGTCGTCAGACATGTATTCGCTGTCACTGGAGTCAGATTTGTCTGAGTCGTCCGAATCACTGTGCTCAACACCGCGGTACACATCATCTGAGATCTCATCGATTCCTGTGGTCAGAGAAAGAGACATTTTATCAGTTTTAAATTTTACAGAATGCATATCTGGGGACATAATGGAGCTTAAAAGTAGGGCTTCAGATGTACACTTCTGTTCGAAAGTTTGGGGTCAGTAAGATTTTGATTTGATCACAAACAGTTACAATTCTGGAATTTAATACTCCAGTCTTCAGAGTCACATGATATTTCAGAAATCATTGTAATATGATGATTTAGTGCTCAAGAACCATTTCTGATTATTATCAATGTTGAAAACCGTGTTGTGCCGTTTAATATTTTTGTGAAAACCATGATTTCTTTCAGGATTCTTTGAGGAACAAAGTTTCTCAAAACAAAAAGGACATTTTTATTATATGAGTGTGTGATCATCTTGAAACATTAAGAAATTGTGTTTTTTGTTTTGAGAGAAACTATTTTTTTTTTTTTTGGGAAGGGTGCATTAAATAGATCAAAAATGACTATATATATATATATATATATATATATATATATATATATATATATATAATGTCAAAGCCATAGTGTGATTTTAACTTCCATTTGAAAAAATATACATTTTTAATCACTAAATTCTCAGTGAAGTACAACATTTTGAGTAATACATCACCGACAATTCTTGAAGCAAGACACACCAATCACAAATAAAAATGCAAAATGTTTTTGCAGGCTAGCTACATAACTTTAGCAGGGTAGTTAAATTGTTAGCTACCAACCAAATGTTAAATATACAAAACACTTTAGGGTTGAGCATAGAAACAGTAGTTATGGATTCTGATAAGACAATGAAACTACACAAAAACCCCAGACTGATTAGATTAACAGTTACAATGCTTTATGGGAGTTGTAAGTGGAGTTTATTGCCTCATAAAAATATGTTAAGGTTGAGAAAATGTAGAATAAGCTCCCTTTCAATTCATATTTTGGAATTTGAACTGAATTAGTCACAACCAACACAGGAAGCCAAATTGGAATATGAAATGAAATGACAGAAAGAGAAATTTGACTGAATTGCAATTCAAAGAAAGGTAATGACAGTTATGGCACTCTGGGAAACCTTAGTCTATAAATCTGTTTGTCTGTAAGGCTTTTCTTTTTGACAAAATCTTCTTAAACTTTTTTTTCTTGTTAAAAATTACACTTATTACACTAGTTATAGAAATTTATTTGAATTTCAATTTATTTTAATTCTACTTCAAATTTCAATTCTAGTTCCTTTTTGCTACATCAGTTCAAATCGAGGAATTGAATTGGAATTGACAAGACATTCTCAATTCAATTTTGAATGGCACAAACCCTGTAAAAAAATACAATATTTTTGTAGCTTGAATTCAAATATTGTAATGTTGTGATTGATCTCAAAGCGTGATTCAAGGCTCTATAATGAAGATTTTGGAGGTAATAAATGTAGAAACAAGGTTGCTGAAAAAGTGGAGGGTCATTGTTGAGGTCTATCATCGTTTCAGTGTGTTTGTGTGTTCATTACCCAGCTGGGCCTTGCAGCTCTCTATAGTTTTATCCAAACTCCTAGTAGGTTTTTTGGGAGAGGTGAGGAGAACGGACGCCCCTTGCTGCTGCTGCTGCTGTTGTACAGTCTCACTCAACTCCTTCAGGTCCATTTCAGCTTTAATGCGATCTGAGGGGACATATTCAACACAAATATTCAACAAACACAGAGGAATAAGTGGTGCAGTGGTCATTGTGTTGATTTTAGACTCACCAAGATTGAGGTTGAGGATTCCTCCCGTGGCTGAGCTCCTTTCCTGTTTAACCGGCGTGGGTAGGAGAGGCTTGGGGCTGCCGCTTGTCTTCAGAGACGCAGGGGATGCTGGGGGCCAAATTTGAAAACTTTATTACCCACTATTACACAAAATATTGGCCATTTTAAGGCAGGAAATCTAGTTAATCACCTGTATAATCCATCGAGTCTTCACCAGCGCTATAGTGACTCGATGACACTCTCGCCCCTCGCTCGTCCTGCTCCAGGTCTGACCCCGTGTGGACCGAGGAGTTGGTGCTCATTGGCGATCTGGGCATGTCCGTCACAGAGATCCGTCGTCCCGCCCCTCCTGACATCACTGTCTTACCCAGGAGCATCTTGGGGGATGCGGTCATATCGAAGTTGAACTTGACTTTGTCCTGTTTCTCATTCTTCACCGTGCCTTTTTTAGGGTTACTAGGGTCCTGCAGCATTTGGAACTGGTTGTTGGGTGTGTAAGGCGTCCGGAACGGCGCGTAGTTGAACACGCTGTATTTCTTACGCACGTTTTCCACGTAGACCTCCATTTCTTGCATGGCGCTGTTGAAGATGCTTTTGGTCTTCTTCACAGAGAAGGGGATCTCTTTAGACATGAGGTAACAGTTGTTTATGGGCACCCAGGCTCTGAAAGGTAAATGATGGGGGAAAGTACATATTTTAATACAAATAAAAAAATGCGTATGGCAGTATGACTCCAATATAAGACCCTTGTTGATGTGCACTACCGCTCAAAAGTTTGGAATAAATAAAATGTTTTAATGTTTTGAAAGAAGTCACTTTGTCAAAATGCTCACCAAGGCTGCATTTATTTGATCAAACAGTAATAATGTATCAGCAGCCATCACTCCAGTCTTCAGTGTCACAGAAATTATTCTGATATGCTGATGTGATGCTCAAGAAACAATTCTAAATGTTAAATAATGTCGGGTTGTGCTGCTTAACATTTTTGTGGAATCCCTGATACATTTAAAAGTGCATTTATTTGAAATGGAAACATTTTGTAACATTATAAATGTCTTTACTGCCACTTCTGAATAAAAGTATTAATTTCTTCTTCATTTTTTGTTTATCTTACTGACCCCAAAAGTTTTGAATGGTAGTATATCTTGGCTTTTCACAAAAAAATATGAAGCAGCACAACTACTTTCTACATTAAATAATAATAATAAATGTTTCTTGAGAAGCAAATCAGCAGATTATAATGATTATGTATGCGTTTTCACTTTTTTTCACAATTTATTTGTTTTACCAATAAAGCAATACAGTGATATTAACTAATTTTTAAAACATATAAAACAAACTTATATAAACACATTGTAGCAATGAATTGGCTGCCGTATTGTAGGAAAAACTTGATTCGCAGAAATTAATCAAACTCCCCAAATGTATTTGCTAGTTTAAGTCAGAAGTTAAGTTTAAATCAGAAAAGCTATTAAAATATGTTTTAACACCCTCAGGTCGCAAAAAATTTAATAATGGTCTCTAGACGGGTCAAATGAAAAGCTAATTAAGTTCAAGCTTTGATTTAATTGATGTTGCTAATTTTGTATATTGGTAACAAAATCATTGCCATCATATTGTAAGTATTCAATATATTATTTAAGTGAATGCCTAATGCCGGGGACACACTTAACAACTAACTGAAACACTCTAAGACTGAACTGAACACACTTACAGACTGTTTCCAATGACTGGAGCAGATTTAAAACACTGTGAACACTGACTGAACGCAAATGTCTCTGACTCGGAGAGTTTAAGCATGATCAGTCGCAAGTATCAAATTACATTCATAACCGGCCTTACAGTCGTTAAGTGTGTCCCCGGCTTAAGTAAATAGAAGAGTAATAGGCTCACCTGTCATGCTGGCCAAAAAAGCGTGCGTCCACCTGACCGTCCTTGTCTCTCAGGGCTTTAGCAGGCCAGAAGGGAAAACCTTTCAGTTTAGCCCACACTAGAGGGTGAGGCTGAGACTACATGAAAACATAACAAACATGACCATTAGCTACACTTGAAATACAGCCCAGATATTGACTGGCTGTTTTTTTTTAAATATATTACAAAATGAATAGGGTTAACTACAAACCAAGAAGCAGCTCGATACCAGGAGAGATCACTCACATATGATAGTGCTATAATATATTTAAAATAAATCATTCTCTTACACAAGGTTCACAGAACCAGTTGTCCCTCTTCTGACAGGCGGACAGGTAGCACTCTGGACAAACCTCAATTTCATTCATCTGTGGATGATTTATAGAAACTGTATCACTTTACAGGACTAAAATATGTACACATATGCTACCTTTCAAAAGTTTGGGGTCAGTAAGATTTAAAGAAAAGAAAAGAAAAGAATAGAATACTTCTATTCAGTGAGGCTGCATTAAATTGATCAAAAGTGACAGTAAATAACATTTCAAATGTTACAAAAGATTTTAATTAAATGCTGTTCTTTTGAACTTTCTATTCATCAAAGAATCCTGAAAAAAGTGTATCACAGTTTCCACAAAAATATGAATCAGCTCAACTGTTTCAACATTGATAATAATAATAAATGTTTCTTGAGAAGCAAATCATCATTTTAGAATGATTTCTGAAGGATCATGTGACACTGAAGACTGGAGTAATGATGCTGAAAATTTAGCTTTACCATCACAGAAATAAATTACATTTTAACATATATTAAAATAAAAAAACAGTTATTTTATAGTGTGATAATATTGCTAATAATAATAGTAATAATATTACTGTTTTATTGTATTATTGATCAAATAAATGCAGCCTTGCTAAACATAAGAGAGTTAAATATAATATTATATATATATATATATATACACACATACATACATTAATACATATACAGACCTCAAACGTTTGACAGTATATCAGCTTTTATAAAACATGTTATATATATTGTAAGGATATTACTACTCACTTCATGTTCACAGATCTTGACAATAACTTTAGCAGTTGCTGTTAGCTTGTGGTTCCCTGCAATAGAGTCATTTAGACTTCATGAATGTACTGATGTGAGTAAAGATACAAGCACATCAATTTCATAGACCAGCACTAACCTCCATTATAAATGATACAGTTGTGTAGAATCCACTTAACGTCAGCCAAAAATGCTTCTGTGCAACCATACATTTTCTTCTTGATATTCTACAGACACATATATTTCTCAGTTACAGTATTTATTTTAACTTTAGGCACATACAGTGGGCTCAAAAAGCAAACATTTTGAAGTTTATTAGGTTTTACATGATAAAACAATAGATATAAGCTTTAAAATAAGGACAAAAAAAAAAATCTGAACACTTGTAATACAGAAAACCTAACGTACCTTCTCTAGAGTGCCCAGGTCCATTGGGTGAAATATATATTCGGCATAATCTGGGTGCTGCTCCAGGGACACTGGCTTCTGAAACGGTTCCGTCTGCAAGATTAATCATTCATAAAGATACGCCGCAAGCGTTGAATCAGTCACATGAAAACCAATACCATCATAATGAAAATATGGGGTGATTAAATAAATTGTGAGGGATGTGGTATTTGACTCACCCCTGGCTGTTTCATCTTCTGCAGAGCAAACTTCAGCAGGTAGGACAGTTGCTCCAAGTTCAGCATGGTCATAGCTTTACTCTGAGTCTCTATGCATTCAGCCACCGTTATTTTCTGAAGTAGAGAGTGAAATGACTGTACTATATACATGCATCACACACAAACAGTTCATAATCATTTATGTTCTCAAGCATATAATATCATTAATATCTGTCGATTCATAGTTACAGCCTGATGTAATCAAATGTATTAAAATATATTCTTTCTATTCTTGGTAAGAACTGTAAAGAAATGCACTGAAGCTATTTTAAGTTGTAAACATACAAATCATACTAGAATAAATTGATTTGTGACCAAATTTCAGATTTCATGATGCATAACAGGATTTAGTAAAAATTGTAAACAAAATAAATTGTCATCAGAGCAAATATATTCTACATTAATTCGACTCGTTTCACTATATTCTGAATGGTCTGGTTCATACTAGTCCAAGCAAAGTATAGAACTCTTAAGGAAAAGAGAAGTGTCTGTCACATCTAGTTTTCCAAAAACCTAGTGAGCTTGCTGTCTACATAGGCAGCTCCTATCATGGGTAGCGTCCTAACTATAGAGAGCACGATAACTTTTAATGATATACCTTTAAATACAGCCTTACTGTGAGCTACGAGGTTGTTAATCGATAGTATTTGTTTCTGTTGAAATCGCTGGCTCGCATTATTTCAACTTAGTTTTAAAATAACCATGCTTAACAGCAGAATTTGTGGTGAAAAACTACATTACACATTATGCTGTACAGAAAGTTTGAAGCAAGCAAAACGGCCAAAAGATCTTCTGAGCTCCACCCGCTCCCATGAAGTATAACTCCAATGACGTAACTGAGTCGGTCTTACTAAACACTCTACATAGACAGATACTCTACAAGCGCAACAGAGTTTGAGGTTGGCATGCAGTTAAACTAACAACACAATACTAATGTTCAACATGATAAGCATAAACATAGCACACTCAAAAATGTTATTATACTGCTAAACGATTTTTAACACTTTTCAGTACTGAAAGTAATATGTTTATTGTGACTCGGCATCTATTTTAGATATAAACATTCAGGGATTCTCCACAAAGGACACCGCAATTTTGCCTTAGATTTCAGCCAAAATGTGGCTTTTTAAAGGGATAGTTTACCCTTTGGAATACAAAAGAAGATATTTTAAAGAATGTTGGAAAAAGACCAAACAGCATTCCAGGCCATATCTTTTTTTATGTTCCACAGAAGAAAGAAAGTCATACATTTTACAACATTAGGGCGAATAAATTATGACAGAATGTCCATTTTTGGGTGAACTGTCCCTTTAAAGTCCATTTTATACTTCTGTGCTGAACTCACGCCGTAGCTACGTCGTAGGCTGCGTGTAGCGCGCGCACCCTGACATGCACCTCTCCAAAAATGTAACAACGCTTCAATTCTACGTGGACCGCAAGCACTGTGATTGGTCTACTAGAAACCGCTCCCTCGGGTTTCACATGCTCCCTCTGCATGTGTAATTGTGCATCAACGCAGACAACGACACAGAAGTATAAATGAAAACCAACGCGTGGCCTACAGCGTAGAGGCTCCGGCGTAGGTCCGACACAAAAGTATAAATCAGCCTTAAGGCAGCATAATTTCGCCTACTTTGTGAAAGAACATTCAAACACTGTGCCTGCGCCTCAAAATAACTAGCCAGCTCACTAGGTTTTGGAACAGATCTTAGGTTTCAATATGACCGGTTATGGACATGATTTATCACTACACAAGCAGCTTTTCGAGCTCTGAACATATTTGAATGTGGAAACTGCAAGAAGGACAGTCACATGACTTGACTAATCCAGACACAGGACAGTCCTCAGTACCTCGCACTCTGGACAGAACCAGTCGCCCTCAGGCTCTGCGGCCAGTTTGAGGCACTTGGCGTGGTAGACGCGCGGGCAGAGCTCACAGCAGAGCACCTGGCCCTCGCGGTGACACACCCAGCAGTAGAAGTCGTTCCGCCCGTCCTGCGGTACAACATCAACAGGGTCTGTGGTGAGTGCGGGCTGCTTGACATAGTAAAAGGGACCATGTCTAAGCTCACACTGAAATGCAGGCAAGAGAGACAGGGCAAAAAGGTCAAATCACAAGCCACAACACTCGCAGGGGAAATGTAGCAAGGCACTGCAATAAATCAAGCATGGACAGGTACGCAGTCACATGACCACTGGGTCAAAAGCGGCACATTGGGAAGACACTGTGTAGGATTTCAATTCACATTTCCGTAAACACACTACATGACTCGTGTGATCTGAGAACCTTGTGGTGTCTGAGATCAAGTGTGTTTCGCCAGGATTGGAATGAAATCCTAAAATACCATCAGATGCCAAATACAGATTAGCAGGATCAAGGGACAGTGGCAAAAGATACTTTAGACACAGTTTTGATTAATATATAAACATCATAAATGACAGCTAATTAGTGTTCAATAACTGTAAGTTACTGGATCATTTAAATTTGCTTGTTATTTTCACATTAAAAACATAAATAAGCAAATCCACATTTGGCATCTTTCATGAAACATTGTTCATTCATATGTACTGCAACGCACCACCACAAAGACGGCACAGCATTCACATTTGATTTTTAGCTGTGATAAAGTTAACGTGGGCCCAAAAAGAAGCATTCGGACACTTACAAAATATTTTTAAAAAAGTGTAGTTTGCAAACAAATGATAGGTACTGAAAGCTAGAACTTTTCTGAAAACTAACTTCCATATGAGCTATTTTTGTAATGACATTTAACCAACTGGAAAGTGTAAACCACATGTGTAGGGCGGCATCACATTAACTATATGAACACTACTGTTCAAAAGTTTGGGTTCAAGATTTTTTTAAGATAAAAAAAAAAGGAAATAAGGAATGCTATTTATCAGACTCCTGGAAAAAAGTTTCCATAAAAACATGAAGCAGCACAACTGTTTTCAACATTGATAATAATCTGAAATGTTTCTTGAACATCAATGATGGTTTATGATTTCTGATGGTTTCAAAGAATGATTTCTGAAGGATTATGTGACCCTGAAGACTGGAGTAATGATGATGAAAATTCAGCTTTGCCATCACATGAATGAATTACATTTTAAAATATTTTACAATAAAAAACAGCCATTTTAAATTGTGATAATTTCACAATATTACTGTTTTAATGCATCTCTTTCAAAAAACATAAAAAAAAATGACAGACCCCCAGACTTTTGAATAGTGTACATGAAATGATAAACAGAAAGTGTCAATACATTTTGCCTTCATTATAAAGAGTATAATTATTATTTTACCATTTAAAATAGGTTGTTCTTTAAGTAAACACTACTTAATGTTTAATATTTATGTTTAATGTTTAATATTTTATTCTGTAATGCGATGACATAAATAAATACATCAAAGGGATTGTTCACCCAAAAATGTATTTCGTTATTTATTCACGCTTGTGTCATTGGAAACCTGTATGAACTTCTTTCTTCTGTGCAACACAAAAGAAAATATTTTGAAAAAGTGTCCATATTTTGTGCAATGATGTTTGGACGCCATTGACTTTCATTGTATAGGCAAAAACAGTTGAGACGTTCTTCAAAATATCTTTTTTTGAGCTCCATAGGAGAAAGTAATATCTGGAACAGCATGAGGGTGAGCAAAAGACAAAAGTTTCATTTTTGGGTGAACTATCCCTTTAAGTATGCCTGTAGTGTCCAAATGCTTTTTGAGAAAGAAATCCCCACAAGGGGTCGACTTTGTTCATGCAAATCAGTAAAAGCATTCGGCCACTTTCAAAGACCAGTGTTTTATCATTAAAAACTGCACATTGAATAGAAATAAAATCAATCACACAGATCTACTAGCCAAAATCAACCCTGATTATATAATTTGGCCGGTCAAATGCAAGAAATATAAAAGGACACAAGAAGAGGCAACAGTTTGACTTTTAAATGTTTTTTAAATTAAGCATTTGAAGAAAACTTCTCAGCTCAAACCAATTAAAATCAGAAAAAAGGACAACAGGAACAAAGGGAAGCCAGTGAGGTAACATACTTGGTCTTTGCTGTTGTGGATTAATCCTGGTTTCTTCTTCTTCTTTATGGGACTGGGTGACGTGTCAGAGGGAGAGTGTCCGTTTGAGGAATGTGGAGGACTGGGTGCTTTCCTCTTCTGCGCAGTCAGTGCCTGTTCCGCTGATCCTAGATCAGGGGCCGCTGGCAGGAGAAACACAGCTGCTTCATTATGCAAAGCCCACATGGACAATACAACACCTCACCCAGCTGGGCCTGTGATTGTGACCTTTCAAAGCATCAACAACACAAACCACCATCGACCTCCACGCACAAAGACACTTGTCTTTTATGCACATATTCAAGAATAAAACAAAAGGTGCCGCATTTAACATCTGACTAACCTACTTACAATCAGTTGCCATTATGAAAGAGGAAATTAGGTTGCATGCCATATTTGATGTGGTTCAGCTTAAAAGTGTGACTTGCTTTTTATTCATTTCATCTCTCACAATCTATATTTGGAGTCTGTTGCTTAAGATTAAAGCATGAACTGAAATGCTAATTCAATTTATACAATAAAGGAGTCTAAATATTAGAATTAAAAAACAAAAATACCTTTGGGTGGCATGGACACCTCCATCCCATCAACAGCATCGGACTCCGTCTTTACTTCCTCCACAGCCAAACTAAATGGAGTAGAGAGAAAAAGCTGGAATAAGACACTGAAACCTCATGAGGTCTACCCCTGAGATAAAAGACTTGGATGATGTAATATAATCTCCAGAGTTATGTTGTTGTTGTTCATAGCAATCGTCCTCCATTCCATATCTGAACCACCTTTACTTGGGCAAGGAGAACCTTGCATGAGTATTGCTTTGCCTGAAATGTGCTGTAACCTATCATCGGCCTGTATTTACAACAGGATATTAAGTGGTTTAACCGTAGGAGGGAAACACGACTGATCAAGATGGTGCGAGGCATAAACTCTCTCTTTCTCTGTCTAGTTATAGACCAGCACCTCCCTCAGATGAACCAAACCTGTTCATGGGGAATACCACCGTGAATAGGTCAACTCACTGGGGATTACGGCGGAGACGTCTGCTGTGAGTGTCTTTAATTCAGACTCAGTCTACTTCGTGTTTGAGAGGATTTGGCTTTGTCCAAGTTCAGGCATAATCGGGTATTAAAATACCATCAGCTACTGACATTGATACATTCAAAATGTGCCCAATAATGTGGCAGTATTTACATATTCAGACGTTGTATAAAATGTAAACCGGATGTCAAGCTGACATACATTTTTCTTAGCAGTATGTTTGCCTCCTAAAATTGAGCAAAAACTAATGAAATGATACAACTAAAGCCTATATTAACAACAAGATGTTAAAACGAAACATTGCTGTCCCATGAAACCAGTTTTTCCCCATTCTTGTCAACTGATATTTGTTGTTTTCTCAGAAAAGAGATGTAGGTCTCAAAAAAGATCTATACTGTCACGGCCTGCCCTTATCAGTCACAAAGCAATAAAGTGGCAAGCAATAAAAGGTGAGTTTGCTGTGACAAAATGACTGGACATAGTAAATGGTTAAAGACATGCAATAAAAAAACGATGGTTCTTGCTTTATTTTCAGCAAGAACAGCGAGTTCTTGTGGGGCTGCTAGATGTACTAGCTGTGTCTCATTTTGAAGACTGCATCCTCTGAAGGTCGCATTTGTCGGCCCCATATATCAAAAAGGAAGTCTTATTTCAGAAAATGATTCATGGTGAAGCATAAATTGTTGTAATTTCCTAATGAATTTAGAATATAGTGGTCGGTTTACTGAAATGAAGCAGCCTCTCAAAATGACTTGCCAACAAATGCGAACTCCAGAGGATGCAACCTTCGAAATGAGACAGCGATTTGTTTCAGCATCGACATCACAATGTGCGCATATTCACATTTCAGGATGTGGGATGTCAAGTAAGCAGGGATAGTAGTTGATACGTACAGACCGGGAATCAGGACACACGGCTCGGAAGGCTTGCGAGGTGCAGATTAATTGCAAAGTTTAACCATCATAGAGAGAGAAAGTTTATTATTGGCACGTGTTTTTAAGTCCTGTCAGTTTAAACATTAAAGTGAGTTAAAAGCATGCAAGCGCAAGAAGACGTGAAAGACAACTCAATTCGTAACTCGTGCGCTGTTTTGTATGCGCACACAGAGCCGTAGACAGCACGTGAACACCGAATTCAGTTCTCTTTCTTGTCTTTTTGTGCTTGAACGGACATATAACACGCATAATTGTCTGTGTCCGTCTCAGAAATAACCAGCGTATCGATGCAGCGACTTCCAACAGAAGCACTGAAAGCAATTCAGCCACATGATACAGTTGAATACTTCTGCAGAGTAGGAACGTCTACTAGAAACTAACAGCTCAGACACTCGATTTAATGGGCGTCAGTGTAAACACGGTTTAACCTGCCATGACTACGACAAGCGACAGCACATTTTGTTGGTCACTTGGGTTCAATTTCTGAGGCGTTGTGTTGTGTAGCCCTACAATGAAATCTCCTCAGATAGATGAACATTTGTATTGTTCTGAGTGCAAATTTTCACATTGCGGTGTTGTGAAGGCCTTTGGTATGAGCAGCAACTTATTTGACTTTTAATACAGCAAACAGATACGTGAAGTGGGATTTTTGGCCAATGACAATTCAGGGGGCAAGACTACCCATAACAAATTTGTGTAAATCATTGTCTTACAAAATCATAAAAAAAAAAAAAAATAATTACGTTAAATATTTAATTCTGCTCAAGTTTCTTGAATATGGCCCAATATCTATTGTATTGAACTTAACATTTGGATCATGCAGTGCTATTATTCAATATTATTATCCGTCCGAATTGTAACACCTAAGACCATACTGAGGTAACACAATGGATGTTATACATCCAGCAATAATGGAATCTTATCAGGCTACATTTAACAATTAAAAAAAAGTTAATTGAAAAAAACTGATAAGCTTAAGGATAAAACAACAACAACATCAACAAATAGAGGTGAATACTTCACATAACACTCAACCACACATATCTTGACCACAAAGAGGCCTTGTTCTCCCCCATGAAGAAGAAAACCACTATGGTCAATCAATCAATAAACAAAAACCTTCTCAACCACAAGGCTAGAATGGAAATGACGGGTACCAAACAGAATTATGTAAATGACAGGTGAAAGAGAAGAGGCGGACCAAGGTCAATGGCACAAACAAAATCCTACAACGATGAGGCCTTGATCCTGATCTTTGTGCAGAAGAAAAGACCAGAAAAGATTAAAAGCTGGCAACGGTTCTCCATTACATGAGGTCATGATTAGGACCAGTGTTGAGAACGAGGACGAATGAGAAGATTGATCATCAGGCCACGATGAGGCCTTAGTCTTTCACTAATTCTCATTGACGGAGCCACGACTTGACATTGTAAAAAATAAATCCATGTACTTTCACTGTGTTTAGATATTCAGAGACTTCCTTCATCAGGACAGTAAAAAGGAAAACTCATCAAATAAATCCAAAGTGGCAAATAACCTTCCATTGCGACGAATAAAACTCACCTTTCTCTCAAGAAAATATTCCAGGTTGTGCTGAAAAATCATAAGTAATCTGCAGAGTATGTCAGAAACGATAATAATGACATTAGTCTGGAGAATGAATATCCTTTTCAGCAAACTTGAATTAAACATATATGTCTGAGGAGGGAAATGCACATCTAAGGCTGAAGGCTCTCCATTTTTGACTTTAATATGAGGCCGAAAGGAGCCGCATGGATGTTATTTCACATTAGGGCCACATCACGTCAGAAACTCCCATCCACCAGGCCTTTCTATTCCTGTTCGCTTCAGAAAGGTCAAGCCAACTGTGAGGCTGAAAATCCAGATCTCTACACTGAAATCAAAGAAACAGGAAGTCCTGAGGCTGATCGAACGAAGAGAAAGAAAACCACCGCTCTGCAACCAAACCGCCCTCCAAAACTGGATCTTCCTGAACGATCTGAGCAGAGAGACAATCAGAGGTCCTCGCAAAAAGACCAAATAAAGAGAAAGGCAGCTGTGAATGTGGAGATAACCGGTCAGAGAGTGAGCCGAGGTCTTTTTTTTCTCTCTTCGCAGGAAATGAGAGTGCCTCCCTTCCCCCACCGCTCTGCTCGAGCTCCCCTTCCCCCCTCCCTCTAGGCCAGAGACGCGGGCTCTGGCACGTCCATGGCACGGGAGCTTACAGTAAACAGGGAGAACGACAGAAACCCTAGCATATAGGTCAGTCTCAAGAGCCACAGCTGAGAAAAACAAGTGAAGCGGCAATGCACCCGAGTATCGACAACATGCAAACAAACATTTCGCTATTCAGACAAGGCAAACCTTCCTCCCAGATTGAGCTCTAGGACCGTTAAAGGGAGCTTGTGGTTCATGGCTGCATTGTGAATCATTCCAAGGGCAAACAGTGACTTTACAAGAACACAGTTGCTTCATGTCACAATGTCGATATGATTTGATTTTTTCTGTTGCTCTTTGCTGATTTAACACAGGCAAAAAACCCTCGTCAAACCACTGTGGGTCATTCCCTCCGAACGGCAAGAAGCCTATCACCACAATCCTTTACAATGTCGTTTCCTTGACAAAAATCCCAAATCCCAGTGGCATAATCTTCCTGGGAACACACAAAACTTGAGCTATACCGTACTGACATGAAACACTCCAGCCATTTTCCCATAAAGAGAAGCTAGGCTAACAATATATGAAGATCTAGCTGACTATATTGTGAATGCAATTACATTAATTGTTCATAATTACAACAACTAACTCGGGAACCATTTGTTGTTTGATAAACAGGTGAAATACGATATGTACTGGAAGGGTTTTTTGAAACGCAGCCATAAATATCATTAGAAAGGCCAAGGATCCGTTGGGAATGAGGCAAGGGGCTTTTATTCCCGTGTGGTTTGCGCTCGCTTGTTTTGTGTTAGGGAGCAGCTGTGTATGTATGTGCCGTGGTGCTATGTTAACATCACCATAAATCTAAAAAAAAAAAAAAAAAAAAAAAAAACTTAAGGAGATATGCAAATATCATCTAAACAATCTTCTTAAAAATACGTCATAGCCTTCTCTATGACAAGAATTTATTTTTACACAATTTAAGTTTAAAATGAACTGAATTTAAATGTTATGTATATTTCAAAATAATTCAGCATTGCTAATGCTGACATAACATAATGATAGTGCGTGTGCAATAGTGCAATGCAAAAAAATTCAAGTCTGCTCAAAAAGGAAATGAAAGCGGACTATAATTATTAAGAACTCAATGGCTTTTTGTCATTGTGGCTGTCTGCACATAATATGTGTTACAGTATGTATTTTAATCACTGGCCTAAATAACAAAATGGCTTTTTTGCATGATTTACATGAAGCTGATGAATTCCTTTTCCAAGATTAATCCATGCTTGAAAAAAGCTTATGACAAAATGGTGTCTCATACTATTTTTAAACTCTTACTTGCACTCACAATGTGACTGACAGTAAACAATGATAGCAAAAATCATGCAAACGCCCACACTGAGCAATTATTTTCTTAAGGACGTGTTGAAAAACAGCGCAGAAAATAGCTGGAATCACTAGATAAATTTAAAAAAACGACATGGGATTGTCATCTAACATCCCTCCTAAAGCTAACCCTATAAAATGAAAATATAAAACAAACACGAATGCCACTGAAACCTGTGCTCTCCTCCCCTCATTGATAGATCACGTCCTGAATTACCCATCCTGCCCCTGTGTAAAATGACCACAGCTGGGACTCTCAGCTCTCTAATAGGGCCCTAACAGATGCCTCCATTTTCTGTGGCGTGGCTTGTGACACAAACAGACAATGGGACAGGCAATCAGCTTAAAAAAAGTACATCACCCAAGCACCCCACCCCCCTGATCCTCCTCCCCCTACGTGGGGCAGATCAACATCTACAGAAATGACTGTCACTCAGCTGTTTGGCAGTTCAGCAATGAGTGATAGCTGACTTCGTTTGCCATGTAACCATGTGACTGAGCAGCAGCACACAGGCCAAAGCTCAGTAGAGAGAGGGAGAACGCATGACCCCCCTTCTCTGGCCCTCTCCCCCACCTCCTTCCTCCTCTGCCCTGTTTTTCTGAGACTCAGGCCTTTGCTAGGCCTCCCCAGTCAGTGGAGAATCAAATCTGCAATTCACAGTGTTAGCAGTGGATGAAAACAGTACAATGACAAGAAAGGACAAACGTAATAAAACATCAGGCTTACCTCTGTGGATGCATGGCTGAAACAGTGTAATGTCAATACTTATAAAACATGGAGGACAGCCTCAGCCTTTAGACAAGGGAGGGCTCTCCTCTCCACACTCAGAGCTCAGGCCTGTGTGATCAGAGCAGGGCCGTGACTGGCTGCCCTCCCACATGCAGGATGTAAGGCCTCGTCTGATTGGCCGAAGCGCTTCCTGAGTAAATTATCTTTGTTCGGCACTGGCAGGATCAGCAGTGAGTGCGGGAAAGAGCACCGAGGAGAGGGAGAGAAAGAACTAGGCCCTACTCACTCTAAAAAACACGCTTGTTTCCACAGACCCACTACGAAATGGCAGCTAAATATCCGTTAGCTGTGGATATTGTGTGGGATTTCGCATTAAAGCTCTTTTGTTTGTCTGTGTGGAGCCGTAGGCCTTTGTTTAATCCCTCCCCCACTGGAGCCGGTTGAGAAATAGGAGACACTCCTTTAGTGAATATGAGCCCTGAGCAAAAACTAGTGCAGCCACCATAACTTCCTGTGCTTGAACTGCAACCGATACATGAGCAATATGTGACGTGGATATGGTGTTCACTCCAAAAAGAGAAATGCAAAGTACTTTGCCATTATTATATCAGTAATCAGTGCAAAAAACAAATGCAATACACTTGGATGTTACATAATGAGTAAGGTAGCTAAACGGATTGGATTAACTAAACCATGAAGTACTTTAAAAACAATTCATTATATTCAATGAAGATAGTTTTCTAGAAAAAAAAAAAGTAGCATAGGCTATAATGAATAATATATATTCACATTCACAAAAGCAGAGGAGCTAGCTCGGTAAATGCCACAGATTCATTACAATATTGTGAGTGTTAAAACAAAAATTCTCTGAAACTTTACTGCATTAAGACATTGGTACATTTTAAGGCGATGAATTAGCAGGAATGTGTTTAGGCCCTCACAGCAAAAGCTTTCACTAGGCCGGAAACAGCGCCGCCTGCTCTCTGACACTTACACAACACTGACACCCACTGGAGAGACCGGGAACTGACTCCCATCGATCATCACACAACTAACGTTATCTAAATGCTAGCTGAAACCTCTCCAAGCGAAAATCTGTCTGCAACAGTTGTTTTTTAAATAAAATTAATAGAAAATAAACTGTTTTCGGTCATTGAAAAAAAGCTGAAATAGAATAAAATACTAATAGATAAAAAAAGAAGTTAAAACGAGAAATGTTGCTTTGAAAACTAAGTTAAAGCAATTACACAATTTCTCAAACTGTGGCTCCTTTTCTCTAAACTGTACTCACAAAACACAACATGCAAAAGGTTACACATCTCTTGCAAAAGCAAACATTCAAAACTATATTAACTCTTCTAAAAATTGCGTTGTGTATACTAAATCTACACAGAAACCATCAAACGCAACGCAAGAGCTGTACGTTTTGAATGATATGCCTAATGTAGAGAACTGTGTTCAGCGTTTTGCAAAACGTTTGTTTTACAATTGCAAACTGAGTGGCGATGGCGCCAGCATGTTGCACGGCGAGCCGTCGATTCCCGAACACTTTAGTAATGGTTTGTGTTTTTAAGTTAATGTAGTTGTTTTCGTGCTTGGTTGTTGAGGGAACTCTTTTGGACATTCAAGCTTCAATTAACTTTGTGGCTCGCCAAAACAATCTCCGGTGGCCAGAGTTTCACCTTTTCCAAGCACCTGATGTCCATATACCGCTGGAGTTGTCTCACCTTTTAAAAAGAAGCGCCAAAAAACAAAATAAGAGACGGAGAGTTAACGAAGAACGCACGCGTAACGTTATATTAGCTGCACTTCTGAATGTGAGGTGAGGTCAGTGGGAAATAAAACGTTTATACTTCGCGATTTTATTGTTTCGCAAAATTTGTATTTTCTGATTTTAACTGAGACCTGGTGTTTTCTGTCTGAACTGTTGCCCCCGCGAACTCCAATATTTTAAATACTAGGCCTTCTCCCATAGACGCCTTCTCCCGGGTCCACTGGTCGAGGTGGGTGGGGTGTGGCACTGGCTCTCTATGGGTCATTTATAAATGACGCTAAGAAAACTGCATTTAAAGTACATTCATATGTCCAACCAATAATAATAATAGTAATCATTTTAGTAATATCATATATGGCATCCCCTTAAAGAGATAGTTCACCCAAAAATGACATTTCTGTTTACTCACCTGTTCCAAATCTGTAGAGTTTCTCTCTTCTGTTGAACACAAAAGAAGATATTTTGCAGAACGATTGTAATCAAACAGCTGACGGCACCCATTGACCTCCATAGTAAGAAAAAAATATATACCATGGATGTCAATGGGTGGGTGCTGTCAACGGTTTGATTATCATTTAACATGCATGTTTAAGTCTAAACCATGGTAAGGCAGTTCTCTGACCTTGTTAACTCTTTTAACTTGACAAAGTCAGTTTGTGATGCTACATACAGGGTTGCTGCACATTTTTTAAAGTAAAATTTTAGGCTTTTTAAGAGGTGAAGAAATCAAAATAAATACTGTACATTAGGGTGTGCAATATTGACAAAAAAGTAGCCTATATCTCGATATTTTCAAAGTTTTGTTGATAGCAATAATTAGATGATATTTTTCTGAGTTTGTTTTTGTTATAATGGCTGGTTTAGGCCTGTTGTGGACAGATGACTCACAAAGACATATTCATATTCTATGTGGTATAGTCAGTTCACAGCAGTGACAGAAATTAAAATTTTTATTAACGGGCAATATTTGCCACCTTAAATTAATTTCTGGGGGAATTTTTAACTAGGGAATTTAAAAAAAAAAAACGTATTAGATGTATTCATCACCTTTTATGTCAAATTCTAACATTCAAATTAAATTCAATAAGAATATTAACACAATATTGGGCTATTACCAATCAAATGAAATCATTAACAACAAAATCCGTCTTCGCAGAGGTGACACAAAAGCAGCATCAGACGTGGCATTAATATATTTACACTGCATTTACAATCCCATGAATAGGCTAATGCTAAATATAAAATTATTTCTAATTTTAAAATTTAAAAGGTACTTTAAATATGAAACTAAAAACGCCAATAGGTGGCAGCAAGTAACTGTCTTAATGAGCGAGTCATTTATTCAACCGATTCGTTCAAACGGCGATTCATTCAAGAAAGAAACAAGTGAGTGACCATCTGTATTGAATGAGTCATTGAATCATTGATTGATTCGTTCGTTCAAAATGCAGATTCAGTCAATTAAAAATCATCGCTGTCTGTTGCATGGAGACTCGTTCTGCTGTGGTTTCATTTTTGAAATTTTCGTTGGCAAAATAAAGGAAAAACAAACAATACTGTCTCTAAAATGTAACTCACAATGTTAACTTATTGTAAATGTAACTGTTGTATAAAATAAATATCACAATAGTGCTGATATTTGGGGGAAATGGCACTCTTGCTCGTGTGAAATTCTAACTACATCATATTATGATCATGTAATTATAAGAAAAAACTAATTGGGGCAAAAATGCTCTTGTATTTTGAATTTTAAGGCCATATTTCTGCATAACGTTAACGTTACATCACGCAGTGAAAGCCTGAGTGACGAACTCGACGTTAGCTCGCACATTTTTAAAAGAATAATTACAATATCATTATAGACGACACATGGCACATCCCTACGCACATAAAGAATGCACTTACTTACAATTTAACTGTCATTTACCCGTTTTCTTCTTCTCTTTCTTTCGCGTGCAGGAGAGGATGCTGTCGTAAATGCCGCGAAATGCGCGAATTGTCACGTGAACAAGCAAATCCACAGAGAGTGTAGGCTATAATACAAATAATTGTAAAAAATAAATAAATAAATAAAGTTAGTTAGATAGGCCTAGTTTTATTTTGGTAAAGGATTTAGATATGTCTAAGTCAAAGTGTCATCTAAAATGTAAGACCTCTCATAAAATAAGACGTTTTAAGACGTTCTCTCTCTTTCTTAGCCTTATTTCCCGCTTATTCAGTACCGAATTTCGACTCCCTGCCAAATTATTACCCCCCTCGTTGAAGTCATTAACTGATTGCCTAACCCTAAACCCACCCCTAATCCTTCCCCCTCCCCCACAACTAATCCTAAACTATACCAATAGGGGGGGTAATAATTTGGCGGGGGTCAGAATTCGGCTCATTTGCAGGGTCCGCTTTACACACACATGATTTGGCACAGGTTTTACATCGGATTCCATTCCTGACACAACCCAGTCACAACTGAGAGTGCTGGGACACATTCACACTCAACAATTTGGCATATAGTGTACAATCCACCTAACCTGCATGTCTTTGGACTGTGGGGAAAACCGGAGCACGGGCATCTGTAAGAAAACACGCTGACACGGGGAACATACAAACTCCACACAGAAAGGGCTCCTGGCTCGAACCGGGGACCTTCTTGCTGTGAGGCGACAGTGCAACGACACCGTGCCGCACGTTGTAAGACTTTTTATGGCCTTAAATTTTAAAAATCGAATTGAATACTTTTAAAGACTTTTAAAATCTGCCAGATTTTAGTATCTGCCAGAACCCTGTAGCTACTCACAGCCATGGTCACACTTTTGACCGGCTGCATCCGAAAACTGATAAATGCAGTCATCAAGGTACATCCGAATCCAAAGTTAGCTTCACTTCCTGTCTCATGAGAGACCCTCATCTGATCGATTTTTGAAGGCAGCATCGATTTAGGCTAACCTTTGCTGCCTTTGATATCCCACAATCCTGTGCTTTCCATTCTGTAACAGTTGAACTAAAAAATAAAGATGGTGTCTGAAAGTTGCGACTCATGGTCAGTTTGTGTATAAATGTATACGTTTTTGACCATTGTATTCCAATTTTGACACTTTTTGTCATTTATAGCGAAAAGTTACCACTGTAGTAATTAAATATTCGCCTAGTTATCACCAAAGCTTGCACTATTTTGCTGTAAATCATTAAACCGTTACGCTGCCTCAGAAGTCTGTCCGAAATGCAAATGCGGCCTGCAAAGTTATTGCCTGATAGGGCAGCAAGGCAACAAAGTCAGCTGCCAAGTTTTCGGAAGCAGCCCTGATTTTATCTATTGTCTATTAGTAATGTGGCTAAAGAGGACAATTATATATCCAGTCAGCGGGGCCAAATATACGATAATGTAGATGGAAGTAGGCGCTGATCTGTTTCTACAGAGTCGGTCTTGCACCATTACGTCATAATGTGACAGAGCTGGTTTCAATGAAAGCTGTTTTTGGCCTAACAAAGAAAATTTGAGTTCTGAAATGTACAGGATTTTTTAAAGTACAATGACCTCTTAAGTCATCGACACACCATAGGGCCAACGTAGTTTTTTCGGTGTGTTCTACACCGTTTGCTCTAGTCGGACTCTGTTGGGTTTATTGGGCCGATTCTGCATGTAGAATCGGCGTCGGGCCGTCAGTGAGAGAGAGAACTCTGATTGGCTGTTCAGCTTGGTGAATGAGTCAGTGCACGAGAATAATAGCAAAACAGCAGCAAAGAAGTCAAAACAGTACAGATAGAAGGCTGTTTTAATTTTACGTCATCTTACCCGAGTGTTCCTTGGCGAATATTTTTATATTAACATGAGCGGAGTGGAATAAAGAAAGTGATCAGCAGGATCCCAGACAGCAACATAGTGTCGGCCCAGATCCGGGCCACATCTGTTACATGTGGACTCCACACGTACTAGATATGGACCGGATCTGGGCCGACACTATGTTGTTGTCTGGGGATTCATATTCAAAACAGTATAAGAAGGCGCTGCTTGTGCAGTTTGTGTATCTGCAGTGTCGGTTTCCCATTTCGAATGAGGAATATAGACGAATATATCTGCAGAAATAGACCGTTTTCTCATTCACACGCAGGCGCAAGAACACACATGCTAGTTGAAAGTCGGCTATAGTTCTCTCTGTGTGTTCAAGTGCAGATTTTTGTCCTCGATGCAGGTGACGCGAGGCGACGCGACAACACAGTCGACTTTCATCAGCGCTAGTTCTTTGGCGTCGGTTTGGGATGTCCCTACCTTTACATGTCAAAAGATCAAGGAATTTTATTTTATTGACTTGTTTTTAAATGTGCTGCTATATAAGTAAATATAAGTTGAAAGTTGAAACATCGAAAGTAAGTTTTCTAAAGAATTAAAAAAAGTGACAGCATAAAGTCCTCTGATGATTTACTACTTCTGCCGAGATTGTGAAGTGCACATTCGATGGTCACTTACTCACTTTACTATCCCATGAGGCCACGGGAGGGGATTTATGAATGGAATTGAAGGGACAGGTCACGTGGCAATAACAACATGGCAGATCATGTACTAAGTCCAAATTTTATTCATTCTACCCATTCATACTATATGGAACTTGCTTTTTAATGTTCACAAAGTAAATTCAAATGTATTTACCTACTCAGTAAGTTCGTCAATCAAACGGTCGTACCACACACCCCTCCCCCCAGCGCGCGTGACCCCGGTTCTACGGGGTGCTAAGTGAAAGCACCCTCAGATGAATTTTTTTATTAGCACACATGTAAACGAGATTTTACCGACAATAGAAACACAGACGGATTTCACACTCATACATATAATACACAAAATAAATCCATTAACACGATTTTTCAAATCAGAAATTATTTCATTATGCTTTCATGTTTAATGCATTTGATTGGTTGTGTCCTTTCGCGATCGTGATACGCATAGGTTAAGCTGTCTCTTTAATCGCCCACTTTGCTTGAGTGTGTGCTTCCCGCTCAGGAAATTCGTTAGATGACTTTCTGAGACGGAGCTTAAGGTAGCCTAAAAATATTAATTGTCCATTTTTAATCATATACGAAATTGGCATCTCTCACCGCATGACACCCATTCAAACACCGGCGATATATCCCAGCAAGTGCCGCGGCCGATGGCGCCGACGAGTGACCTAAAATGTAAGTTACTTATAATAACTTCTTTATTCAACTGCAGAATAAAATCAGTTTAAATAATTCACACATTTGCATTACTGCTGATATTTGGGGAAAAAGCACTCTGTGTGTAACATTAACTATATCATATGATAGGCTATAAATGTAACGTTAAAGGACAACCCCCTCCATATATTTTTAATTTTTGCCATTCTAGCTGCATTTAAACCGTGCAGTATAACAATCTAAATGCACGCGCCATGGTCTGAACCATACTATAGGGTAACATCTATAACTTAGGCTATGCGTGGCATGTTTTTGTTTGTTTTCTGTAAAGTGAGTTACATAGGCTACTCGATCATGCCAGATCGCATATCGTTTAACATAACAGCAATTTACAATATTGTCGTAGACAATATAGGTATCGCTCAGCCGTCATCCCTATTTTGAGGTACTATTTTCAGACTGATGACTGGGAGCCATTTCCTATGTTTATGTAAGCACCCTCACTATTTTCAGAAGCACCCTCAGTGATTTGGTTCTAGAACCGGGCCTGGCGTGACCCCCTTCGTGCGCATACTCAAAGCTCGTGACGCATGCGCATCTCGTCAGTAAAGCCGGTTCCATGATTAGTAGTAAATCATCATTACAATCTCTCGCGCTTCTGAGTTTTCGCTCGTGCATGATTGCGCGTCCATGTTCTTCGAATGGGTGGAGTCAGAGCCAGCGTTGGAGGAAAGAAGGTAGGACCATTTGAATTGTGTATTTTCAAAATCTGCCGGTCGTTTTCCAAATCACATAGCCCACCTTTAAGTAACTTGCTCCGACATATCTTAAAATATGTCAGTGCCATTGTTTTGTCTCAAGATGCACACCAGTAATTCTAAGACACGTTTATAAAAGCTACTTAAATGTCCTAATTGAGCTAATCCTGGCTTGATTTAAGCCCTGTCTGTGAAACCAGGCCTTAGTGTCTAAGAAATAAAAAAAACTGTAATATTAATAGAAATATGAAAAAAAATAAAAAAAGCATGTTCAAAATATTAATAAGTAGCCTATTATAATAGTATATAAAAATGCTAAAACAATACTGTTCTGCAAGTCCTACTAATTTGATAATTCATAATTGTTATTTTATTTTTTGTTTTTAATGTAGTTTAATTTAACTTTTAATTGTTTGTATGTATCTGCGTGTAATTGTACATAACATGCTACTAATATTTTTTTAAACTATAATGCCAATAATGCAAACAGGAAATTCTGAGTTGCTCTTTGGTCAGATTTCAGAAATATAATCACACTTTCAGTCTCTCTCTCTCTTTAAAAAATGGGCAAGGCATTTCACGTGGTATGGATGGACAACCACTAGAAAGAGAACTGATAAGAAAATAAAGAGAGCAGGACATGTTGAACATCGCCATCTGGAAGCTCATTGTACTCATGGAGAGAGGTAAGGTCAGTAATTTTGTGTCGTAGACATTTATATCCTTTTCCTTGACATTTTTTTTTAGTTAGTGGAAATGTAGCTATCAATAAATAAATCAAGTGCATTGGGAATTAAATGTGTACAAAGATTTATCAGTCAACAGGAAAGTTCCTGCATGATTTCTGTAGTTAATTCAGAGAAATGTTCTGTTCTTTTAATGAAGAATACTAATGAAATCATGTTTTTTTTTTTTTCTTTTAGAGAGGAATTAAAAACAAAACATGCCCCCATCAGCTAGCACAAACCCGGGCTATAGCCCTCCCGATGGCGGCTGGGGGTGGGCCGTGGTGTTGGGATCCTTCATCTCCATCGGCTTCTCTTACGCCTTCCCCAAGTCTCTCACCATCTACTTCAAAGAAATCCAGGAGTATTTCTTCATCTCCTACAGTGAGATAGCCTGGGTCTCCTCCATCATGCTGGCTACCATGTATGCAGGAGGTTAGAAAGCATATTACTCTACTTTGCATAATGATTCGATGGCACAATGATATGCGTGTAAGTTATTTTCGCTACATTGCTTGGCATTCCATACTCCCACAAACAGAGCAGAACAGTTCAATGTGTGCTAAAAGTAACCAAATAATCCAAATCAAAGATTACTTTGTCCCCGTGGTTGCACAATAAGCCTGAGCAGTGCTCTCTCTTTTTTAGTCTTATTTTGTGTAACAAATTTAGAGGTCAAGGTTTTTGTATTATTTTTGTGTTCATGACACCTAATATGAGCATTGCGTCATCTTTTTCTCTCACCTTGCAGGACCTGTGAGCAGCATTTTGGTCAACCGCTATGGTAGCCGCCCAGTGGTGATTGTTGGTGGGCTAATGGTTGGGCTTGCTATGGTAACGGCGTCTTTTGGCACTACAATTTTGCATTTGTATTTATGCGTGGGAGTCATTGGAGGTACATATTTTAATGTTAATCACAGCAATAGCCTTAGAAATTAGGACATAGTGGACTACAACACATATAGACATAGTATATAGATTGTAATTCAGTTGTTCCCTTCTTGTGACATTGTTCTTCTGCTAGTAAAAGCATGCTTCATTCTGATTGGTCAGTGTCAGTGCACTGGGGTTCCTCCCCTGCATGTGAATGATCAAAGATTACAAACTCAAGGTCAAAGCTGTCTGTTTAAATGAATATTCTGGGTTAAATTCAAGCACTAAATAGAATCTGACTTTTTAATTCACTACAATTCAGGAAAAAAACATGCCATTCCTTATTATTTTGACACGGAGAAACTGAAACCTGACCTGAGACCCAACAATAGCAATGTCCGATTTGTCTGCGAATCAATCAACTGTATTCAACTGGTTTACGAATCACATTCTATGATTCATTAGTGAATTCGACTATTCGGATTTGCAGCAGTTATAAACTCACTGTTTCAATGATTCATTCAAAGTGAGTCTCAAGTTTATGAATCACTGCATTTGTCTGACTTAAAAAATGAGCCAAAAACCAGGTGTAATATGATTCTCATAGCTCCAGTGTGCTGACTCCTAATAATGATAATTCATAATAATATTAGATTGGACACTAACCTATTTACAATCATTTCTATACTACCATTCAAAGCTTTGGGGTCAGGGCGATTTTTGAATTTTTTTTTAAATAAGTCTCTTATGCTCACCAAGACTGCATTTATATGATAAAAAATACATTAAAGACAGTAACATTGTGAAATTTTTTCAGGATCACTTCAGTGTCACATGATCCTTCAGAAATCATTCTAATATGCTGATTTAATGCTCAAGAAACATTTCTGATTATTATCAATGTTGAAAACAGTTGTGCTGCAAAATATTTTTGTGGAAACCATAATGTATATATTTTTTAGGATTCCTCACAGAAAATCCTCACAGATCAGTACATTTACTTTTGATACTTAAATTCAGAAGTACTTTTATTGGAGTAATATGTCCTCAGGGTATGAACTTAGTTAAATGTTAACTCATTGACCATGCACATAAAATGCTTTTGTTTTACAGGCTTTGGCTTAGCTTTTAACCTGCAACCATCTCTTACGATAATTGGCAAATACTTCCTTGTGAAAAGGCCAATAGCAAATGGCTTGGCAATGGCGGGGAGCCCAGTCTTCCTGTCCACCCTGGCTCCCCTTAACCAGTTTCTCTTTGACCGTTTTGGATGGCGAGGAAGCTTCCTCATCCTCGGAGGAGTGGTGCTCAACTGCTGTGTAGCTGGAGCCCTTATGCGGCCCATCAAGATAAAAATAAAACCGGCAGTGAGCCAAACCACTGATGAAAATGACAGAGGGGATCTGGACGTCACCCCTCAGACAGCTGGACAAGACAGGTCCAAGCAGTCAGGCTGTGCTGCAAAGGTCAACCAGTTTATTGATGTAACCCTCTTCAAGCACAGAGGCTTCCTCATCTATCTGGTGGGAAATGTGCTCATGTTTTTTGGCTTTTTTGCCCCAGTGGTCTTCCTGGCACCATATGCCAAGCATCAGGGGATAGACGAATACTCAGCAGCCTTCCTGCTCTCCATATTTGCTCTAGTGGACATGTTCGCACGTCCAGGAACGGGTTTGATTGCCAACACCAGATGGATCAGGCCCAAAATCCAGTATTTCTTCAGCTTCGCTGTGATATATAATGGCCTGTGCCATCTGATGTGTCCGCTCTTACCAGGTTACACAGGCCTGGTGGTGTATGCTGTGTTTTTTGGCCTGGCTTTTGGCATGGTTTGTGCTCTTCTTTTCGAGGTACTCATGGATTTGGTGGGAGCACAGCGGTTCTCCAGTGCGGTTGGGCTCGCTACCATTATAGAGTGTGGACCTGTTCTGCTGGGACCACCAATCTCTGGTAAGTCCTCACTGTTATATCTCTCTGTGTTTATTGTTCAGGAAGTCTATTAACAGGTTTCTTCCTCAGGTTTATTGGTTGACATCTTCATGGACTATAAATACATGTACTTTGCTTGTGGTGTGATGATGCTGGTCGGAGGTGTCTTCCTCTTCATCATGAACTATTACAACTACAGATGGTTGGAAGAGGAAAAGAAACGGAGAAAGGTAGAAGAGCTACAGATCGGCTCGGCTAAAGAGCTTGCTGCCATGGAGGAGGTCAAACTCAGCACAGAGAAGGAAGCAGTGGACACAACCTGCAAAGATCCCTGAATCTGTCTTCTTTTGTTAGAATGAAATCTATCTATCTATCTATCTATCTATCTATCTATCTATCTATCTATCTATCTATCTATCTATCTATCTGTCTCTGTCCTTATGCCTGCTGAATGTCGCAATCAAGCATTCCTCAAAGGTGCATTTTTATAAACTAGTTTTTCTTAGCATTTTAGATTGCTTTATTTTTACTTCAATAAATTAATAATTTTACTTCAGTATTACTTCAATAAATTATAAAACTGGTAGGGCTGTGCCTAAGCCTGTTTCTGCTCATATATTGTGTTATTGCATAACTCAAAGTGTTATTTTAGTATTATTTATATAGATATAGTATTATAGTATTTATACATTTTTTATTAACTTTTATATTTTAAGTTCTAATTTAAATCTTTTGTGTGCTTTTTGTGTCAGATGTCCTAACTGTCTGCCAGCATATGTATTTCCATACCTCCGCGCACATCATAAGCGCGTTTCATGCTATGCAGAGTTAAACAGACGTACGTAGAAATTATGTATTGTTTTATTTTGACAACAAAATAATGAGCTTATGCTGCATTCAAGGCATGTCGTAATTACGAGATGGCAACCCGTGACGTTCTACCCGGAGCTGTTCGCGTCCTCAAACTCGGATTTATGTGTTTGTCAACACTATCAATGACAAAATTAAACTGCAGCAGTCAGGTAGTAGTGCTGTGCTCCTTCAGTTGTGTATGTTCATTATTATTATAATGTTATGTGCTTTGAGACATGAGGTAGTTTAACAGTGTCTCTCCTGAAGCTTTTGTTTGCTCCCTGCTGTATGCGTTCATGTGTTTTGAAGGAGGCGCCGCTTTAGAGACGCTCTGAAGGGAGGGTGGGATCTTATGCTTTCTCAATCTAGCTCACTATTGCTAGCCTCTCTGAAAATTACCTACCCTACCTTTAACAATTACAACACTGAAACTCAAGACTTTAATTTTAGTCTGAAAATATGGAGATGGACGAACAGATGATTGTACATTAACAGACTTTCACCTTGACAAATTTATACAGTGAAATGTCCTAAGAAATAAAAAAATGATTTATCTCTGGCATCTCAAACACATACTGTAGAACTTATTGCAGGCAATTTTTTTTACATGTTGATTACCAAAACAAATGGCTTGTTTAGCAATTCTAAACTCAAAACACACCATTTACATCTCAGTGCACCAATATTATTTAAGAAATCGAACTGATCAGTCATGGTCATCATGGCTTTTTAGTCTGTGATATATGCAAAGAAGCACTACAGGGTTTATTTAAGAGTGGAATGTATGTACCAAACATTTAAACATATTTCACAGTTTTAAATACATTTGCTATGCTGTTCACGTATGTTACAGAACCAGCCATCATTATTTAAAGAGACAGTTCACACAAAAATGAACGTTCTGTCATCATTTACTTTGTGTTTCACAGAGGAAAGAAAGTCATACAGGTTTGGAACATCATAAGAATGAATAAATGATGATTGAATTAAAATGTTTGGGTGAACTATTCATTTAAGCCCTGGCCTATTTGGAAAAATTTAAGCATGACGTTTTCATTCACCATGAACAAAACATGCATGGACATGGACAGAAAATCTTATGGAGACCTAGTGCACAATACAATTTCAAGTATAAGAAGCCAGAAAGGCTCACAGTTTTAGCCAGGGATGTTTGAGACACTGAGCTGCTACGGCCCTCCGCTCTGGCAGGAAGTCCAACATTTGCAAAAGGAAATCAGAGAAAAGCGACGCCTCTCTGAGGGGAAGGTGATATTTCTCCACCAGCACTTCATACAGCCCCCATGGACGGAGAACAGCAATTCGCCGCAGGTCACCTGTGCAACGACGAACATAAGTAAACAGTTCATTAATAAAGATACTAATCACTCTTGCATTAAACAAATCTAGTGTTCTACTCACCCTTGCGGTTGAAAAACTCAGAGGAATATTTCCCAGACAGAGCAACTGACACTGGGATTTTACCCAGGAGCTCAATAATATGAGCCAGGTGGTCTAAAAATAATAGAAACCATCAACACCACAAATCTACACTTTTCTAATAAAAATATTGAGGGTGGCTTTTAAATGGCTTACCTTCCTCTAAGGAGAAATTCTGCCCTCCTTTGGGTTCAAATAATGAATCACCGGTAGCAAGCTCGAATGCCTGGTGCAAAATAATATTGATAAAAATTAATTATTGATAACATAAAACCACATAGAATCAGATTTTTTCAATTCTGATTCGGGCCACTTGCATATGTGGTATAGGCCCTGGCCTCTTTGTTGGCAAAAGTGCGCATATAGACCGCAAAGGGGGGCCCTCGCGAACACCCTTCTCAAACCTAAAATGACAAATGGGACACCCTACCGTCTTGTGAACTTAATGGACACACGTATGCGGCAGCCATTGCAAGTCCACAAGGCCGAAAGTGCATATGAAGTGTCTCATTTGGGATAGGGTCTATATCCGATAGAGATCAGATGTTTTGCAATGTGACCTCAGTCTGAGCAGTCATGAATTCATGCAACTTTTATGTCACTTTAGATCAACGTTCATCACAATTCTGCAATGATGGGAGTCACTCCAAACATTTTACATACCGATAGTTGTTTGGTTACTCAGTGAATATGGAAGTCGCAGCGCAGTTATGCTGCCTTCACGTGTTATCTGAATGCTTCCCACTTTTAAAGTCATGGTTATGAGCTGGTGGAAAGAACAATCATGGAGGACACTAGGGTTACTCTTGTCTATTTATTGGGAAAATCTTATTAAAGCCAAAATTATATTTAGCGTCTCATTCATTGACAACCATTAAGACATTCATTGCTGACAATTCTGGAATTTCGGTCAAATACAGGCTATTTTCGTTGTGTATAAAACACATTATTCTTCAAATGTTTGTTCATATATATATATATAAAAATATATATATAAATATGCACTACTTTAATGACAAGACAAGGCGATTAAGTTGTTGTGGAAAAAACTAATAAAGAATAGCAGTTGGTCCGCCCATCTCGATATCTTGGGTATCAAAATTATCCCTGGGCTTCCCAGTGGCAAATACGACTTGGGGGCGTTCATGTCCAATTTTTAACTAGGAAACTCGTATTTATAATAATTCCGATAGCATGTGAAGGCATCATTATTCTGATAGCAAGTATGTGTAATAATGTGAAAAAAAATCTAAGAATTGAGCACCAAGGGTTTCAGTGTGAACGTGGCCAAATTTTCTTCTAAGGCTCTATTTCGTTAAACACCGTCTCCAGCTGTAGACTCACCAAGCAGGCCACACTCCAGATGTCAGCTGGAGGTCCATATTCAGAGCCTAGAAGAACCTCCAGAGAGCGATACTGTCTGGTCTGGATCTCTTGACAGAAGTGTTTGTACTATAACAACAAGAAAAGAGGTTAGGCAATCTAATCAGATTTAAACCTCAAGTGATTTTCTCTAATTCATTGATTCAGTTAATCAAGAATATCCTTTCACAAGACCAGGCTGCAAATTCTTTAGCTTTAGAAAATCATTATATGCATTCACTGAATGTGTCGCACCACCCAACATGAGCTGCCGAGGTCTGCAATCTTCACCGTTATTTTATCCAAGTTTCCAGGGTTTCCAGCTGCTCCTACAGGGAAAGAAGTAGATGATGTTAGCCTTCTCTCTAAAACCATGTGGTTTAACATAAATGTTACATTTGATTTACTTCACATTTATGTTTACTGATATTCTTACCAGGATCCTGGAGTATTGTGGATTTAATAGCTGAACTGTGCATTTGTAGTGCGTCCCCTGGAGGATGAGATGGGGACTGCGGTGTGAGACACAACAGTATGTTCTCTGGCTTGATGTCTGTGTGTATTATCTTACAGTGGCGGTGCAGATACTCCAGACCTTCAAGCACCTGCAACAGATACAGTTTTTAGGTCTTATGTTATTTAAAATAGAATTAAATTCTACACATAGTGTCTCACCTGAGTGATGATGTGTTTGACACAGGTAAGAGAGAGACCTGGACTACCAAAACACATCTGCCAACAGCGCAAGTCCGGCCCCAGCAGCTCCAACACCAAACAAATATCTACATAGTGGTCAAGAACCAACCAACTGTGTTGCTGTATTATATAAAGACGAAGTATACACACCAACTTTCCCACAGCACAGAATTTATACAGCCCTACTTCTGGTTGTTGAATTTGATTGGGTGAGTGGTGTTCCAAGACTGCTCATAAGGCTATGCAACTTTTCACTGTATCGTTCCACATGTGGTCGCATTTTCTCTGCAAATTTCCCTGGCCGAAACCACGTGATATTTTCAACAGGAATATGCGTGATTGGGAGTTTTATTTGAGGGCGAAAAGTTCCCCATGTAAATTTCACTTCGGTTCATGTTTGTCACAAGAATTCGCCACATTGACCAACATAAATCTGCTTAGTTTGAAAGTGACTTTTGTGTGAGATGTGCTACATACATTGCTACACTATTGACAATGTACCTTTTTTGCCCTTGAAATTTGGCGGAAATGTCGCGAATGTGACCGCACCTATATGATAGTACATGTTAGAGATTCTTAGTGACTCTTTCAGGTACACCAATACGCCAGTAAATGGCGACAAGTTTGAATGTTTTTTCATTTGTCATTTGAATCAGTCACTCAACTGATTTGTTCAAATACACTGATTCATTTAGGAACGAAACAACACTGTGTGTTTCTTGGAGATGCCCAGTGGTTTCCTTGGAGCAGAAATTAATAAAGTAAGAGTCAAAACTGTGTCTAAAATGTACAATCTGATCATAAAGGGACATTAATTTTACCCGTAGGAAAATGTGATGAATAGCGTTTAATGTCCAGTGTTTATTTTCAGAACATTCAGAGAACATTCAAAAGTAACATTCTCATTATGTTATCATCAAACTGGAATGTTCCATTAAAATTTGCATGACCAAAAAGCTAATTTTTTTTCAACCTATCCGCCTAGGACCTTCAAATTCGAGTTGATATTAGATCTCGAGGGGTCTTTTCGAACAAAAAAAAAGCCCTGAATCGATAGACGACCAGGCGGCTAAGATATTGGCCAAACTCTGGGTTGGCCTCGTTCAGACAGGCCGAGAGCCTCAACTGGAGGTCAGTTTTGAACTTTTCGTTTTTCGAAAGTTTTTTTTTTTTAAATCAGAATAGAACCGGAACTTTGAACGGCTATAACTTTGTTCGTATTGAACGTTCAGAAATAAAGTTTCATAACTTAATGAGAACGTTAGCAAAAAGTTCTTAGTTGTTAGATGGGGTGGTGCTTAATTTCACATACATTATTTTAAGAAAGGATACGGATCCCATTCACACCAGCTATCTTAAATTCATCCAGTAATTGCACTATATGTCTTCTAAGAGGGTTACGGGCTGTGGGACCACTGGCCTGGAGAGAGGGAAGAGACGTACACGCACACAGTGAAAGAGAAACGGACAATCAGAGAGAGAAAAAGCGAGAGACACTCACACATCGCAGTAATGTCAGTTCATCTTGGCCAGCCCGAGTGAATCCAGCTCCGCTCTTTAACACCTTCACTGCCACATGCCTGCCTGACCTGCAAAACCACGAACACTTAAGAACTTTTAAAAACATGTAAACACTTATACGCCTCAGTACACGGAAATGCAGATATGTGGTGTGAACACAAAGTTTCAGTACCTGAGGTCAATGCAAAGCCATACAGTAGAGAAATAACCCCAACCCAGCTTTGACAGAACCTTGTATCTCTTATTAAACACATCTCCCACCTCGACCGGGTGATACCCACCTATAGAGAGATGTCAATTAACTGTTATCATTAATAAATAAAATATAAAATAAAATAAAATAAATTATTAAAATACCGTAGCAGTAATCTTTTGGATCTTCAAGCTCCTTTGTGTAATCCGGTTCAAGATGTTCGTAATTTCTTACTTTATTCATCTTACAGTCCATAACTACATGAGACCTGCATTAAAACCCCAAAACACATATAATATCATCTTAAAGTAACATCTGACTATTCATACACCCATTATCACACATATATGAATGGTAGTGAGTCATACATTTTTGCAAATGTGTTTGAAAATATATTGCGTTTCCTGTGAGTATAAATAATTTAGTGGTTGCTGATGTAATGGAGCATATACAAAAGACTAAATCTGCTGTGTATTCTTAGACAACCATAAACGTCCAGTATAGCTCTTCTATTCTGACACATTTGGCTCACGAAGGGTCAGATAAGCCAGCACCGCATTTAGATCTCAACACCCGCTGCTGTAGGAGTTTACAGCCGGATCTCTGAACCGTGACCTGAAAAAATATCATGCCACTTTCTGTCTGTCACTCATGTCACACAAGATTTCATAGGGAAATGTGAGGGACACATTCCCACAGTCAAACAAACTGTTCAATTTTATCTTGACTGATAGTGAAAGAAACTTTACTGACACATGCAAAGAAGTACCATTGTAATATCACTGCATGAATATGGTATGAATATACATATAACACATACAACAACATTCTAAATATAATTATTGTGATGTATGTGTTTAATCAGTGGAGGGGACAGCAGCATAATTTACCTCAACTACAGAAATGTTGTTATTAATCTAAATGTGTTACTATGTTAAGTCCTTAAAACAACCACCAAAACAACAACCCAACAACAGCAGCTTAGATGTTAAATATTTTTCTGAATGCCACACTGAAACATATCCAGAAGCATGCTCACGTACTCACGGTTTGCTGCAGATCATATTGGTTGTGTTTGTATGCATGATTTCATCAGAGGTCTGAAGCTGCTTATAGATGCTCCTCTGGCTTTATGGGGAGATTTCCTCTAAACCCTCCACAACCCTCTCATTTTATACACCCCCCCCTCCCCCTCTCTCCCTCTCATATATTCTGTGCTGCTCATTTTAACTAAAGCATAAGCAAAAGAAACTTTTGGCACTGCAAAGAAAACACTGAAGCAGCAAAACTGATCATCCAACTAAAATAAGATGCACAAAGCCAAAGAAGCCATAATTTCAAAGAATAACATTACATTACACTGTATAGCAGCAGTAAATATTATGCAGTATTTGGAATGGAGTGTAAAAAAGATTATACTCACACATGACATCACCCTCTATAAAAAGACAGTAGTATTCACAAACACTATAATACAGACGACCCTGTTGGAGCAGTCTGGAGCACAATTTGCTGTGGTTTCTGTGCATTGTCTTGCTTGTAGTGCTGAAAATACCCACCAGTCAGCTAGAGAACAGAGAGAGAGAGAAAGAGAGAGAGAGAGAGAGAGAGAGAGAGAGAGAGAAAGAGAGAGAGAGAGAGAGAGAGAGAGAGAGAGAGAGAAAGACTGTCTGCGGTTAATATGAGCTTGTTAACACCTACTGACATGACAAGTAGTGTAAAAATAAGCTTCACGTCCACGGTCCACCTGATCCTCAATGGTCTCGCCTAGCCCACTGCTCCATGGTCCTGGCCCATCTCTGCTCAACGGTCCTCGTCCACCACCATGCCATGCTTCAGGCCGGCTTCCACTCCATGTGTAACCCGGGCTACCAGTAAAGGTGAAGGATGTGCGTTAAAGGATTAGTTCACCTCAAAATGAAAATTTCCTAATACTTTACTCAGCCCAATGCTATCCAAGATATCCATGTCTTTCTTTCCTCAGTGGAAGAGAAATTAATTTTTTTGAGGAAAACATTTCTGGATTTTTCTTCGAATAATGGAGTCCGCGGTGAGCTGAACCAGGGCCGGACTGGGACACAATTTCAGGCCGGGAAATCCTACACCCATCCAGGCTATCCACCCAAATAAAATTTAGAAACACGGACAACCCTGTTTTTACATTTATTTCACAGTATGACCATAACATAAACACATAACCAAAAACCTAGAAGTAAAGCAGTCCTAATATCAAATGGGTCTGCACATAACGTTATACAAGCATTTGCAGGTCAGCAGGTTGCGTAAGACTTTTTAATTAAATAAATGTATTTAATACAATTATTAATAAAAATAGTTTTTATTACCTTATTAAATGTATGCATCATCTTTCATGTCAAATTCTTACATTTGATCAATAAATTCAGTTATAATAATAAGACACTATAGGGCTGTTACCCATCAAATTAAATAATTTGCACTGCAAAATTACAACTGCTGTTATGAGATTGATGTTTTAAATAAATGTTTGAATATACAAATAATAATAAAAAAAAAAACTTAAACATTAAACTAAACCGCCAATAGGTGGCGGCAAGTGACCGTCTTAATTAGTGAGTCATTGAGTTAATCATACAAAAGATTTGTTCAAAACGCTGAATCATTCAGTAACAAAACACCGCGCTGCTGTTGCTTTCCTTTGGAACTATTTTCGTCGGTGAAATAGAACAAAAACAGTTAATACTGTTTGTGTCTACAATGTAAGTAACTTAATATTAAATATTAACTACGCTACTTGTTTATTGAACAATAAATTCAATGTAACATTTTCAATCGTGATAATATTCAGCAAAACAGCTCCCTTAGTTGTGTTATGTTAAACTAAATCATATGTTATAAATAAAATAAAAAACAATTCGAATTTTTACCTCAGTACATTTCTTCTGTGAGTTTTCTGTGTGCTGTTTCACTCATTTGTTTTGATTTCTCCACGAATGTAGACGAGTTAACAAAGAAAAAAGTACAGTATTTAGCTACAGATGAAACTGACCTGCACTTGAAGGCCTGAACAGGCAGTAATTTTGAAACATTTTGCTGCTTCTTTTTGGAGTGCTTTCTCTTTCTTTCCCCTTTCCCTCTCTGCTCCACCTGGCCGTTTTCTCTCCATCATCGGGCGCTGCTCGCATTTTTTGTTTAACCGTTTGGCTGAGGCGTAAAGTCGAATTGTAAGTTAGCCTTGCCAGTCAAGACTAACAGATTCGTGATTTTATTTATTATTATTAATAATAATAATAATTTTATTGAATGACGAATTCGAAAATTATCACTGGTAAAGGTAGTAATATAAAATAATAATAAAAAATAAATATAAAAAACGCTGGCTGGCAGCAGGCCAAATTAGTCGCCAGGCCACCGGGAATTTTCCCGGTGCTCCCGATGGCCAGCCCGGGCCTGAGCAGAACTACTTTCAAAACACTTTGGCTATGAGTGTAGGAACCCATAACCCAGTTACGCCTTATTTCCACATCTGCATAGTTGACAATTACAGAAATTTACTAGAAGTTTAATGAGACGCGTTTATATCCATGTTTTCCGCCAAAATAAAAGCTTGATGCAGTTGGGTTGGGGGGGGGGAAACCCCCCTAGAAGGACAGAGGTCCGCCCACCACAGTTTTACCAAAATGCCTGTGAGAAACACTTGTATTTCTATGCCAATGCAGATTATAGCTTGTTTTTTGGATGCATCACTGTGGAGTATAGTTCAATTGTATTAATAAAGTACAATTTTGTACTTATTTCATCTGTTAACTCTCACTCGTTTATACTCACTCATTAGTGGATATAATGAATAGGAGTTGAAGAAAAACATATTCAAGGGCTTGTAAAGATGGGTGGTGTTTATTATCATATGTAGTGGGCCAGTCTGGACCAAAATGCCAGGGCCGATTTTCTGTCCCAGTCCAGCCCTGTTTTAATTGCAGTCAAAGTCAGCATTATTAAATGCATTTACAGAAGCCATTACGCTATTTCAATCTGACGATTAATAGACCCTAATGATGAATAAAATATGTGTCTCTAGAGCTTTAATTAATGGAGGTCATCCTTGTCTACATGGGTTCTCTTCCTTCTTTCCTCAAGTATTCTCCCCTGGGCTTTTTACTCTAAATGGGACATGCCTCAAAATGGCATCACGGGTCATTAATAGATCCCTGCTATTCTCATACTGCCAACTGCCAAACTGATAATGCAGTTTGACTGTAACAAATCAAAAGCAATTATGTGGTGGAGAAAGCAGCTGAGGCATTTATCACAAGGCACATGATAAATGAATGAGATCAATGAGAGGGATTCAATAGGCCTTGAGAAGCTTGGAGTGAGTGAGCTTATATGGGCTTGAGTTGAGGGTGTTTATCTTCCATTAAAGGTGTATTGAGCTTTACCTTGGCCTCAATAACATCAGCTGTTGATGTTGATGCTTTGCTTCTGTTCTCTGCTACAATTTCAACCAGCATACCATTGTACTTAGAGTAATGTGTCTACAAATGAAACAATTTTTTTCTGATATGTTTTAGTTCGTCTAACATTTAAATATTATTACTTCAGAGAACACTCAAAAGTAATGTTCCCATAATGTTTGCAGAATGATAAAATGGAATGTTTCTTCAATGTTTGCATATATGATATATTTAGGAAGAGCTAAATAAACTTATCTTTGCAGCGAAACCAACAACATGTTTATTAGACCCAATACCCACTAAACTACTGAAAGAAGTGTTACCTGTAGTGGAAGAGCCTCTTCTCAATATTATTAACTCATCTTTATCTTTAGGTCATGTTCCAAAAATATTTAAGCTGGCAGTAATAAAACCTATTATTAAGAAACCGCAATTAGATCAAAATAACTTAGCAAATTACAGACCCATTTCAAATCTTCCATTTATATCTAAAATACTAGAAAAAATTGTGTCCGCTCAATTGTGCTCTTTCTTGCAAGAAAATGATATCTATGAAAAATTTCAGTCAGGATTCAGACCGCATCATAGCACTGAAACTGCGCTAGTTAAAATTACAAATGATTTACTTTTAGCTTCTGACCAAGGCTGTATCTCAATACTAGTTCTACTCGATCTTAGTGCTGCGTTCGACACTATAGATCATAAAATACTCTTAGATCGACTACAAAACTACACTGGTGTTCAGGGACAGGCATTAAGCTGGTTTAGATCGTACTTATCAGACCGTTACCATTTTGTCTGTTTAAATGGGGAAAAAATCGAAGATAACGTCAGTAGACTATGGAGTGGCGCAAGGATCGGTGTTAGGCCCTCTGCTATTCTCAATATATATGCTGCCACTGGGTAATATAAGAAAACATGGAATTAATTTCCACTGTTATGCTGATGACACTCAATTATATATTTCATCAAGACCAGATGAAAACACTAACTTATCTAAATTGACAGAGTGTCTTAAAGATATAAAATGCTGGATGACGTGTAATTTCCTGCTATTAAATTCAGATAAAACGGAGGTATTACTTATTGGTCAAAAAACTCCAAACAAAAAACTACCCACAAAACCTCGTACAATACAACTTTAATTTAGAAGGATGTCCAGTTACTTTATCCACTACAGTAAAAGACCTGGGTGTTATACTAGACCGCAACTTGTCTTTCGAAAATCATATTTCATATGTTACAAGAACAGCCTTCTTCCACCTTAGAAATATTGCTAAGCTACGTAACATGCTATCAGTCTCTGATGCAGAAAAGTTAGTTCATGCATTCATGACCTCGAGACTAGATTACTGTAACGCTTTATTAGCTGGTTGTCCTACATCCTCAATAAACAAGCTACAGTTAGTGCAAAATGCAGCTGCTAGAGTTCTTACTAGGTCAAGAAAATATGATCATATAACACCGATTTTATCATCTCTGCACTGGTTACCTATTAAGTTCCGTATCAATTACAAAGTACTATTACTGACCTACAAAGCCCTAAATGGTCTAGCTCCTGTATATTTAATGGACCTTCTATCGCCCTACAATCCATCGCGTTCTTTAAGATCCCTAAATTCGAGGCTTCTGGTCATTCCTAGGATATCCAGATCCACTAAAGGAGGGAGGGCGTTCTCGCATTTCGCTCCTAAACTCTGGAATAGCCTTCCTGATACTGTTCGTTGCTCAGACTCGCTCTCCCAGTTCAAAACTAGATTAAAGACGCATCTCTTCAGCCAAGCATTCACATAATGCTTGCCTCTTATACTACTGTTGAACCAGATCGAATGCATTAATATTATGAACAGCAGCTACGCTAATTATTTCCCATCTGCTTTTCTGCTGTTATCTCGGGACGCTAGTCCCGAGGTAAATAGCGTTCTTCAGCTACAGTCTGTATCCAGCCTCTCACGGAGACTTCAGAGTCCCCAACACCTGCGATGAGACGACTCGACGCCTGTGAAGAGACGACTCAACGCCGGCGATATGTTATGCCCTAAATTAATACATGATGATTAACTAACTGTATTTTTTACGTACATTTCTGAAATGCACTTTCTGTAAAGCTGCTTTGAAACAATATGTATTGTGAAAAGCGCTATACAAATAAATTTGAATTGAATTGAATATCCAAGAACATTTTTAAACATTTTTAAAACATTTTAAAAAATGGACGTTTTGAAAGTTCAGAAAAAAATTAAGACATAATAGTAACTTAATGGGAACATTAGTAAAACAAAAAAAAAACATATTTCTGTTAGCTGGGTTGGCAAAAGAATCACGTTTTTCTTTATTTCAAACATTACAATCGCTGTTGCAGCATTTTTATATACGTGATTTTATCATGTATGCTATAGGCCGGGGTACTGTATATACATGGGGTATATTTAATCAGGTATATGCAAAATGTCTATAAAGTATTTATATGATTAAAACTTTTTATAACGCTATATATATATTTTGTGTATATGCATTGCATAAGCACTCTGCTGTTAGATCTCATTGATTTACATGACCAGATATCAACTTGCACCAAACTGCATATTTTTGTTCACTTTGGGCTGAGTAAAAGTGGTTTGAATGTTTTTCCCCTCCTCGAGTGTGAGCTCACTGACATATATGAGCCATAAAAGTCTGAAGTATTAAATGATACTCAAAAAACAACAAAAACATTTTGTGTAAAGGTTCAATAATTTGTCCATTAAAAGATTTTTTCCTGACCATTATGTCAGGCTTTTCCAGGTTAACAACACGATTAAAACAATTGGATGGATTACAGATGGTTTGTAATAATTTAGATGACAGCTATTCACAGAAATCTTGATGTTTGTCACCTAGAGACACTCTCGAGGTCTTTTCTCTGACAGATTAAAGATACTGCATGAGGATAAATATACACAGTCTCTCTGTTGCGGTCCTGCAAAGGCTGGTTTTAGAACAGACAGATGCACATTTCCTGGCTAGAGTGAATCCTGACTGACAGCGGCACACATAGAAAGCCCTTATAAGGTAAACCTCCTTTACTGTCTGTACTGAAGGTTTTTCAGCAATCTAAGAGTTTCATTCAACTCTAGCATTATTTATAATTACTGAATGATACCATTTTTGAATCAGTTAAAAATTATAATTCAGGACTAGAATGACAGAATTTGTTCCTTTAGCCTATAGGCCTACAAATCTGTCTTAAAATGTAACTTTCTAAAGAGTTTGTTACAGAACAGCTGACAACTTCTGAAACATTTTATGAGTTATAGCAACATTTTATTTACAATACAAATGCACAGGTAAAAGAACATCAGATGGTAGAAAGAATTTACAGTCGCTTCAAACAGGCCAACGCATCCTGTGCAAGACTCACAAGATAATCTATAGTGTATCACAGTCACACATACGTATAAAACACCAAGCACAACAGTGAACTACAGCAAAAATAAGACCAGTATATCTGCATGAATGCTTATTAAGAGATCTGAACAAACACAATTTTTTGACAATTGCAGTTGGATCGCTGTAGATTACAAGATATAAAAAAAAAGTTAATTTTTAATTTGGGGGTGGATCATAATTACCAAACTTGGTCTGTACATCAATCGAAACACAAAATAAATAAATAAATACATAAAAATCAATAAGAAAGTAAAACGTGCGACAAATGCACTGTACGACAGCTGAATTTAGTTCACCTTAAAATGTGCATTCAGTGTTCAGAAAACTTTAAGTAAAAAAAGCTAATTAATGTTAGTCATGATCTGATCGACAAAACAAACCGAGCATTAAACGTGAGACACCAGTTGGGAAATGAATTTGTAACAAAAGCAATAAAAATAAACTTTGAAAATTATGGAAGCTCATTTTCACCACGGAATAAAAATACTGCGACTTTTTATCTTGCAATTCTGCCTTTTTTTTTCTCCGAATTGTAATATAAACTAGCAATTGGAGTTAAAGCCATAATTGTGATATATAGGCAAACTCCATATTGCAAGAAAAAAAAAATCTGAATTGCAAGTATATTTCTCACATTTCTAATTTTATCTCCAATTGCGAGTTTATATCTCTCAATTGCGAGTCTATTTCTCAGGATTGCACCTTTATTTCTCACAATTCTGACTTTGAACTTGAAATTGAACGTTTATATCACAATTCGGGCTTTTTTTTTCCCTCAAAATTTTGAGATAAACTCGTAATTGCAATTTATAAAGTCCGAATTGTGAGATATAAAGTTGCAATTCTGAGAAATAAAGTCTCAAGTAGGCCTACCTTTTTTATTTTTTAAACCATGGCAGAAACAAGCTTCCATAAAATAGTTGTTCAAAAGTTTGAAAGGATGGTCGTGATTGCACAAAAAAAAAGCATAAATTAAATACTTCCGTACGTAGTAACTACCTCGGCCAAGTGTGCAGGGATGTACCGCAGCGCAGATATACACATTTGGGACAGGCACGCATTTTTTTTTTTTTTTTTACTGAAAGCCAACCTAAAACATCGAAAAGCACACATCAACACTGAAGAAAAAAACCTTAATGACTACGAACAAATGTACAACTGAGCATTGTGAACGTTACATGAAACCTCTTTAACTAAATCGAGAGTGTTAATCGGGTTAACCTTCCATTTACACAAACATAATCGACAATAAAATGCACATGCGACATGCATGTGCCAACCTAAAATCTCTGAATTCACGTGAGTATCCATGCATGTTAATGTATATAATACTGTAGTCTATGCCACATGAAAACATCTCAAATGGCCCTGTAAGAGTGAGGTCCCTTAAACCAGTGTTTTTCATAAAAAAATAATAATTCGGAACAAACAAAAGATCTATGGGAGTACTGGAGCAATTTTTTTTATTTAGTTGTCCTTAAAAGCCAAGCTTCGTTTTGTTCTTTCCTTTTGAGCTCTTATTAAGACACATTAAGCACATCACACCAAATGCACGAGTTAGCGGTTTCTCAAGAACTTCTTTTTTAAATGCAGGCAAGGCGGCGCTGAAAACAGTAGTTTCACAGGCACTGTAGCATGTTGGTGAGTGACGAAACAAAGACTCTTAGTGTAAGCAGAGGGCAGCTCTACAGACCAGTAACAGTGTGTGTGTGTAACTCTCTAGGAGAGATCCACGCTTCTGAATCTGGGAACGCTGTCTTTAATCATGACGATCCATCTCAAATATCCTCTGTTCTCCTCAGTGCTCTGGAGTCTTCACGAAGTAAGAGTTCATGGCTTTTGGCAAGGTCTCAGGTCTCTCTCTGTCATTGGCTTTGTCTCTTTTACAGTCCATTCAAGTGTCTGTCCGAGGTTACAGGTCAAAGGTCAGTGACTTTATTCTCCACAGCTGCAGCGATCTGTTGGAGCCTGTATCCCAGCTGCATCTTTTGAGCTGTGGAGTCCTCCTCTAAAGCTGTGATGATCTGAAGAGACAAAAAGACATATTTTAGACATGAAGAGGATGGGCTATCTTTTTATTTCCTGATGTCTGAATCATCACGCTAGCTTTAAGTTGGCTGGGTAGTTTTAGACAATGTAAAAAGGGTAATATTATATAATTTACACTTGTTTTTCCACCAAGGTCCATTTCTAATGTTAATTCAGCTTAATGTTGATATCCTTTCATAAGGATCTGCAGAGCGGTAGGTGCTACCCTGAAAAAAAAACGTGGTGTAGGATTTAGCTAGGAAACAATTTTCACTCAGAAATTGCTAGTAGAAAGAATGAAATAGCATTTTCTTGTAAAACATACTCCATATTCATTCATATCCATCTGTCTGACATCTGAAAGCTGTAAAGGTACAGAACAAGCTTTTAACAGTTTAGTCAGAAGAAAATGGCTGAGTCCGAAATCGCCCCCATACCCTTAAATAGGGCGATTTGTAGTGGTGTCCGAAACCATAGTGGACGTTATCGAGTGCTCATCATTCTAATGCACCGCAATAATAAGTTTACAACTGATGTACAATCAACACCAGCTAGAGAATACCCATAATGCATTGTGATAGTCGCATGCTCGCCAGAAGATGACGCTCGTAGATAAATCATCCATCCATCCATCCGTTTTCCAAACCGCTGGTCCAATGTGGCTACAGCGTAATATCATTCAAGAATAAATTCATCTTTAATTGATTATTAAATTGTTTAATTAAGGTTTATACATGCTAGTTTCCATGACAGTTCAAGATAAATCTTTTCATCATTAAGATAAGTTTAAAATGATTATTAAACAGCAAGTACAAACTATGCAAAAGCGGCAGCCCTTCCCACACACTCAGTGTCCGAATTCACTCACTCGTTTTCATTCACTCCTTCAAGTGAACAATATTAGTGGAGTAACACAGGGAATAGTGAAACAATATTTGGAACACAGCTCATGACTTTGTCAAGTGACTGAATGTAACAGTTGTAAACATCTTGCTCCACGCTTACAAGTAGTCTATTTTTGTCATCTTTAATACTGTGTATGATTGTTATGGTTACTAAGTTGCTTTGCTACCACTAAACACGTGCCAAAGAATGAGAGTATGAAAAAAGAAAACGTGCCCTCATCACTATTCACACCAGAGCATACAATTATCAACTCATCTGAAGGATAAAAGCATCCGAAGCAGAGACGAAAGAACAGCTACCCTTTAAATATGAGTTCAGTTTAATAATCAAACATTTTCAATCATACACAAAACTTAATGCAAAATTGTTTTTATATAAAATAAAATGTGTGTGTGTGTGTATGTATGTGTGTGTATATATATATATATATATATATATTAGTGCTGGGCAACGATTAAAATTTTTAATCGCGATTAATCGCATGGTTTTCTTGCGATTAATCGCATTGTTATGCGCAAAATTGGATAATGACTTCTGAAGTAGTGTATTGCGCACTTTTGATTTAAATGTACTGCTATATACACAAAAGTGCAATAACTTTAAACAAATAAGGTGCTTTTATACCAGCAGTATTCCCTTTACACAGTAATCTCAAATCTCAACTTAAACATTAATGTAATCAAATCAAATATTTAAACAAAGCTATTTGCCACTGCCAGGGCATTACCTTTTATCTAGTTTGTTAAAACGAGTCCAGTTTTCTTGTTTTTTTTCTGAACAGGTATCAACAGGTATCTTTTATCAGGGAGCAGCAGAAACAGTCTATGTAGTAGTCAGAGGTCATGATCACTACTATATAAGTCGACCAACGTTACTTATAGTAGCTTAGGTTTGGTCATGCCATGGTTTCCCACGTAAGATTCCATTAAACAGAGTAAAAAAAACAATTTATACTTTATACTCACGCTGTTGCTGTGTAGCGCGCGTACACTTCGGCGTACCCTGACGTGCACCTCTCCAAAAATGTAACGTCAATTCTACGCGTACCGCAAGCGCTGTGATTGCTACAACCGCTCCTCGGGTTTCACATGCTCCCTCTGCATGTGTAATTGCGCGTCAACGCGGACAACCACGCAGAGATATAAATGAAAACCAACGCGTAGACTATAGCGTATTGTCTTCGGCGTAAGTCCGACGCAGAAGTATAAATCAGCCAAGAGTGAGGTGAAGTGGTCGAGCACAAGGTGCAGCGACAAGCGGGTGCGTTCCTGTGAAACTGTTGCGGTCATGCTCGCCTCACGCACGCGCCCGCGCGTTGCCGAAGTTGAATGGTCTATAACTTTTTATAAAGGACGCGCAGCACGAATCATTAGAAGAGAGACTGATCCTCGGCTTGCTGTTAGTGAGTTTCCAGAATCTAAATAGTTATTATCTATAGGTTTTATAGGTACTATCCATAGAGCGCCTGTCATTCACTCGCGGAGCGCAACCCTTTAACTGTTCACCAGAGAGAACCTGCCTCTCTCCACTGCTTGTTTGGGTGGGTTATTTGCTGGCTGACCAACATCCCACCCCTCCTGTGATCATGGTTTGACTGTAGGCCTATGTGTATTCAGAGCCAGTGAGCAACGGACTTTCAAAATAATAATAATAAAAAAAACTGTGTTAACGTGCGATAAAAAAATTGTCGGCATTAATTAATAAATGCGTTAACGCGATAATAACGCGTTAACTTGCCCAGCCCTAATATATATATATATACACACACACACACACACACACACACACACACACACATACACATACTGTACATACAGGGTTCCCACACCTTGGTTAACTTCACATTCGAGGACTTTTCAGGTCCAATAGCCTCAAATTCAAGGACTTAATATCCAACAACAAATGGTGAGGTAACATCGTAGTAGTTTTGTGCGCGCGTGAACGTCATGGCAACGTACAACACAAAGTACCTCACGCGGAAACCCTTAACGTAACGCGTATACGCGCGTAACTAACTAAATCAAGCAAGCTAGTATGCATAGGCCACGTAATGTTGGGAAAATAACACATTATCGGACCGGAGGGAATAATATGGAATTTTTTCCAGAAAACTTTCTTGCACAAAATAAATTCAAACACCTTGCCAGGGCCTTGAATTTTTTTTTTTTACTTCAGATTCACAAACTTTCAAGGATTTCAAGGACCCGTAGGAACTCTGTGTGTGTGTGTGTGTGTGTGTGTATATATGTATATATATATACACTCACCTAAAGGATTATTAGGAACACCATACTAATACTGTGTTTGACCCCCTTTCGCCTTCAGAACTGCCTTAATTCTACGTGGCATTGATTCAACAAGGTGCTGAAAGCATTCTTTAGAAATGTTGGCCCATATTGATAGGATAGCATCTTGCAGTTGATGGAGATTTGTGGGATGCACATCCAGGGCACGAAGCTCCCGTTCCACCACATCCCAAAGATGCTCTATTGGGTTGAGATCTGGTGACTGTGGGGGCCATTTTAGTACAGTGAACTAATTGTCATGTTCAAGAAACCAATTTGAAATGATTCGAGCTTTGTGACATGGTGCATTATCCTGCTGGAAGTAGCCATCGGAGGATGGGTACATGGTGGCCATAAAGGGATGGACATAGTCAGAAACAATGCTCAGGTAGGCCGTGGCATTTAAACGATGCCCAATTGGCACTAAGGGGCCTAAAGTGCGCCAAGAAAACATCTCCCACACCATTACACCACCACCACCAGCCTGCACAGTGGTAACAAGGCATGATGGATCCATGTTCTCATTCTGTTTACGCCAAATTCTGACTCTACCATCTGAATGTCTCAACAGAAATCGAGACTCATCAGACCAGGCAACATTTTTCCAGTCTTACACTGTCCAATTTTGGTGAGCTCTTGCAAAATTGTAGCCTCTTTTTCCTATTTGTAGTGGAGATGAGTGGTACCCGGTGGGGTCTTCCTCTGTTGTAGCCCATCCGCCTCAAGGTTGTGCGTGTTGTGGCTTCACAAATGCTTTGCTGCATACCTCGGTTGTAACGAGTGGTTATTTCAGTCAAAGTTGCTCTTCTATCAGCTTGAATCAGTCGGCCCATTCTCCTCTGACCTCTAGCATCAACAAGGCATTTTCGCCCACAGGACTGCCGCATACTGGATGTTTTTCCCTTTTCACACCATTCTTTGTAAACCCTAGAAATGGTTGTGCGTGAAAATCCCAGTAACTGAGCAGATTGTGAAATACTCAGACCGGCCCGTCTGGCACCAACAACCATGCCACACTCAAAATTGCTTAAATCAACTTTCTTTCCCATTCTGACATTCAGTTTGGAGTTCAGGAGATTGTCTTGACCAGGACCACACCCCTAAATGCATTGAAGCAACTGCCATGTGATTGGTTGATTATATAACTGCATTAATGAGAAATTGAACAGGTGTTCCTAATAATCCTTTAGGTGAGTGTGTATATATATATATATATATATATATATATATGGTAACACCTTCGTTTAGGGTCCAATTCTCACTATTAACTAGTGGCTGTTTATTAGTACTAATAAAGCACATATTAATGCCTTATTCTGCATGACCATATTCTACTTCCCTCAATCCTATTCAATATTCAAAATTAACAACTACCTTAGTGAGAATTGTGTCCTATTCTAAAGTGTGACTATATAAGATAAGAGAGAGAGAGGGAGAGAGAGAGAGAGATACTGAAATAGACAAAGTCTCACCTGATCATAGTATTTGTTGATATACTTGTACAATTCATGCAATGCCACTAGATGATTGACTTCATTAGAGTAGTTCTGCAAGGGAAGCACAGGAGATTATCATCCATTATTCCTGTCAAGATTTTACATGTATTCCTTTCTGTTTATCAAATTTCATAAAGTTTGAACTTTGCATTCAATAGATATCAATCGACTAGTAAAAATGTTTTTTAAAAATGTAAAAACATTTTTACACAGAAATAAAATTGGATATATATATTTTGTAGTGCTTGACTAAAGGATTCATACATAAACTTAATTATGCTTTTTTTTTTTTTTACAATTTCAACATTCTTTAATGTCCATTGTAGTCCTGAGTTTTCTTCCATGAACGTACACGTCACAATATTCCTCATTTAAATAATTTCCGCCCAAGGCGTACGCAAAATAAAAGGGCGAGGCCTGGATGCCTTAAATTAGTAGTGTGTTGAAACTCGTTTTTCGAGTTAGGCAGGAACTAAACAGAGCGTTACTGACAGACTGGGCAGAGAGGTGCTGCAACATGTCAAATATGTGAAAAATAATGTCTTTTCGGACCATTCAAGCTTTAAAACCTATTCTAAAAGAGCCCAAAAACATAGTAGGTCCCCTTTAAAACAATCCCAGCTTTACAGAGGATCACAACACTCACAAAAGGCAAATATTCGTAACCTGAGTATCACAGCGGAGGTAAAAATCCCACAACTTACTCTAGAGAGTTCAGCAAGAGAAGAGTTCATCTCCTGATCACTGACAGGGATGGTCTGTCTTATATCTGAATAATATCTAATGAAATACAACCATCAAAGTAGTGTAAGTACATTTATGCAAAATAATATCATTATACATGAATGAAGCGTTAAATTGCATCAAACTCACCTCTCCACCATTTGTTTGTATCGTGGGATGTCTCGAGCGTACAGGAGCTTGTTGATTGGGGAATCCTGTATATACAAGACATAGAACCATACTCATTAGCAGCTGGTCTTTCTATCTGGCTTTTTCCCACAATCCATCTTGTCCTGCTTCATTCACACTTACCCTGCCCAGTTTGTGATCGGCTATAGTGCAGGAGTCCATGAAGGTCTGAGCAATGACTGACAGCACTGCATCTACATTGTCAGAGGCCTGAACATCGAAGATGAACTGAGGGTTCTTCAGGATATTGATCCAGAATCTTAGCGGCAAGCTACAGAAAGCCAAAATACAAGATGTGACCAAATTACACATAATTCTTTACTCATCCTAAAAAAAAATTATAATTTTTTTTTCCAACCTGTTTGTTTTCCATATGTGGATTGTCTCTGGGTCTGTAATGTTGTGCTGTGTGGCCTGGTCATCCAACAGATCGAAGAAATATTTCACTGCCATGGGAACCGGCCGACTGGTGCTCAGAATCACAGTGAACAGATCGTCTACGAACTTCTGCAGTGTCCCCTAAAACACACAGTAAACAAGTGATGCAGTGCTCCACCTGCCCCTATTACCAGTGGACTGTGACCGTGTGCGGTACCTTCACAGACAGCAGGCGTGTGAGGTAGATCTCTGGGATGGCCTTGGCTCTCTCACGCTCTTTGTCTCTCAGACTGCCCCGTCTGTGCTTGGGTAGCTCCGCCTCTTCGTTTGCCTTCACCAGGTGCCACTGCTTCACTCCTCCTTCGTCTCCATCATCCAACATCGGGGTCTCTGGGAGAGGAAAGCAAGCATGTGAGAAAGTCTGTAATAGCGCTATGACCAGATGGTTTTCTTATTATTACTTTGGTTTGGTTTATGCGTTACATTCACAAAATTTGGAGTAAGATTTTTCAAAGTTTTTGAAAAGTCTCTAATGCTCACCAACGCTGCATTTATTTGTTAAAAAATAGAATAGGAACTGTAATATTGTGAAATATTATTACAATTATTTTCTATTTTAATATATTTTTTTATTTCAGCAGCTATTACTTCAGAAATCATTATAATGTGCTGATTTGCTGCTCAAGAAACATCTATTTTATCAATGTTGAAAACAGTTGACCTGCTTCATATTTTTGCACAAACAGTAATCTGCTTTTTTTCAGGATTCTTTGGTGAATAGAAAGCTCGAAAAGAACAGCATGTTACATTGTGAAATTATAAATCTCACTGTTATTTTGGTCAATTTTGCATCATTCTTCTTCTTACTGACCCCAAACGTTTTAATAATTACTGTAATTTCTGCTATTGGATAATCCAATGAATTAAATATTTAACAAATAAACCAAAAGTTATTACTATAATAACAAATAAATTATTATTTAACACTTAAGTTAAAAAAAAAATTAGAGCTTAGAAAATTTGTAAAACTACTATTGTAAAATAGACAGTATATGCAAACCAGCACATCAACTTAATTCTATATTAAAGGTAGGGTAGGCACTGTTTTTCATAAACATTTTTTGTTATACTAGTTGAAAGTCTCTTCACATCCTAATAGCAATTAATAATTAAAATGGTCTAAATATTTTTAAAATGTTACATATATTTTCTGTGGAAGTCTCTGGACCAAAAACTTTTCATCCAATCATTGCATTCGGTCCGAATGTAATGATAGGATGTCCTACCTGCCTATCAACCTATGTATTTGCATACCTCCAACTCAAGACTCTGCACTGGCTGTGAGCATGTTCATGTGTTTTGGAGGAGGCGTGGCTTTGGAACGTCTTAACCCATTTTCTTTTTTCAAAGCTCGCTTGTTATTTGCCATCCTCTACGAAACTTGTGGTAAATTGTGTTGTTGCTCAGAAGTCGTGAAAAAACCTAAACTCCACGTTGTGCTAAAAAACAAGGAAACTCACTCTCCCCTGGTATGTAGTCTTGGCTGTCGTGGTGGATTTGCTTGGATTGTCGTGACACCAGTGTTACTGTGGCACCATCAGGGACCTGCAGGAAACACTTACAAATCAACAAGGGCTCACAAAAAAAAAATCAGTATGTGAGATTTCACTCCACAAATTGAAGTCTTTAGATTGAGGAAGAACTTGAGAGACCTTGTAGTGCTGTAATGTGTTGAGGCGTTTCCAGGACCCCTGAACCACTGACGTCAAGTCCTGATCTGACAGGATCAGATGACCAGCCGTTCCCGCCCTCCACTCTATAAAACACAGGATTACAGGAATTTTAGGATTTTATTATATTATTTAAATATGAAATACATATTCATTATTAAATAAATATTTTAATAAAATTTTTATTTTTAGTAAATTTAAGTATTTAAAGTAATAAATATTGTAATTTCTTTTAATGATTAGCTTGGTTTTTAAACACTATATCAGCTTACCCAGATGCACAGAGTCTGCGGAGGGTCTTTGGGTGTATGACATGCCTTTACATGTCTGCTCCACAATCTTCTCCTTCACTTGTGTGATGGTGTCACAATCTAGCACTTTGGTGGGGACCGTCTGAGACTCACCAGCACCTCCGTTGGTCACCAGGACATTCAGAGTCTATGGAACAACATGGAAATATGTTTTACTGCTCATGAAAAAGGTCCTTAATCTCTTTTAGGATTCTGTACGTCATATGTGAATGTATACCATTGAGCAAAAACATGAATAATACACAAATAAAAGTCTAGATAATGCATGAGACTTTCATATAAAGTTGATTTCTGTCTCAAACTCTGTGTAGAGAGCGTGTGTGTCTCACCAGAGTGCGGTACTCCACATCTTCCCGCAGCAGTCGGTTGTCGTTGAGTGTGTATTTGGCTTTGCCTGAAACCGCGTCCACTGGGCCTTTATCCACCTGGTGCTTTATGGCTCTGAACAGCATGTAGAACGCCTCACCTGCTGTATCCTGCCACAGGACAAAGAAACGTGGATACTTACTAAATGAATGTGAAACATGAAACATAAAATTTTAGTTATTTTATCTTGCTTAACCCTGCAAAGCCTGACATATGAAATAATAGTCAGAAAAATCACATTCTTTAAAAATGGAAGTGTTACTGTACATATTGAACCTTAAGACAAAAAAAGTTTGAAAAAAGTGTTTTTAGATGTCTTATTAGGATTTTATGGCTCATATAGAATGAAATAGTGAGAATATGGAGCTCATATAAAAAAAAAAAAAGGGGGTAAATCAATGAGATCTTTATGGCAGTATATGCATATAAATATCAGTTGTCATTCTATATCTCCCATTAATATGTCTTAATAAGATTATATTTAAATGCTTAGTTTTATAAATCAAAGCTCTGGGTTACACTTTATTTTAAGGTGACGTAGTTACATTGTACGTAGTTAAATATGTACTGACTAATTATTAATTAACAACATTTAGTTACGGTACTTGTTTGGTTTTGGTTAGTTCCTTGTAATTATGCATTATTTACTGTTATTATTACAATAGTAAGTACATGTAGTAACGTGTAGCTACATCACCTTAAAATAAAGTGTTACCAAGCTCTGTAAAATAAAGCTTCCTCAAAAGCCTGATGTATCATATTTGATACTCACATTTTAACATGATGTTTCTTAAAAATTATGTATGGATAATCAAGTAAATCTAAGTTGCTTCAGTGCACTTAATATTCATCTTGAAATAATACAAACAACATAAAATCTATTTCTACATTTACTTTATGGAAATCAGCAAAGATTTCACAACAAAAAGGTGGACATTTTTAGAATTATACGAATAGGCCTTTAAATTGCTGAAACAGTAGAAACTATAAATCCGATACAACATAAATTAAAATTTTGCGTATCAAATATGATACAGTAGGCTTTATAGGATTAAAGATCACCTTCTGTTCAAAACTACCTAGTCTGTATGAAACAGTTAAAAAAACATTTACATTGTTAATTAATTTGATTATTCTTCAATCCAAGTTACTTTATCTATGCACTAGTTAAAAAAAAATATATATTTTTTTAAGGTTTATTTTTGTCATTTTTGCCTTTATGATGGGTACAGTAAGCAGACAGGAAGCGAAGTGGGAGAGAGAGTGGGACTTGAACTCGGGCTCACCCGAAGTGCAATGCCGCTATATGTCGGCGCACTGCCCACGAGTACAATCATTGGCATGATTTCCTCTATTTTATGTTCTCTCTTCCAGCAAACCCAAAGCAAATCAAGCATCACTCACCCTGAGAAAGGTGTAAAGGCAAATGGACATCCAGTTTGTCAACAGTTTCTCCACCACAGACTCAGTCCTGCAACCATAATCAAGTTAAAAGATCTACATCCTGTTCATGTGATTTAACATTATGTTATCACAATAGGGACTTAATGATAATGTCCTCATCACTACTGACCTGCGCAGCATGAGTTTGGGGTTTTTAGTGGTGTACTGCTCCACCAGGTGACTAAGCAGAGTTTTTAGGATGTCTGTGAAATACTCCAGCTTGCCGTGCAGCGCCACCGTGAGGAGGGAGGCCACATACGCCCTGTCCCTCGGAGAGAAGGTTCGCTGGGCTTCCAGAGTGTGAATGAACTGTGGGGAAATGAGGTGAGGACACACCCAACCTTAATGGTCCATATAATCTAGTTTGGTTGTTTGAATAATCCTCTCTCTCACAGGTTTAAGGAAAGCCTACCTTGGTGAGGAACAGTTTGCTGTTGAGCAGGTTAGAGAGCTGAACCAGGCCCAGCTCCACCGTGGCCCGGCGACAGCCGGGTACATCAAGATCCCGCCTCAGTGGAGAATCGCGGTGACCCGGGAAGAAAATCCTCTCTGAGTATTTACGATAATCCAGGAATGGAATCCCAGAGCCCATGAGATCACTGGACACATCCATCATCTCAGTCATCAGATCTGCACAGAACACACACACATACAGTTTATGATTATAAGGGATTTCAAGCATGCAGGCAAAGTCTGATGTTTGTGTGGGAGCGTCTGACCTGTGAATTCCTTTTTACAGCGGTCTCGGACACTCGTCTCCAAATTCTCCAGTTGGATCTGGACTTTTTTATAGTCTCTTAGTGCTTGCTTGCTTTTCCTCCTGTTAAACACACACACACACACATTAAATATAAACATAAAAAAAACACCATACAATCATGCTGGATAACATAATCATCAAAATTTAAACAAATTTACGGAGTTCATGCAGCTAGAACATAATTATATAAAATATATAATTATATATAAAACTACCAATTCATTATATTGCAATTATATTTATTAATTATATTACCTAGTTGATTATTAATTACAAATAATTATATATATATATATATATATATATATATATATATATATATATATATATATATATATATATATATATATATATATATATATATATAATATTATTATTTATTGTAAAGATAGAAATCTAGGTAGGTATTTTATATAGGTAGGTTTTCATCTAATCTAATCTAATCTAATATAATATAATCTATTATAATATATTGCTAGCTTTCACTTTTTGACCCCACTGTACGGTAGAGGCCAAAAGTGATGTCTGGAGTGGATATTTGTTTTTAATGACCCTACAAGTTGAATAAAACTATCAAAATATTTTATTTTAAATATGATGGAAGAACAAAACAAACTTGGTTGAGGTATTTATCTGACAAAATATTTTGGCAAAAAAGGCAAACTACAGCTACAGATTTTATTTTACTATGCAAAAAAAAAGAAGAAAAGCATAGAAAAACAAAACGGTCAAATAATTTTTGGCCAGGCTGTCATACAAATAAATTATGAACACGTGCAACAATGAGAGAACCAAATAAATATTATCTTTGTATGACAGCCTGGCCAAAAATGATGTCTGCACAATTTCATTGAATTATCACAAATAAAAAAAAAAATGACTCCAAGCACAACTACACAATATGCTTACAAAATCTTTAAGACTTATTTTAAAACATTTAACATATTCACTCTTTTATTCAATTTTCACCTACTTTACGTCTAAGGCTACGTTCACACTATCAGTCCATATCCGATTACTTGTGTATCCGATCGAAACGGATTTCCAGAAATGTGATTTGAATAGGACTTCAAACCACATACTGTATGGATGTAGCTTGAAACGGATTTGTAAAAACTAATTTCATGTGATTTTTTGATGTTCACATTAACTCATTCTGATCAAGATTTCAATCGGATATGAACAAAAATCGGATTTGGACTGACAGTCTGAACGTAGCCTTCCATTAGTAAGTGGTGCATGATACCTGTATATGAGCACGATCACCAGCACAATAAGAGCCACGATGGAAGCTCCCACCCCGACTCCCACCTGGGCCTCTAGAGGGAAGGCAGCGGGGCCCTGAGAATCATACTGCACCCGTCCCAGAGAAAAGTTCAGATTCCCCATCCTCACCTACACAAACACACACAAAAACAGATTCTCATACTGTCTCACTGGGAAAACACCACAAACCCCTAACCGGTTCAGATGTGAGCGGGCGTACGGTGAACTCTGGAAGCGTTTCGGCGGCCTCTCGTTTCTTGGACGCTGCCACTGTCGGCTGCTGTGTCGGGGGCTCACAGTACAGGTGGTTTCTGGTTAAAGTCTTCACAACACATTCTCCATCACCGATCAGAGCGGCCACCTCCTCCTTAGACATAGCCAGGTCCAGATTCTCCCCCTAGAATCCAAATTCAGACAAAACGCTTGCCATAGAACCGTTCAAGTGTGTACAAATAACAAAATAACACTGCTATGCATTCACACACAGATGAGAAGACACTGACCTCCACAGAGATGATGCTGCCGGGTTTGTGGCGGAAGGGCTTGCTGGGGTCGTTTTGATTTAGGGTGTGAAGGACCGGATTCGGCTCATAACTGAAGGGGCTGCCGCTGACCGTCTCAAACTCAAAGTGGAGGTTATCCAGGAGGAAACGCACACTGACGGAAGCGTGCAGGGCCTCGGGTCCCACCTCGGGGGTGAGACACAGGATCAGAGTTGAGCTGTTCACTGTGCACCGCTCCTCCACCTGATCAGAACAGGACGTGAAGAAACAAGACTGGATTTTAATAACTGACTTGTGAATGCTGGTCAGTTTGTTGATAGAAGGCACAAGCGCAGACTCACTTGTGTGAACTCTACCTGTTTGACGACACAGAGACTATCTTCAGGACAGTTCGGCTCTGGGACGATTCGACGCTCCCTTCTGAGAGGATCCGCACTCCTCCTCCTCCTCTTCTTCTCCAGAGGGGTCAGGGTCACGAGGATACGTGGCTCTTGAACCACGTCCAGATGCTGGCCAGACACTCGAATGATACGGCCCCCGCTTACACAAACACAGATGATTAATTACTTGGGTATTATGTATGCTGACTAATAATAATAGCAACACATTTTTTTTAATTCCAAATCACTGATGGAATTTTTTTTTTATTAATTTGTTAATTGGTGTGCATGTCAAAAATAACCATATTATCTACCTACAACCTTTCTGTAAATTACAATAAAGAGCTTTTAAAATAAAAATAATTACTTTATTGTTGAGAACACCCCAGTCCAAAAAAGACAATTTATAGAAATGTTCTGACATTTGACAGATAAATAAATGATCACATGACAGCATACATTTACAAAAATGACATAATTAGACTTGCCAAGTCTTAATTCATTTTATAACTTTATAAACATAAAATAAACAATACAATTTATATATATATATATATATATATATATATATATATATATATATATATATATATATTCCTAAAAATTCAGAATGAAAAAAGCATAAGTACTTTAGAGCTGTAAATATATCATTCCTTATATGGAGGCTTTTGAGAGGTTTTTATTTAATAGAAATAAAATAGGCTCTAGCTCTCATTTATTAGCATTTATGATTCTATGAAGAACCTTTAACATCAATGGAACCTTTTAATTGCACAAAAGGTTATTTATAGTGGAAAAAGGGTTCTTTGGTATATTATTATGCTCTTCACACTAAGAAAAACATGGTTCTTTTGAGAACTGTTCACCGAAAAGTTCTTTGAGGAACTAAAAATGGTTCTTCTATGTCATTGCTGTGAAAACACCCTTTTGGAACCTTTATTTTTAAGAGTGTGGGACAAGCAGTTTGGAAAATGGATGTAAAAAAAAAGAAGTTAAATCCTTAAAACAAGATAAATTTACTTTATTGCATTGTAGAATTTTTTTCAGAGAAAATAATTTTTCTCCATTGGCAAAATTGCTTTTTTATACTAAATTAAACTACGTTTTATTCCTTAATTCATTAATGGAAAATAGACAATATATTTTCTCAAAAACAAGTGTTAATAACTTTTGCAAATTGAAAAAAAGACTATATATATATATATGTAAAAATATTATGTTCCTTACCTGAGGAAGCTTTTGGAGGGAGCAGCATAGGTCACATTGGGGTCTGGAGTGTAATGATACATCTTTTCCTGTAGATGGCGCTGAGCTCTACCAAACCGCACTGTAACGCCACTCTCTCCGGTTCTGTTACTCCCTCCAGTCACACATTCAAAATGTTCGTTGTTGTATTGCTCGGGAGAACTGTTAAGAGACAGACTGTATTAAAACTCTGATCAATCTAATGTACTGTTACCAAGTTTAAACAGGAATAAATCACACACACACAAAAAAAAAATCATGTGAAATGTAGGGAGCATATTAGATTTAAGAATTTATATATTTAGGACATAGGCTAACTCATTGTTTTGGGTCTACCACCAGACCACATCAAGCAACATCTTTAACAGAAGGATGATTAATTATATAAGACATTATCAGCTGACATGATATCAGTTGTGATGATATCAGATAGTGTGTGTGTGTGGTCGAGATGATATCATAATGAGATTTACTGATGACTTCTGTCTGATTGGACTGCTGTAGAGGACGATGCTCTACACAGTCACTTACATGTGACATGGGACTCCACCAATCAGGATGCTGATCTCACTGGCACGGCCCGTCAGAAGGTTCTGTCCTGTGATGGTGAGCGATGTGCCGCCTGACATTGGGCCTTTCAGAGGATACACTCCCAATAACACTGGGTCCTTGAGTTTAGGAAAACAGAACACGCATCAGAAAACACTGCCTTATACATGTGGTGCAGTAACAAGGATCTCATCCTATTAAAGCACCTGAATAACACATATAAGATATATTAAGTATAGCACAATTCTGGATAAATTGAGAATCACGATTTTTTTGTTTAAAATAGAGATCACTATTTTCTCACGATTCTGAATACACATCTAAACAAAATAACATGTCAATTAGAGGTTCAGACAAAATGTTAATTGCTGCAGTTTATTTAAAAAATATTTAATTAATTTGAATAAACATTTTTTTTTAAGTTGGTTTTAATGAATGATTCAACGATTCATAAACACTTCACTTGTTTCATTATTGGATGAAATCTCTTGAATGAACGATTCAATAAACAATTTTAACAGTTCCTTGTTGCCACCTACTGGTGTATCAATGTAATGATACTTTCAAAAGGTGATTTACTCTATTTTGATCACTCCCATAGACATCAGTGTTTATATCCGAACTATAAACTTTTATCCCAGTACTGCTCTCTCTGGATCAGCAGCAGCGCCAACGCAGATCTGAATGTTCTTGTCAAAGGTTTAATAGACAGAGGCGAACAATTGTCATTTCGGAATAAGATCGCGTCGGTGTTTGAATCGAGATCCCGATCTTTTAATGATTAATCTTGCAGCTCTATTGAATTTGTATAAGATTTGTAAATATATTTTTAATATATAACTTTACTCATTTTTTTTATCCTTTTCCTTAAATTGAAAATAAACATTAAAGAGATAGTACACCCAAAAATGAAAATTCTGTCAGTATTTACTCACCCTCATGTTGTTCCAACCCCGTAAGACCTTCGTTCATCTTCAGAACACGAATTAAGATATTTTTGCTGAAATCTGAGAGCTGGATCAGTCCTCCATAGGCTTCTTCAGGGATTGAAACTTGCCAGCCCCGAAAAGTTATTAAAGACATCGTTAAAATAGTCCAAGTGACTACAGTGGCTCAATCTTAAGTTTATCAAACGACAAGAATACTTTTTGTGCGTCACACGTAGGCTCACTTTTGGCCGACGCTGGTCATGTGGGTGATGTGTGTGACGTACAACAACAGAAGCTTACGCTATTACACTAGTGAACTGACTCGAGGCCCACAGAGAGGGAAATCAACAGTTGAAATAAAGTCGTTATTTTTGTTTGTTTTTGCGCACAAAAAGTATTCTCGTCGTTTGATAAACTTAAGATTGAGCCACTGTAGTCACTTGGACTATTTTAACGATGTCTTTAATAACTTTTCGGGGCCTGCAAGTTTCAATCCCTGAAGAAGCCTATGGAGGACTGATCCAGCTCTCAGATTTCATCAAAAATATCTTAATTCGTGTTCCGAAGATGAACGAAGGTCTTACGGGGTTGGAACAACATGAAGGTGAGTAAATACTGACAGAATTTTCATTTTTGGTTGAACTATCTCTTTAAAGTCTTAATACCTTTTGCAATTTTGTCAAATAAAAAAAACTGTAGAATTGTATAAGAATTGTTTACGAGAAAATTTGTCTCTTTTGTTTTTTCCCTCCTTGTTTGAAGCGTAAGTCTAATTATATTTCCTCCTTTAATTCACCACTGAAAAAATAAACATGAATATATTATCTTTTTTTTAACCTTTCTAAGGTTTTAAGGAGGACAAAACAGAAACACCATTTAAGAAAATCCATTTTTGCAGTGTTTTAAAAACAGTCATACCTCCCTGCCTTTAATAAACACTGAATGAATTCCTTGCATATCATTCAGTCTTGCTAAACCACTGTTTTCCCTTTAGTGGCGTGATGGATTAATGGTTACCTGGTAACGGAAGCGCTGGGCAGACTGCCCGATTCCTCCGCCTTTAACCTGCACCGAGACATGCCCGCTCAGTTCCCCTGCGCTCGCTGTGGTCTCACAAACAATGCTAACAGGCACAAAAGAGACCTCCCATCAATCAGTGCAGTGGGTCAATACTCTTCATCACACTGTGGAACTCAATCGCCTGAAGCCATTAATACCATGTCATTAACGAAGGCTAGTAATATACAGCAAGCCCTCACTTTAAGATTAGAAACCCTCAGATCATGTGGTATGATACACCGCTGTTGGATTTACCTGGAGGACACCTCGTATCTGTCCGGGATGACGGTGCAGGGGACGCCTGCTACAGTCACAGACTGCTGGATGTCTTCAGCTCTCTGACCCAGATTAGAGCCAGACACCGTCAACACCGTGCCACCCTCCACTGGACCAGAAAGAGGCTCAATCTAAGATAAAACACAAATGAGTGATGTAAATCAGTAATCTACCCAATGATATAACAGGTGAAAATAAAAAACCCATAAATTTGCATTGCATGAGGGAATCGAGACTTCGTTTTTGAAAGACGTCTCTTATGTTCTGAAAGGGTGCATTTATTAGATCAGAAATACAGTAAAAACACTAATATTGTGAAGTATTATAAGACTTTTAATAAGTGTTTTCTATTTGAATATACTTTAAAATGTAATTTATAGCTGTGATGCAAAGCTGAATTTTCAGCATCGTTACTCCAGGCTTAAGTCACATGATCCTTCAGAAATCAATTCACTTCTCTGTTTAAGATGAGATCGTTATGAAAAAAATATTTAAACGCATTCACAAGACAACAATAAACACTGCTGCTAGCAGCTCAGCCGAATAAAAATATCTGACTATATCAATGCATGTGTATCAACCGAATGTAAATAATAATTTATATTGGTTCACTAAGAGCTAAAAAGAATACATGTAAGCTTAATCTGTTTTAAAGCTTTATATGTTAAAACTTGTATTTATATTTATATTAATCTAAATTCAAAGTTTAATACTAATTGTCAAGTCAAGTCAAGTCAAATATATTTATATAGCGCTTTTCACAATACAGATTGTATCAAAGCTGCTTCACAGTATCAATCAAAACAACTTAATGTTTGTTTATTACTGGAAAAAAGACATCCAAGTTTGGTAGAGCTGATCAATGGTATGATTGGTTAATTAATTTGAATATCCCCAACTGAGCAAGCCTAAGGCAACAGTGGCAAGGAACCGAAAAACTCCATCCAGTGACCTAATGATGTCCTAACACCCCATCAGATGACCCAATGGAGAAAAAAAAAACCTTGGGAGAACCCAGGCTCAGTCGGGGGCCAGTTCTCCTCTGGCGTTTATGAACTAGAGGCCGAATTTACAGTAACTGTAAGATAAAAAATTTATATGAATGCCTGGCTAAATAGATGCGTCTTCAGTCTAGTTTTAAACTGGGAGAGCGAGTCTGAGCAACGAACAATATCAGGAAGGCTATTCCAGAGCTTCGGAGCTAAATGTGAAAATGCTCTGCCTCCTTTGGTGGATCTGGTTATCCTAGGAATGACCAGAAACCTCGAATCTAGTGATCTTAAAGAGCGCGATGGATTGTAAGGCGATAGAAGATCCGTTAAATAGACTGGAGCTAAACCATTTAGAGCTTTATAGGTCAAAAGCAATACCTTGTAATTAATACGGAACTTTATAGGTAACCAATGAAGTGATGATAAAATCGGTGTTATATGATCATATTTTCTTGATCTAGTAAGAACTCTAGCGGCTGCATTTTGGACTAACTGTAGCTTGTTTATTGAAGATGCAGGACAACCAGCTAATAAAGCATTACAGTAATCTAGTCTCGAGGTCATGAATGCATGAACTAACTTTTCTGCATCAGAGACTGATAGCATATTACGTAGCTTAGCAATGTTTCTAAGGTGGAAAAAGGCTGTTTTTGTAACATATGAAATATGCTTTTCAAAAGACAGGTTGCAGTCTAATGTAACACCCAGGTCTTTTACTGTAGCGGATAGAGTAAAAGGGCATCCTACTATGTTAAAGTCGTGCTGTGAAAGGTTTTGTGGATGGTTTTTAGAACCGATAAGTATTACCTCTGTCTTGTCTGGATTTAATAAAAGAAAATTATGCGTCATCCAATCTTTTATATCTTTAACACAATCTGTCAATTTGGATAATTTAGCGTATTCATCTGGCCGTGAGGAAATATATATTTGAGTGTCATCAGCATAACAATGGAAACTAATTCCATGTTTCCTTAGAATATTACCAAGTGGCAGCATATATATTGAGAATAATAAAGGGCCTAACACAGATCCCTGCGGCACTCCATAGTTTGCCGAAGTTATAATCGATTTTTCTCCATTTAAGTAGACGAAATGGTAGCGGTCAGATAAGTATGACCTGAACCAGCTTAATGCTTGTCCTTGAACACCAGTGTAATTTTGTAGTCGATCTAAGAGTATTGTGTGATCTATAGTATCGAACGCAGCACTAAGATCAAGTAAAACTAGTACTGAGATACAGCCTTGGTCCGAAGCTAAAAGTAAATCATTTGTGATTCTAACAAGCGCAGTTTCAGTGCTATGATGTGGCCTGAATCCAGACTGAAACTTTTCATAGATGTCGTTTTCTTGCAAGAAAGAGCCGAGTTGAGCGGACACAACTTTTTCTAATATTTTTGACATAAATGGAAGATTCGAAATGGGTCTGTAATTTGCTAGGTTATTTGGATCTAATTGTGGTTTCTTAATAAGAGGTTTTATAACTGCCAGCTTGTCAATTGTCAATTAATATAATAATTATATGAATGTTACATGAATGATACAGAAATATAATTCCTATATTATAAATATAATAAATAATTAGCAGCAAAAGATGGATCATTTTGTCTCTAAATGTTTTTCATTATAAACTGCTTTAAATCCGAGAGATAAACAGCTTATGTCACTTTACTCGCCACTGATTGGTCCAGTTTTGATTTGCAATCTCTAACACCGGGTGTGTAGATTGTCGTTTCCAATACAATTACTTAACCCGCTGCTTAACTACCATAGTATGATGCATCGTTGAAGAAATCAACTAGCTAGTCATGACTGTTTCCCAAAACCGTATTGTCGCAAATTTGTAATTCAACCATGTTGGTTAAGGATGTCACTCAGGTGGTGGAGTATTAACTTCTTCTAATGAATCTGTTTGAGATAGAATTAATGCTAGATGTTTTGCTATAAATTACGGACATGGCATCTGAGGACTAATTCTAATTTTTTCCTCAGTTATTTTGCTTTATTTCCAGATTTAATCATAGGGCCATTCTTACGTACTAGAGCACGTATGCACATTCACACTCTTTAAAACAGTGTTTTAAATCTCTTGACAAACGAACAACCACAACACCCCCGCAACATTACTCGCATTTTCTTCAGTAAGAAGCTTACGTCACTGCACGCAAATGTCATCTAGTTGACCATGTCAGGTGAAATATTTGCTGTGTCTCATTTCGAAGGCTGCATCCTCCAGAGGTCGCATACTTAATAAAGGATGTCTTATTTCATAACAGTAACCATTATTAAATTGACCGTTATTCTTAGTGAAGCATCACTTGTATTTTCTTTATGACTTTGGAATGTAGTGGTCAGTTTACTGAAATGAAGCACCCTCAATGACGTATGTGGCCTACAAATGCGACCTCATTGTGATCTGATATGCCCCGATTTATACATCCAGTAGACAAAACAATTACTGTACAAACACACAGGTCAGCACGGAAAGGCCTGCCCCACAGGGTGAGAAACAGTAAACATCTTCATTTAAAGGACAAGTGTCACTCCTTCAAGGATGATCATGTATATTTCAGATGAAAAATCGTACAATGCCGTTTAGCCTGGCAGTTTTATTTCAATTTCTTAAAGGGACAGTTCACACAAAAATGAAAGACTTGAAGATCTTTTTTGTATGACATGGAGGGGAAAAATACAGAAGGAGTGAGTAAATGGGGACAGACTTTTCATTTTTGGGTGAACTATCACTTTAACTGACTAAGCACACTGTGAAGGGCTCACAGCGAGCAGAAGGAAAGCTGCATGTCCCTCACCGTGTGTATGTGAGGTGCAGGGCAGGTCTGCTGGACGCGGCCGGTGCAGGAGCTCTTGAAGACGCAGCTGGAGCGAGAGCCCTCGCACCACACACACCCGTACTCACGAACAGCAGTGTGACAGCGACTGCAGTCAGAGCGGCCCACTGAGCAGTTATACAGCCGTACTGCAAAGACAAAAACACACGTGAAACAGCGGCCACATACACACTGCAGTAAATTCAGCTGTCAATTTACCTTTCAGTGCTTTATCCTTTTCTGCACATACACACTTCAGTAACTTAGAGAAGAATTTTTCAGTGTCAAAATATAAGAAACAAACAAATTAAATTAACAGTGCTTTAAATTTTGTTTTTCATTTTACGTCTATTTAAAAGAAGCATCCAATTAAGAAATATTACAGAAATTGAATCAAATGAAAAAAATCTTTAGTCTTTAGTGTAATAATTAAAAACTAGAGTACAATTTGAGATCAAAATTTGATGTTAGCTTGGCAAAGCCTTATCTGAAATTTTAAATAACTTAAAAGCATATTGCTAACATGAATTAGCATGTTTCTAACATGATTTAACATGATTTAGCATGATTAGCACATTGCTAGCATGAATTAACATGTTTCTAGCATGTTTTAGGACGTGGCTAACATGTTTTAACATGTTGTCGTAGGAGAGTTGTCAAGCTTTGCTAGTAGGGTGGCCATATGTCCGGATTTTGGCCGGACAGTTCGGATTTTAAGCCCCCTGTCCGGCGCTGCCTCAAGCCGGACACTCATTTGTCCTCCTTTTTGTTTGGAGTTGCGCTGAATTGTTTAAAAAAAATCAACCTATAAAAATCCCGCATATTGATAGCGGCTCCCTGATGCCCGTAAATTAGTTCAAATCTCCTGGAATCTAGAGCCGCACATGCGAGACAGAACATAGCCTACTGGATGTGCTCCAAACCGTGTAGCGCGCGCACGGTAGAGAGAGAGCGAGAGCGAGAGACCTTGCGTGCCCTCAGCACCCCCGATTATAAAACCATTATATTCCACAGCTCTAGCGGATACCAAACACATGAGATGCCAGGACACTGCTATGGTTACTAATAGTTTCGGGAGATAGTCGGGTTCTATACACACACACAACAATAATTTAGGGGACTCACTTCTGTATTTAAATGCATTTGTCACTCCTGAAACTTAACAGTGTGTACATGGCCAAACAGAAACAGCACATTCAAAATAGCTAAGAGCCGGTCTACACAAACAATGGATAATGTACCATGCAGGTCCGCTGGGTAATCCATCTGGAAGGAGTCCCTCCTCCTGACTGAGATCATGCTGCTGTATTCCTCCACGACAGCAGAGTAGGAGTACTTAGAAACCAAGAAACAATCACAATCATTTTAAATACCATAACAAAGCTTTACACAGGCATGTAACTGTTATTGCAATTGCTACTAGCATTATTTAACACATTGCTAGCCTGATCTAACATTTTAGCATTTTACAAGCATGATTAGCGTGTTGCTAGTGTGTTTTAACATGTTGCTAGCATGTTTTAGCACACTGCTAGCATGTTTTAACACACTGCTGACATGTTTTACCATGGTGTTGCTAACATGATTTAGCATATTGATAGCTTGAATTTGCTAGCAGTTATTGATGGCCACTTCAAAGTCGCATTTAGGTTGTGCTCACGGACCTGGTGTAGCTGGCAGGTAATGAAGAACAGAGATGGCTGAGTGTCGTCCACTTCCACATAAGCGTCCACCACCACAGACCGGCCCTCAATCACCAACACACACTGGTAATCAAGATCTTTATCCTTTAAAAAACACACGGACAAAATATTTACATTTCAAATAAATGCTGCTAAGTGAGCATAACCAGACATTATGATCATAGTCATAGTCACAGTCTGACCGTGCTAGACTATCAAGCTCCAACAAGCCTCAAGACGTTGCATCACCTGATAGAGGTGTAAGTTGCGCCCCACCAGAGTGATCTTCCTCGCAATATTGACAGGTAAAAGAGTGCTTCCCTGGATGCTCTCCACACACGGACAGGCGTGAGAACCTCTGCTCATCAGTAAACTCTCTTCATCCTGATCACACACAGATGGACAATACACTTCATTACACACACACCACTGCCTTTAAAGGAGCAGACATGGAATATATATTAGCTTCTGCTATATTTAGCAAACCAGACTGACAGAACAACAAAAGTGAGTGTGTTAGACACAGATTAGACAAAAAACTAAAAGGAAAAATAAAGACAAATGGGGAACAGCCACCAGACTCAAATTAAACGATTAAATAAATGTTCTGGGTTCACTCATTGTTCATTCAAATATTCATTCTTTTTTTTTGCCATAGGGATTTTTTGTTGTTGTTAAAGAATGAAAAGCCATGAACCAACTACCAGCTACAAGGTGAATCACATTACAAAAATTTAATTGACACAAAAAGGTATTAGAAAATTGGACAAAAAGGTACAAAACTGTGTACTTAACATCCTTAAATGGGGAAAAGAACTACAATACCATGAAGCATTGTGAACAATATAATCAGAATAAAAACTATGGTTACATTTAAAACCATTTATTCAAATTTATTTATTTATATTTAAAAATAATATGCATACAAATATTTAAGTAGTTTGATAGCATAGGGAAACTGGCTAGATAACATAATTTGCAGTGCTTCATGGGATTGGGCTGGCACTTATGACACAATTTGAGATTTCTCAGCAGAATCATGGTAATGTAATTATTATTTTTGTTTTTTTTTACCAGAAATTCAATCCACTGTTAATTGGATTAAAACTAAGCTGAAATAATATGGCCTGATGGCTTCAACAAAAGCATATGCCACTGATTAACAACCTTGCAGCTCACAGTTGATCTGTCTTCAAAGGTTTTCATGTTTTCGTTTAAAAATCAATTCCCTTATGGAGAAAATTAACAAGATTTTTTTACTTCTGAAACCCCACCGTTGCACTCAATAAAATTTGAAAGGATAGTTAATCCAAAAAAACAAAACAAAACAAAAATGATTCTGTCATCATTTACTCAACCTCATGTCGTTTTGTGTGACTTACTTTCTTCTGTGAAACATAAAAAATCTTTTTGTCCATACAATGAAAGTCAAAGGGGTCAAAACCAACATGTTTGGACCCCACTGACTTTCATCGTATGGACAAAAAACACAGAGACATTTCTATGTTCAAGAAATGTTCATGTTCAACAGAAGAACAAAAGTCAAACAGGTTTGGGATGACATGAGGGTGAGTAAATGATCATAAAATCTTCTGTAATGAACTATCCATGTAAACTGAAAGAGCATTGCTATAAACTCCATTTTTGCTTGTTTTATCAAACTGATGGATGAGTCAAAATTAATTTCTGTGCAAATCAACATCATCCTGAACCCAGAACATCCCTTTAAT